>JAEQBH010000648.1:0-380769 GCA_016808115.1 Tetrastigma voinierianum | reverse complement strand
AGAAACAAAATCAAAGTGACTCTAAAAAATCTAAAGCCTGCACCAAATTGAAAATCTATGCTGCCTCCATCAAATGCCATGAGTCCCCAATGGACTAAGTGTTTGTTCTTCTCTGAATGGAACCTGCAAATGACCTTCCTTTCCTCCCCTCGCCATAGTGTTTCGCTTGTCCATTAATTTTAAATTCTTCCTTGACGCTTAGTGCGTTAATGCCCAAACAAAAAGGTTTAATCACTGTAAATGCCCACCATTTTACTTTTAAATTTCCTGAAATGAACTTCAATCCGGTGCTAAAAAGAAAGAACCTGTTTCCGCTCTCAACCCTTGATCATAATCCTCCGATCATGCCATTTCTTTGTTTTGTCCTTATATATTCTACATTGTCAGAGGCTTCATTTCTCAGCTTTTCCATTTCATTCATTGAGCGCCTCTTTTGCAGCTTTAAAATCAAAGTTCACTTTCTGATGGCTCCACATAGCTGTATTCCGCTTCAAGAGGTAGGGATGACAGGTTTTTGCCAAAGACAATTCTATATGTATTACTTCCAACGGCGCTTTGAATGTACCAGAAGCCCAAAGTGCATCATCAAGTTCGGGAAGCACTAATCCTTCCCGCCAACTTACAAAAGATTTCCCAGATTCTTTTAATCTCCCCGTTGGAAATCTCTCTCGTCCATTGGTCCGGGATGATAAGCTAGACCCTTATATGCTGATCCCATACCGCCATGAGTTTTGCAAATATTTTGCTTGCAATGCTTCCCCATCTAATGATAGTTCTCGGGTGTTCCAAATCAGCTTCAAAATATTCTTTTGTAAGAAACTCACAACTCCAGATTAGCATCATTCCTGACAAGCCACTGTCACCCATTTGGAAACATAATCCACCGCCACAATACATACAAAGTTTCCAAATGACAGGAATGGTCCCATAAAATCTATTCCCATACATCAAAAATTTGCACAACCATTATACCTTTAGGGCATTTCATTTCGCTGCCGATATTTCCAATCTTTGGCATCTATCACACACTTTGACCTATTCAAAGACAATCTTCAAGATAGTGAGCCAATAAAACTGCATTGGAGTATCTTATGAGTCGTTCTTTTCTCCGTAAAATGCCCCCATATGGTGATGACACAATTCATTCAAGATTTTACATTGTTCACCGCACACATCTTCTATAATCATGTTTCAAGATTCCTTTAAATAGCAAAGGTCATCCTGCATGTAGTACCGCCGGCCACCCCGAAGTTTCTTTTTCCGCTGGTAGCCAATTCCCGGTGAACTACTCCACAAGCTAGGTAATTCACAATATCGCTGATACCATGGAAGCCGGAATGACACCTTAAATACCGCTCATCCGGGGAAGTTATCCGCACCGCTCCTTTCTGCTTTCATTCTTTCTACTCTAGACAAGGATCGCCATCACATTGTCACATCCCTTTTATCTTTAATTTCATATCAAATCCTTGCAAGAGCAAAGACCCACCTTATCGCCTCGAAGCTACCTTCCTTTGACATCGATATTCGATGGTCGCATGGTTCAGGTGAACTATAACATGGGATCCCAAATGTATGGCCTGAAATTTCTCACAACACTCATGGCTAGCATCTCCTTTTAGTTGTGGAATAGTTTTCTTCAGGTTTACTGAAGTTGCCCCCGCTAGCATGCGCATAAGTGCTCAATATTTTCTCTTTTCTTTCGCTCTAATACAAACCCATTGCGAACAATCATCGACATCACACATTATTTAACTCGATCCCATTCTCGTGCAAATGCATGATGTGCTGAACCCATCCGACCTTGATTTCTTCAAAGGCGCCTCGGTGTGAATCATCAAAATTAAACTTTGTGTCCTTCTCCAGTAATCTGCATAGTGGTCTGGCTATCTTTGAGAAGTCTTTGATGAATCTCCTATAAAATCCAGCATGCCCCAAGAAACTCCTTATCCCCTTTACTGTTGTGGGAGGTGCAAGGGTTTTGATAATGGAAATTTTGGATTGGTCCACTTCTAGCCCTCTAGCAAAAATTTTATGACCAAGAACAATACCTTCTGTTACCATGAAATGGAATTTTTCCCAATTTAGTGCTAGCTGTTTGTCCCCAGATCTTGAAGTAATCAAGCTCCAAAGTTGTTCGCATTGTTCAAAACTGCATTCCATACACCGTGAAGTCATCCATAAAATTTCCATGACTTCCTCAACCAAATCGAGAACATTGACATCATACATCACCGAGTAGCAGAGACAAGATGCCAAATGGCATCCTTCAAGGCAAAGGTACCATAGGGGCATGTGAATGTGGTCTTTTCTCGCCTCGTGCGCACTGAGAATCGGCCAGGCTCGAATACCCATCCAAGAAACAAAAATGAGGGCGCCGCTAATCCGCCCAACATCCGATCAATGAAGGGCAAAGGGAAATGATCTTTCCCGGGTTGCCGTATTCAACTTCCGTAATCAATGCATACTTCCATCCCGTCACCGCTGTTGTTGGAATTAATTCTATTTCTTTCATTGGCGGATCACAGAAATCCACCCTTTGGAACCACATGGATCAAGCAACTCCAAGGACCGGTCTCAAATTGCATAGATAAACCAAAGATTAACTGACATTCGAGCACCTCCTTTCCCCGACTACTTCTTTCATTACCGGATCTCACGCCTCGCTTGATGTTCAACAGCTTGGCTTTGCATTTCTTCCAAGAGTTTGTGCATGCATATTGATGGACCTGATACCTTTAACTCTTCAATACACTAAGCCATGTAATTTCTCTTTTATGATTCCTTAAAATGTCCAAAGAACTCGTTCCTCGCATCACCGAGTCTAGCATAAATTATTACCGGTTTACCTCTTTGGCAAATTGTGCAAACATACTTTAAAATGACTTGGCAACTCCTTTAAAATCCAGTCTTTCTTTCATCGTTTCGATGAAATTCCTTTTCTTCATTTTTGTCTCCTTTTTCAACCCATTTGTTCAAGACTCATCACTTTTTCGCGAATGTAACCGATGTGCAAAAATCTCGAATCAAAACTCTTCAAGATAATGGAAATTCATCTTTCTTCATTGATTGAAAGTTGGGATTACAATCATAGTAAAATCAGAATTGTTGACATATACATCTTCTATTGACTTGATATCTTCCCTTTCTATGTCTAAATTCCTCAAACTTCTGATTAAATTGAAGTCAGCTGCCTCTTCTCCAACTCTGAGAGTGAGAATTCCCTTATGCATATCGATTAGAGCTGCTCCAGTTGCAAGGAATGGCCTTCCTAGCAGCAGAGGGACTTGTGAATCTTCTTCCATATCCAGTATGATGAAGTCAACTGGAAAAATAAACTTTCCCACCTCAATAAACATCTTCATGATTCCTTTAGGTTTTGCCATAAGGTTCTATCCTCATTTCAGGGTACGCAGGGAGTAAGCTCCCAAACTTAACTTCTTGGCAAATGTATCAGGGCATTAAATTGATATCGGCACTCGAGTCACGTAGCTTTCAAACTCAAACTTCCAATGGTGCGTGGAATGCTTAAGCCCCGATCCTTTCATCTTTTCTGCAAGTCTCTCTTGATCACAAAGACGCAAGTTGCGCCAAGTTCACAATTCCTTCCTTCAAGAATCTTCCCTTTTGCTCGCATGTCTTTCAAAATTTTATAAAGTGGCATCTGAGTCACCACTTCAAAAGGCATACCGATCTCCAGCCTAAAGGTTTTCAAAACCTCAGAACCGTTCCTTTATCTTTGATTTCGCAGCTGAAATGGACTAAAAAAGTGATTGTTCTGGTTTCTTCTTTCTTCTTTAAGCCTTCTTCTCCCGATTAACCGTTCCTTCTTTCTTTCCTTTCCTCCGTTTCAGCATTGTATGGGCCTTCCTTTCCCTTGTCGCTTCATCTTTTCTCAGCTCTTTCCTCTAAGTTTTCCTACTTCCGAGCTACAGCCATGCGCCTTTAGATTCTTCTCTTCAGTGTCACCGGGAAAGGCATCTTTCATCCTGGTTTTGCAGGTTTAAAATACGCTGTCTTCATTTGTGTCTCCGTGCTCCCGAGAGGGAGGCATTAGTGGTCTTTCGAAAATTTGAGAATTGGTATCGAGCCCAATTTCGCAAACTTTTGTTCATGGAGGTTTAACATCTTCTTGTTGTCCCCTTATGAATTGGCAAAGATTTGGATCTTCAAATGGTTGAGCCCTCCCCGACTGGCACTGTTTATTTTCACTCTGTCGCCGCGCTGAACCTGTATCACTGATGGAACCCCACGAGGATCGCCCATGCCTCAAGCTCCAGAGTCCCTCCCACCATATGGCAATTGTCATGTTCTCGCAGTCGATGATAAGGTCAGTTGGGATTTTGCCAGCTGATAGCTCACTCCCGGCACTTAACCTCCCGATCAGTAAACATTTCTCAAGGAAAACAACGCTGACTTCCTCAATAGTTCCCCATCCGTTTCTTATTTCATGAGCAAGCAGGCATCTTCCCTCTCTTGCTTATCCATTCTATGCATGATGGCATCTAACTTTGCCTCCATGGATGTCATCTTGTTCACCCATGACTCCTCTTCCTCTCTCGCCAATTACTCTTGAAAACTCCTCGGCGGAGCTTTCATATCAGATTCACAGTCCTCAATCAGACTTTGCCTCTTCAACACTCTCTACGCTTGAATGCTCCACAAAGATGAAGCATCAATAATGCCCTTAGATGTATCATTCGGTATACGACACAATTATGTCCATCTGTGTCTTTAGATCTATTCCATGCATTGCATCTTTCAAAGAACCTTTTGAATCTCTCCCATGCTAAAAGGCTCTCATCTTCCCCATTGAACACAATTATCTCCCTCCTTCTCTCTGAGGTGAGTGATGGGAAGAATCTACCCAAATAGGCTTCTACAAACTCCTCCCAAGTATCAACATAACCATATGGTAGAGATTCATACCATGTACTGGGCCAGATTCTTAGAGAAATGGGAAAAATGCAATTTTACGACCTCCGTCTCACCTCATTCAACTTTCACCGGTGGTTTTTGCCATCCCCGAGAAACCTCAGTACTCATTTGGGTCTTCTCAGGATGACCAAGAACCGTTGTTGCCAACCATTGTAATCAAGTACGGCTTCGGGCCAAAATTCTTTGCTTCCACCGGTAGGCCGTCTCGATTGCAAGAGTATTCATCCCGATTAATAGCCCCCAAAAAGTCCTCCATTGTATCGTTGATTGGAGGCCTTCTCGTTGCCGCGTTTTGTCCTTCGCCTGGTCTTGCCTTCATCCTACTATACCGAAGTTTTCGCCTTTCGCTTTTCAAGCTTCCGAGCGTTCTCTCTAGCCAAGATTCGCCGGAATCGGGATTAGTGTCTCCGTTTCCTATGCATTAAAGTTTTCCCTGAAATAAAACATACTCACATTAATAGGATTAGTCAAGTCAACAAATATTTTCAATATGGCTTGTAGTGGCTAAAAATAACCACTGCTTGAAAAACTATTTTTGTTCTTTTTCTTTTAAATGTCCAAATTAGTATTTCCTTCTTTCGTCTCAATATTGATCTACTAAATTTTCGATCCTAAGAACTACGCCCATAAAACTCTGCTCACGACCAAAGACATACAAATTTATGACACAGTTACCAAAGGACTATTGTCTAATCCCCAAAGAATAATGCCATGAAACTTGTTAATTATATTTCTTCAGAATTATACTAATTAAAAATGGTTTCCTTAAACTGATAAATTTCTTCCCCGGTTTTGATCCACGATTTTGCAAGTGCACAGGCCGAACAAGGCAATAAAGTGGATTTTAGTCCGTATATCGATCCCACAGATCTCAAGAATTTTCAATCAACTACCCTTACTACCAAGCTCTATACTGCTTCGACTACGATAGATAATGAATAAGCTTCTGAAAGCCTTAAAATAATGAAAACTAAAAGTTAATTGAATTAATAACAAATGAATTGAATAATCGAAATAATGAAATGACAAATTTAGATCGAATGGGGCTTATCTATAAAGGGAACATTGAAAATAAAGCTATCGTGGAACATCAATTCCTTCAGACAGACCGTATTTTTCTTTATGAACCACGCATTTAAAACTAGTCCAAGGAGTATGAAAGTAAATGATCTCCCACTCCATCGCTCATCATCTAACCTTGACCGTTTCTTTCGAAGACAGTGGGTTAGATAACTAACTTTAATCAGCCTTGTTCGTATTACTTTTTCTTCAGTCACTTCATACCCATTAACCCGGACTCCGTAAACCCGAAATTCCTAAATTATAGTCATTGCACAGATTTACACTATACTAGTTTCTCTTCCTCAAAATTAGAACAGCTCATTCTTTCCTTGATTAGATCCTTGCTAACACGATTGAATTCACCATTCAAATCGAGGCGAACTCGCATGTTTAAATTGATAATCGCTCAACTCATTCTCGCCTCCGCGAAAAGAGAGGGATTTATCAATTCTTAATCACATAGAGCACATTAAATCACCACAGGCTCCGCATAGCCATCCACGAATTGCTCATCACCTCGTGAATGCCTTCCTCGTGTCACTCGCAGGGCCTCCCGAAATCGTGAGCTTGAGACAATCCGCTTATGGGTAGGGCGACACCGATATTGGGATCAATTCCACAAAATAAACAAAACCAGCAAGTCGATTTACAAACTGAAGTTCAGCATCAATGAATAAAATTTCATAGAAAGATAATTTCGACGATAGAGTCATTTCAATGGAAGCCGTTTCTAAACCACTGGATACACCACATTGGCTTCGCGATCAAGAAACCACTGTAATTAGAACGTAGTTCGACCTAAAATTTGTCTCGGAATTCAAACAACCAGACAAAGAATTTGAAGAAATATAAATCTACATTCAGCCTAACGTCGTATCCAAATTTAAAACAAAATACGAACTAATCTAAAATAAAACAAAGAAAAGAAAGAAAATTAGCAGGAGCCTTCAACCTGCATCTCTCTTCTGTCGCCAAGAGCTGCGTTCCTTCAAGAGGTAAACACATACGATAGTGGTTCCTAAGTTGGGCCCTAATTTCGATGCACCTCTTTGACCCCGCCTGACCGGCCCAGCTATCGCGATGACCGCGACATCACCCTTTGTCACGTCTCGTTGAAACTTCCGCCTTTGTCAGGCTTTTGTTTGGTCGCTGACATGTTCGTGGAACCTGATGTCGCGACAGCTTGATCTTGTCGCAACCTCTTTTCTTTTGAACTGATGTCGCGACAGCCACCGACGCTGGGCGACTTACCTCTTCAGACTACGTCGCGACAAATTTCTCAAACGTTGTCGCGAACCTTCCGGTCTTTGTATGATGTCGCCGACTTCTTTAGCACAACGCGACTCGCTCTCGCTTCGCGACGGACTGCTTAAGGATGCCGCCGACCGTCTTTTTGCAATTGATGTCGCCAAACCGTGCGTTGTCGCGGACCCTCTTTCTTTACAAACTCGTTGTCGACCACGAATGATGTCACACTTCCTTTTGGTATGCTGATGTCGCGACAATTTTTGATCTCGCCTTAATCTTCTTTCATTAAATCGACATGTCGCGACTTCATTTGGAATGATGTCGCTTAATTTTCTCTCTTAGTCGATGATGTCGCACCTAGTTTCTTTGCAAAGCCGATGTCGCTGATCGTCAATTCGTTGTCGATGTCGCTGATCATCCGTGATGTCGCGACATAAAATGTTTAGTCATCTGTTTATCTTCCGTCGCAACTTCTTTTTGTGTCGCACTCATTGTCCACCGTGATCGGGTTTAATTCTGCCGCACCAATGATGTTACGACATCATGTCTTCTTCTTCATCAATTCCCTTCGTTGCTTCGACTTCGAAGCTTCTTTCACGCCTGTGCTGCTTTGTTTTCAATTACTCTTCATTTGCATCGAGCTTTGTAGTTGCAACCTTAATATGTATTTCGATTGCTGTAAAGGCTTCACGACATCAAATCATTTAATCCGCGCCTCCCACGCAATTTCCCACCCGCTACATCCGTATCGCCTCACCCACATTCCCGCTCATTTTACCGCACTTCGCTCTTTGAATCTCCCGTCGCACGCCAGCCTGCGAAGCATTCCATATTCTCGCACCTAAATCACCCTTTAGAATAAAATAAATCAGAAAATGGATCGAAATGATGACTTTTAAGCTCACAATAAAGACTGTTTCATTTAACCCTTATTGATATACCAATATATCCTTAACTCGAATTTAACAGTTAACATTCTATTAAGGGCGCTCAAATCATTCATATCAATTTATAATAGTATATATACATTTATATCCAAATACTTGGTTTCCAATACTCATGCAATTTTTCATGTGCATCCATTTCATTATTCCATTAGATCAAATTAATTTAAAACAAATTAATTTGAAATTAATCGCAATTCATTTCAATAAATCCACTTATTTCATAATCCTTCAAACATTTTAGAAATAGAGAGAGAGAAGTGGAGAACAAACCAATTCATTTATGGCTCAAACGAAGCACACATGAATATTCATATAAAACCTTTTAGATTTATTTTGTCAAACAAAACACAAAACCGAAACAAGGAAAGAAGTGTGAAGAACAAATCCAAAAAGGTTGCCACTCTCCGATTCCCATCCTCAGAATCCTGTTCTTGGGTCAAGCTTCCTTGTAACCAACCCCTAATCCATCACAAATATGTCACTATCAAAGAACAACCAAAGAAAAAAAATCAATTGTGCACTTTAGGATTTTTGGTTAGGATTGATATGTTTACCCAATACACCTTCAATTGAAAATTTTTCTAGGGACACATGAGCCATATTTTTCTCATGATTCCTTCAATAAAATGATAGCTCTATGAGTCTATTTTCAGTAGGGATTGGAATCATCTCATTTGGATCACACAAACTCAAGTTACGACATTTTAATGCCAAACTGATATGTATGCCCAGCTCACTCGGTTACCTACTGTTATTCTCAATTTCATGGGTCTTAACTCTATAAATTGGTAATGGTTCCTTCTACTCATTTGAAGCTATGGTTCTAAGGTTTCTTCTAAAATTGGAATCATCCAATTTGGATCACCAAAACTCAAGTTATTTCATTTTACATCCAGACTACTCTAATTTGCAAAGCAGAATCAGATTGTTCTTGCACATAGCTCCAATTTGACGAATTTCTGGGCACTTTGGGGTCACAAATTGCATACACTTCCTGCAAGTAACTTATTTTCCTAGAAGTATAGTTTACCCATAATTTTGAATCACTCAATTTGGATAAGTGAAACTCAACTTACAGCTAAAACACCACAACTACACCCAAAACAAAGCATACCCATCAACTACTCAAAACTCACATTTAAGCCCATATTCAGGAGCCTTAGAGCCATAATTTGCACCTAGTCCCTTCTATAAATTTGTATCTCTATCTTGTATGGTTCGTTACCAATTGGAATCACTCCATTTGGATGATTATAACTTAACTTATATTTAAACAAAAACAGAGGTTTTGAAAATGTTTTGACAACAACTCCTTTGAAACTTCATCATTTCCTTTATACAAAAATTCCTCAAAACCAATCCCAACCCAAAAGCACTTTGAAACTTAACCCAAAACAACTCCAAAATTGATCTACAACCAATTAAAATCACATTTACATAAGGTTAGGGTTTTTCCCCAAATCCAAAATCATCAAAGAGGGAGTTAGGGTTAGTTTTATTACCTTAGCTCTCTTCAAATATTCTCTTCCTTCTTGCTTAAACAAGGATAGACCAAGAATGGAGAGAAACGTACCTGATGAGTCCAAAAACTCATTAGATTTTTAATCCATTTTTCTGAGTTTATAATGAGAATAACATTGAATTGTCTGCAGAAAACTGATAATTGAATCAAATTCCAATTTGTAGGAAAATACAGCAGAAAATCAAATTTTAGCAAAAATCATAAGAACCAGCCGCTACAGAATCAAGTCAAAACTGGAATTTAAGTCGTGATAGGAAGCGCCGTTTCCAGCAATTTCAAGTCACGACACCAACAAATTTGGATTTGAAGAAGAACCATGAGGAACAATAAGTCAGACCAAGAAGGAAGTTGAGACAAAATATGACTTGGTCGAGATTAAAAGAAGCAGTCAAATGAAGAAGTTCATGTCACGACATCATTGCGATGTCGCGACACCAAAAAGGAGATAAATGATGTCGCGATACCACCGCGAGGTCGATAAGGAGCTGTCTACAAAGCCACAAGAACAAATTTCGTGTAAAGTTAAGCCCAACCAATTTTGAAAGAAAGTGACTGGTTGCGCGACCGCGACAAAGAATGAAGAATAACACCAAGGTCGCAACAAAAACTCCAAATCAGACGACCAGGAACTAATGAAGAAGTAGACATGATGTCACCACTACGAGGTCGCGATTTAAGTGGCTTAACAAAGAGACATGGAGGTCGCGGATAATCAATAGTTGCGACAAAAGATTTTCAAAGAGACCGAACATAAAGGTCGCGACGCTAGGAACGTGATATAGAGACATCAAACACCGAACAAGATGTCGCGAATGCCTTCGCTGGGTCGCCGGCATCGTACCGCAAGGTATAGCGGTCGCGGACATCGCCAAGGTATGCTGGTCGCACATCACCGCAGTATTATGGTCGCGCCACGCCCTTCAGAAGTCGCTGGTTATCGCTATAGTGAAAGATGTGGGCCGCGACGTCCCCGCAGTCGCGACATCGCCGCAAAGAATGGAGGTCGCGACATCATTTAGCCGTCGCACATCATATCCAAGAGATGTCAAGACAAGTCACGATAATAGAAAAGCTTCCACGACATCAAAAGAGCTCATAAGCATAACATTGAAGTCGCGACGTATGATTGAAGTCACGACCTCAAAAGAGCTCACAACACAGAAAGGTGAAGTCGCGACGTCATTCAGTGGTCGCGACAACAATTACAAGGAAAGAAAGTCGCAACGTATGATTGAAGTCGCGACCTCAAAAGAGCTCACAAATACGTAGTGAAGTGCGACGCCATTTACCGTCACATCGATCCAAAGGTGTTAGCGTGTCGCGATAAGATAAAAGCTTCTCAAGCATGCACTCAACGTAAAAACGGTCGCGACGTATGATTGAAGTCGCTAATTCAAAAAGAGATCACAATGCGAAAGATGAAGTCGCTGACGCGGGAGAAGTCGATACATCGCACGTACCATAAGCGTATCAGCGAAGTCGCGACGCAAAGAGAGGTCGCGACATCAAGTCAAGGTCGCGGACAAACAAATGGAGTCGCATACGAACAAACAAATGGGCCGGGCTATTTTGAAACCCACAAGGAAGTGCATCGTAAGAAATTCAACCTCGAACCCTATAACAAGCAACCGCTACGTATGAAAGCAAATTTCTCGCAAATGTGAAAAGAGAAGTCTGCAGTCAAGGCTCGTGTATTTTAATTTTCTGCTTCTTTTTCTTTGTGTTTTGCCAAGTATTTTAGATTAGATTGTGAGTAGATTGTTATTTCATTTGAATTTCTGATCCGATGTTAGTTGTTGAAGTTGAAGTCGACGTGCACGTTATTTTCTTCAAATTATCGCCCTCGTTCGCTGGAAGTCCAAACAAATTTTGGAATTCAAACTTCCGCCGATCTACGCAGTTCTTTTGATCAAGGAGCTACCATTGGCCATGTAATGAAGTAATTTAGAAACCCAGCTTCCGCTTGATTTACTCATGTTAGAATTTATTCTTTCAGCAGAATTTATCAGTCTACCGAACTCGCCTCAATCATTACGGTTTTGTTTATTGTTGTATCTTTATCCAAATATTAGTGTCCTATACCCGTAATAGGATTGTTTCATGCTCGATTTCCAAGAGGCTCCTCTCGAGTGACACGTAGAAGGCATTCCTCGACAAGATTGAACAATATCCGAAGGGTATGCGAACCTAATATCGGGATCTAATGGGCTTTAGAATTCTAATCGAGCAAATCTTCTTCACTTGAAACTGAGAATGAGTTGAATGACTATCAATTAAAATGAGCAGAGTTCGCCCTCGATTCGAATAAAGAAGTTCAATCCCGTTAGCAAGGATCTAATCATGAAAGAATGAATCGTCTAATTTGGAGGATGAACTAAAGATAGTGTAAACCCATGCTTTGCCTATGTCTTAGGAGCTGTTGCCTATACCATGTTCTAGGTATGAAGTATTGAAAAGAAAATACCTTAACAAGGCACTCAGACAAAGTAGTTATCTAATCCTCTCGCATTCAAAGAAACAGGAAGACAGATGATGAAATATGTCATTATGAGATCCACATGACATTACCTTCTTCCTTGGACGGATTCTAACCAAGTTCATGAAGTAAAGCTACAGTTGTCTCAATGTAGGGAATTGATGTTTCACAACAAATCTGTATTTTCAATACCCCTTTAAAACTAATTGATAAGTCTATTTTTTAATTTTTTTATTTTAGTTTAAGCATTATTTACTTTTGGTTCTTAGTTTACATATCCTTATTCTTTCATTATTTTCAAGGTTGCTAGGGATATATCAATTGCAAATCATAGTCTAAATAGTATAGATCTTGAGTAGTCAGGGTAGTTGATTGAGAATTCTTGAGATCTCTCGCGGGATCGGGAGTATCCGATTCTAAATCCACTTTATTACTTGTTCGATCCGTACACTTTGCGTAATCATGGATCAAAACCGAAAGAAATCTATCTACTCTTAAGGAAACCGTTTAATCGTGATAATTGCAAAGAAACATAACAAAACAAGTTTCATGGCATTATTGCCGGGGATTAGACAATAGTCCTTTTCGCAATAGTGTCACAATTTGTATATGTCTTTCGTCCAAAGAACAAAGTTTTCGCACCGCTGTCAGGATCGAAATAATTAATTAGATCAATATTCTCGATGAAAGAAGGAAATACTAATTCTGGACATTTAAGCAGAAAATAACAAAATAGCTTTTCAAGCAAAGGACTACATTAGTCACTACCTTAACAAGCCATGTTGAAAATATTTGTTAGGTTTGACTAATCCTATTAATATGAGTATGCTTATCAGGAGAACCTTATTTAGGAAAACGCTTGACCTCGATCCCGGAAGCAGCACACCGACTGAGAGAACGCCCAGGAGCCTAAGACAGACAAAAAGAGCGTAAAACCCGCCTATGGCGAAGAGAGACTTGACCAAACGTAGGAACAGAGACAGCCAAAAGACCCCATTACTCACACAATGGAGGATTTCTCTCGGGAGGCCTATTATTCAAGAAGAGCATTCTCAATCAAACAAATTTCTTACGCTGGATGCAAACAATTTTGAACTAAAGCGCCCTTAATTACAATGGTTCAAGAACATCGCCTTACTTGTCATCCACCGAAGACCCAAATAAGCACCTCGGGAAGATTTCTCAGATGGCTAATACAAAGTTGAATAACTAGCGTGAGACTAGAGGTGATAAAACTACATCTCTTTCCCATTTTCTTTGAGAGACATAGCAGCCATACATGGTATGAACTGGCTACCATATGGTTCTCGTTGATACTTGGGAAGAGTTGGTAGAAGCTTACTTAGCGCATTCTTTTCCCCCCCATCTCTCACTCGCACGGTTATAGAGATAATTGTATTCCAACAAGGGAAGATGAGAGCCCGATGTCGCTGGGGAAAGATTCAAAAAGATTGTCAAGAGGTGCCCAATGCATGGAATAGACTTGAAGACCCAGATGGATATAGTGTATCACGCTCCAATGATACATCCAAGGGTATTAACGATGCTTCATGTCGTGGAGCATCTAAGCCAAAAGTGTTGGAAGAGTGCAAGAGATCCGACAGAGGACCCGCAAATGCACATGAAAGCTCCACTGAAGTTTTCAAGAGTGTAGTAGCCGAGGAAAAGGGTCATAGAGCTGAGCAAGATGACGCCTATGGAGGCTAAGTTGATGCTATAATGCATAGGATGGACAAACAAGAGGTGAGGAAGATGCACACCAAGCCATGAAATAGCAAGAAAGAGAATTGATGAGAAGTTAAGTGCCGATGTGCCAACAGTAAGAAGATTCTATGGTGTCGAGGGAGGTTGGCACGTGAACGAGCAAAGGAGTTATCATTTCAAGCCAAATCCTAACCTGCCCATACACTACAATCCAAAGACCGAAGAACCATGAAAATTTCTCATAATATGGAGGCATTACATGGCCCAAGGCAGGGACAACATCCTCAACAAGGATATCAACAACCACCAAGGTTCCAGCAGCAGCAGCAAGGAGGTGAGGGCAGAAATGAATACCAGGGTCAGAGGAGAACCCAACCATTTGAGGAACAAATGCTGCAGTTCATGGGGGATAACAAGAGGCTATTACAATTCCATGATCAGAAACTATCTGACTTGGAAACTTTCGTCTCGATACACGCATGTTTCGTAAGAATGCTAGTGCTCACCGAAAATCTAGAGACACAAGTAAGGCAATTGGCCCCCGAATATGCCCAATCGTAACAAGGAACATTCCCTAGTGACACCCGAAGAACCCTAAAGACCGCATGGCAATTCAATCGAGAAGGGAAGATTTTCAGCAGAATGTAAAAGACGATAGAAACGAAGAGACTGAGGCAGAGAAAGAAGAGACTAAAGAAACAAGAGAAGAACAAACATTGAACAGATGAAAGGAAGAAATGACCGTAAAAGAAGGGAGTACTAGCCTATGCTCTTGCGTTGCCATTCTACGTAGACTTTAGAAGTCAAAAAGAGTAAGAATCAGCTTTCTAAATTCTCGATATTTTCAAGAAAATAAAATAAATATCCCATTTGGTGCAGGTGATCAAATGCCTTTTTATGCAAAAAATTTTCTGAAGGAGGTGCCTGAGCAAGAAAAGAAAGATAGCTAAGGAGGGCATAGTTGGAACTTGAATGCTTCATGCAAAGGCCATTATCCAAATTAAGCTCCCAAGAAAGATGAAAGACTCCCGGCAGCTTTCACTATTCCCCGTTTCCTATAGGGAAACGTATTCGCTGTTTATGTGACTCTCGAGCAAGTATAAATTCTGATGCCCTATCAAGGTGCAGAGACTTAGTTCGGGGGAACTAACCCCAACAAAGAATTACTTTACAGATGGCCGGAGCAGATCACCGGCACAAACCAGAGGGTACTCGAAGATGTACTCACAAGGTTGGGGAAATTCATTTTCCCAAAGAGATTTTGTTATCATGCAAAGATGGAGGAAGATCCTCAAGTTCCTTTGTTGGCCGGAAGACCTTTCTTAGCAAAAGGAGCTGCCTTGATCGACGATGCAGCGTGAACCTGGATACCGAGTCAGGAATGAAGCAGCGTATTTATGGGGCTAATAGGAGTCTGAACATCCTAATGCAGAGGAAGACAAATATATGGCTGTGAAGAAGCAATAGCCTTCAATGATGAAGTGAATTCTTGGATTGTATCATTCAAAATCTATCAATGAAATTGAGATGAATTTTCAGTAACTCGAGGGCTTGACAGAAGTTCTCGCTTCAAATTTGTTTAATAAATGAAATAGACTCGAGTATAAATGAAAACAAATTAAGATGAAGTGAGCAGCCTGGGACACAAAGAAACTCATGGGCGTGAAACTATGCGTATGGGTTAACATTGAAGGAGTTGCCCACTATTTGAAATATGAGTTTTGGGGAAATGTAAGAGAAAAACCGCTATCATATCACCAGATCGGACTGTCAAGAATGTAAGTTGCTGGTAATTTTGAGAAAATACAAGGAAGCAATTGCTTGGTCAATTGAAGATCCGAAAGGTATCAGCCCCTCTATTTGTATGCACAAAATATTGTTGGAAGATAATGCAAAACTCGTTGAGTATCAAAGGAGTATTTAATCCAGCTCAAAGAAGTCAGTTTAAAAGAAGTTCTGAAATGGTTAAATGCAGTCTTTATATATGCTATATCGTATTCTGGGTAAGCCCGCACATGTGGTTCCCAAGAAAGGTGGATTCACCGTAATCGAAATGAAAGAATGAACTTATTCCCTACAAGAATCGGATAGGATGGAGGGCTCAGACGACTACAAAAAATTGAATATCGCAACCGTAAAGGATCATTTTCCTCTACCTTCATCGATCAAATGTCGATAGGTTGGTAAAAGACACCTCATTTTGTTTTCTTGATGGATACTGGATATAACCAAATAGCTATTGCACCGAAGATCAGAGAAACTACTTTTACATGCCCATTTGGTACTTTTACTTTAGAAGAATGCCATTTCGATTGTGTAATGCTCCCGTACCTTCCAAATATGCATGATGCCTATATTTTTTGATTCCAGCGTAATAGTTATGGAGATCTTCAGTGATGATTTTACAGTGTATGGATCCGCTTGAACAATGCCCGTGATAACCTGGGACAAGATTTCAAAGGTGCAAAGACAAAATCTAGCTCAATTGGGAAAATGCCATTTTATGGTTACAAAAGGGATTGTCTTGGGGCACATGGTTTCTGCAGCAAGGCTTGAAGTAGACAAAGCAAAGGTTTCAATTATAAGAGACTTAATGCCACCCACTACAGTCAAGGGAATCAGAAGTTTCTTAGGACATGCTGGATTTTATAGAAGATTTATCAGAGATTTCTCAAAAATTGCTAGACCACTATGCAGATTGCTGGAGAAAGATAGTAAGTTTTATTTTGATGAATCCTGCCATAAAGCATTTGAAGAAATTAAATCCGTGACTAGTGGAAGCTCCCATCATGGCAAAACCGCATTGGAACGAGAATTTGAGATCACGTAGGATGCCGTTGATTTTGCAATGGGAACCGTGATTGGGACGTAAAGATGAAAAGTGTTCAAGGCCATCTACTATGCTAGCAAAACCTTTAATGAAGCACAAGAAAAATTACTCTACTACATCGAAAAGGAGATGTCGGGCAATAGTGTTCAGATGTGAAAAAATTCGTGCCATATATTTTGGGTCCCATGTTGTTATACACACCGATCATGCAAAGAATTAAATATTTAATGGCAAAAGAAGGAAGCAAAACCAAGATTGATCGTGGGTATTATTGTTGCAGGAATTTGATTTAGAAATTAAAGATACAGCGGCAAAGGATAATGTGATACTGATCACTGGCAAGAGTAAATAAACTCCACCGCATAAGAAAAGGAAGAGAAGAAGAAAATTTTCCGTATGATCGGGCTATTTCAAATTACCCAATCACCCTTGGTATGTCGATACACAGAATTTCTTAGCTTCTCAGGAATTATGCCACTGCATCTCGCCTACGCCAGAGAAAGTTGGAAGGACTCTGCATGCAGGTATTACATCTCGGGATGATCCATATTTGCTTAAAAGAGGAGCTGGATTTGATTATAAGGAGATGTGTACTGTAAAGTGAGCAGCAAGATTTTACAAGAATGTCATGTATCACCATGGAGGACACTTTGTAGAGATAAACAAACACAAAATTCCCAATGATTTTATCGTCTGCCAATTTTTAAAGACTGTTTTGAATGGGTAAAGTTGTGTGATCAATGCCAAAGAATGGGAAATATCAGCAAAGGCATGAGATGCCCCTGCAAGGTATCCTGGTGGTGCAATTGTTTGATGTATGGGGAATGGATTTTATGGGGCCTTTTCCAGTTTCATTTGGAAATATATACATACTCCTAGCTGGATTATGTATCAAAATGGGGCAAGCAGGCTAGTCCTAAGAATGCCAATACGTTTTTCTGTGGGGTTTTACAAAGAAATATTCTTAAAGTGTATTTGGGACACCCGTAAATATACTAGTGATGGAGGAAGCCATTTTAAATAAGGTGTTTTTACAAACTCATGAGCGTATATGGTATCAAACACATTATGAGCTTGGGCCATCCTCAAACAAATGGGCAAGCTGAAATTTCCAACAGAGAAATAAAGAAAATTCTGGAAAATAATGTGAGTTCTAGCAGGAAGGATTGGTCTTTGAAGCTTGATGATGCATTATGGGCATACAGGACTGCTTATAAAACCCCCATTAGAATGTCCCCATACAGACTTGTCTTTGGAAAACCATGTCACCTCCCTTTAACCGAATACAAAGCCATGTGGGCCATCAAACAATTCTAACTTTGATTTCAAAATTGGCCAGAAAGGAAGAAAGATTCTCCAATCGAATGAACCGAAGAACTGAGAAACGGTTTCCATGACACTACTAGGAATATACAAGGACAAGACAAAGAAATGGTACGATCAAAGGATTCTCGAGAAAGAGTTCGTGAAAGTAGGGATCGGTGTCTTGTTGTTTAACTCTAGATTAAGATTATTTCAGGAAGCTGAAATCAAAATGGAGTGGACAATATACAAAGGGTGTCAAGTACTATCTTTGGAGCAAGAACACTGACCGGAGGCCGGGAAGAATTCAAAGTTAATGGGCAAAGACTGAAACACTATTTCAGCAGGGAGAAAGAAAAGGAAGAACTCCAGCTGGTGAATTGAAAGAGAGAAAGCTTAAAACAGCTAGTCTAGCTAAAGACTTAAAATGGAGCAGCTCATGGGAGGCAACCCATATAGATATATATTTTTTTAATTTCTTTATATAGACTTCGAATTTTTCTATTATTACGCGTTTTTGAATTTTTTTTTTTTTTAGTTCTAGTCATGATTTGTTAGAAATTGCTAGGTTAGTATCAGATTAATTTTTTTTGGAATTGTTACAATATGCAGATGAAGAATCAAATGGCCTGTAATGCAGAAGGAACAAATTCCTGCAGATTTATCAAGAAGACTTCACAGGATAGAGAAACTCGAAAAAGGGAGTACTTTTCTCCCTACATAGATTCTGTGAAAATTGAATAGAATACATTTTGTTTGAATTGCTGTGTGGGAATGATTAAATGGATGCTAAGAATGTGCAAATTAATAAGGAGTGAAAAGCTGTTTGATCATCAAATTTAGGGCAAGTGCAGACTAAGTCGCGACCAGAGATTGATGTCGCGACATGAGTTGAGGTCGCAACTTAGTCAGTACTGAAGGAAGAACAAGGGCACAGGTTGTGACCAGATTTTATGTCGCGACAGAAATTGAGGTCGCGACAGAACATTTTGGTCGCGACAAGAACAATTCCTTCAAAAGAGTGGTGAGGTCGCACAACCTCAACCATGTCATAAAATACCGATGTTTGTACCGATGATAACTGGTCCCACAACTACTTATGTCGCGACAAACAAGAATAAGTCACGACATCGTATAGTATATACCGGGCAAATTTTTAATTTTGGTTCTAAATTTAATGACAAGACACAATCACGTGCATGAAATTAAATCGACAAGCACAAATAAATGAAGTAACAAAGAGCCCACAATAATAATTGAATTCGTAACTCGGCTGAGAAACTCCTCCACTATCATCTCCTTCCTCAAGAACACAACCATTCATTCTCAGATATTCTTCGATTCTCAATTTATAAACTTAACCAACTTTTCCTAAAATGATTTAATGGTCGACCTTCAACCCTCATCCCAATCTAAATAAATCATGGAGGAGATACTCAGACCGGAAGGAAGTTCATCCTCGGAACTCGAAAGGAGAACAGCCGCTTAACAACCGGGTTCAACCGCTACAAAGCAACAGAGGAAAAGGGAAAAAGAAAGACAAAGAAGAAGAAGAGGGTACATTTAGTTTGTTCCTCGTAATAGCTTTCTCCTTTGGAAAAAGCACTATGTCAGGAGAAGGATTTTGCAGGAGAAAGGAGGCTTCCAGCCAACTCATCTCACCTTTCAAGGAAATTGATATAAAAGAGGTGGCGGAATTCGCAAACATCAAAAGTCTGGTTATGCAGCAGTCGTCCGAGAATTTTACTCCAATCTGGTTGGGAGGAAAGAGAACTTTTTATGTCGAGTCTCGTGCCTTATGGCGAAGACTATTAATGAGATGTACGGGATGGAAGGACGTAAAATGGATCAAAATTAAGAAGTCGATGAACAACCCTAACCGTGAGAAGCTTAAGTAGAAAATTAATGCATCTGTAGTGGCGCGGAAGAAAGGAAAAGGAGAGCAAAAGACCCCTGGAAAGGGTGGGAGATTTCACGAGGAGGCAAAGGTGTGGTTCTATTTCTTATCCTCCTGTTATGGTCCCTTACCAAGCACGCCCGCACGCAGGCGCAACAAGAAAGAATCCTTCTCTATGCCATATTGAAGGGGTACAAGATTGATGCTGGAACCGTTATTGAAAATTCATAATGAGGTACCATGGAGGTAATGTGGGTGGGGGATTGATCCCCATCCAGCGATCATCACAAGGTTACGTATTAGGGCCAGCATGAACGTGGGAAGAAGAAGAATAATGCCCTAAAATTTCACCACTCACCTTGACGGGAGTAAGCAAGGGGCCAAAGAATCAACAGAAAAAGGGGGTCATAGTAGAAATAGATTCAAGGGATGAAAATGAAAATGCAATACAGGAAGAAGACACCTTTCTGGTGGCAGAGCAAGAAGAAGAAAATATAGAAGCACATCAAGAAGGGAATACTTCTTTTATAAGCCTGCAGGATAGAGAGCAAGAAGAAAGAAGCCCAATAGATTTCAACCCCACCGGCGCCTCCCTAATAAGGAACGTAGGTTTCGTAGAACCCGTGAAAGCCTAGGTTTCCAGTAATAATCAACAATGGAAATGCCTGGCTTCCAATTCGAAGAGCATAAAGAAAGAGAAGAGAAATGAACCTCTAAAGAAAAGTTCAGAGAAGAGGTTTATGAAAAAGAATTGAAGAGAAGGGATCAACATTGGGAAGAAGAGATGAACAGAAGAGAAGAAGTACATGAAGCTGAGATGAAAAGAAGATATCAACAATGGGAAGAAGAGATGAGCAGAAAGGAGGAGCAGATGAAAAAGATCCTAGAGCAGCAAGAGGAAAAATTTAAAAAGGAAATGGAGGAAAGAGATCAAGATTCATCAAGAAATTAAAGCTAAGCCATGAATCATTCTTACAACAATCAAGATGATCGTGATTCTCAACTCTAAACTCATAAAGGAAAGGGATCTCAGATCGGCCAAGACTAAGGAGCGCATCATGGATTCAAGTTCCTATACATGTCAATGTTCAAGGATTTCGGTGTTGACAAGTGACGTAGATCAAGAGCTGATGATAAAAGATGCCTTCGTGGCGAAAAACTGGCTTGAAAATTCTGATTTGATTAACAACAATCTTTTCCAAATTTTAGAAGTTCATGAATCAAATGGAACGCACAAATCGAACACACCGGGCACGAGACAAGATGATTCAATAAAAGATTGATCTCACAAAATGAATCGATCCTCAAGAGCGTGATCAAAGGGAGTAATGTCAAGAAGAAGAAGAGAACTGAAATGAAATTTCCTAAATTAACTTCTAATTTGGCTACTCTGATCTCGGATCCCCCCCAACATCTTTGCTCCTCCCTCAAAAAAAGAAAAAAAATAGGCTTTCCCATCGATTTATCCTTCTTTCCTCTTCATTGTTGCTCTCCCTAACCGTTGCATCACATCAAGAATAAAACAAGAAAATTTGTGAAAAAGGAAATGTTTGCTTGCTTGCAGTTAGCTTGTGTTTTTACTTTTTGCTTGAATTGTTAGGAAAATAACATTAGGATTTGGTTCAAGAATGAAAATGCTGAATTATAATAATCTGAACTAGTTGAAATACTTTTGACTAGGAGAGATAAACTTGAATCACGTATAATTACGTAATCAGTGGCATGAATAAAGAAACCGAATTAGGAGTATTTATCGTCTGCTAAATTCATTTTAGTTGCAAAAATAGGAAAATTGGTTATTGCTGATGGAACAAAATACTTGGTTAAAATAATGTAAGTAGACAGTGAATAAGTACAAGTCTTGAAGAAATAATACACATCGGTCAACAAAACTTATGAAACTTTTTGAC
The DNA here is from genome assembly GCA_016808115.1 of Tetrastigma voinierianum. Taxonomy (NCBI): domain Eukaryota; kingdom Viridiplantae; phylum Streptophyta; class Magnoliopsida; order Vitales; family Vitaceae; genus Tetrastigma; species Tetrastigma voinierianum. The sequence goes on along the minus strand of JAEQBH010000648.1, from coordinate 358,933 downwards.
AGAATTAGAACATCTTCCTCGGGGAATTGAGATTTAGATCCACAGCCCTAGAACTTATGTTTGATTATTGATTGAGGCTAAATCCTAGGTGAAAACAACTAACAGAAATGATAGAGGCCATCCTGGCGCCTCGAGCCTTTTTAAGCTTTTCTACCTCAAAATATGCTTACATATTCTCTAGTTCCCCGATTCAGCTAAATAAGCCTTATTTCTTCAACAAACAAAGTAGCTGAAAAACCGAAATTCCTTCCTTGCAATAAACCCGCAAGAAAGAACCCAAATTATCCTTTCTAGTTCAAAAGTTTAGTATAAATAAGAACAAGTCTCGGGGAATAATATTTCCAAATTTTGACAAGAAGGATTGAAGAAGGTACAGCAAGCCAGTGAACAAGGGAATAAGTTTGTCTTGTGGCCTATTTCTCTTAAACAATTAAGCTTAGAAGTGTTTTAACACCTAGCACCCTAATGCCAACTGCATGGAGTTGCTAGCCCAAAGTTCTCTAAGAGCAATAGAAAGCCTAAGAAGACAAAACATTGCACTATCTAAATCTAGAGAAATAAAGCAAAGGAGTTAAAGAACAAAGGAATTTGCCTCGAATCAAGTACATATGGAAGTTGAAATTCCATAAAGAATTCAAAAGAGGAATCAAAGTTAAGATTGAGTAGAATCAGAAATGAACAATGAAGAAAAGGAAGAAAGTTGAGGCAACAATGAAGAGACAAGATGGAAATCGGGTAAATTTACAACCTAAAAATTTTCAATTATCTACCCACTACCTAAGCCCAACATTACAAGCCCGAAAGACCTCATTGATTTTGAAGGCTGAATTCTACTTCACATTAGTGGAGATCAATATGAAAAACAGGCATATGGGACTTTGATAAACAGTTTAAGAAAACTCTCAAGATTAATCATATTCAACATGAAGTTGAAAAGGATTGATGACTCCGCACACACAATACGAACAAAGACTTGTTAAATAAACTGTTTAAATACATTAGTTTATCAAGATATTTTGTAATAGAAGTATACCATGCCTTGTTCCTGCATCAAAAACTGAAATTTGAAATAATAGTGATATCTCTAAATTCCAAATCAGAAAGGTGGAATGAAAAAGAAGGTGGAATAAATCAGAAAAATGTCCTTAAAAATTTTCTAAGCTTATTTGTTTGAGGACAAACAATTTCTTCTTTCTTTTCTTTGCTTCTGGGACAAGCAAAATTTTAAGTTTGGGGGAATTTGATGAGTCCAAAAACTCATTAGATTTTTAATCCATTTTTCTGAGTTTATAATGAGAATAACGTTGAATTGTCTGTAGAAAACTGATAATTGAATCAAATTCCAATTTGTAGAAAAATACAGCAGAAAATCAAATTTTAGCAAAACTCATAAGAAATCGGCCCGGCAAGATGCCAGAACTAAGTCAAACTCGGGTATTTAAGTCGCGAGAGGAAGCGCCTGCTCGGCTTTATTTCTAAGTCACTTACACCAAACAAATTTGGCTTTGAAGAAGAAATCAAGAGTGAACAAGCAAAGTCGTGACTCCTCAAGAAGGAAGTTGAGACAAAATATGACTCGTCGAGATTAAAAGAAGCAACCAACGCAGTGGTTCATGTCACGACATCATCACATGTCGCGACACCAAAAGGAGATAAATGATGTCGTGATACTACCCGATGAGGTCACGACAAGGAGTCATTTCATAAAGCCACAAGAACAAATTTTCTCAGTAAAAGAAGTCGACTCTAATTTTGAAAGAAAGGACTTGTTGTCGCGACCGTGACAGTAATGAAGAATAACACCAAGGTCGCAACAAAAACTCCAAATCGTGATCCATCAGAACTACCGAAGAAGCATGATGTCGCAACACCACTTCGAGGCTCGCGACTTAAGTGAAAAAGCTTAACAAGAGACATGGAGGTCGTGGATAATCACAGAAGCTATGGCACAAAGATTTTCAAAGAGATCAACATAAAGCGTCGCGTACGCTTAGAATGCAGATAGAGACATCAAACACCGACCAAGATGTCGAGCCGCCCTTCTGGTCGCGATATCAGCCGTGAAGGTATAGTGGTCGCGGATATCAGCCGCAAGGTATAGTGGTCGACATCAGCCGCAGTATTATGGTCGCGACGCCCTTCGCATAGTCGCCGGCGCATCGCTATAAGGGAAGATGGTCGCGATCGCCCTTCGCAGTCGCACATCGCTATAGCGGAAAGATGGTCGACGCCCCAAGAGTCGATTATCACCGTGAAGAATGGAGGTCGCGACATCATTTAGTCAAGCCGCCACATCATATCCAAGAGATGCTGAAGACAAGTCACGACAATAGAAAAGCTTCCACGACATCAAAAGAGCTCATAAGCATAACATTGAAGTAGCGAAAGTAGCGACCTCAAAAGAGCTCACAACACATAAGGTGAAGTCGCGACGTCATTCAGCCGTCATGACATAACAAGCATAAGGAAAGAAAGTCGCGACGTATGATTGAAGTCGCGACCTCAAAAGAGCTCACAACACAGAAAGGTGAAGTCGCGACGTCATTTAGCGGTCGCGACATCAGATCCAAGGGGTGTTAAAGGCAAGTCGCGACAAGATAAAAGCTTCTGCTACAGACGAACAGAAAAATGAAGTCGCGACGTATGATTGAAGTCGCGACCTCAAAAGAGAGAGATCACACGTAGAAGATGAAGTCGCGACGTGGAAGAGAAGTCGCGACATCGTAATCGTGCCATAAGGTAACGCTGAAGTAGCGACGTAAAAGAGAGGTCGCGAAGATCGTCAAGGTCGCGGACAAACAAATGGAGTCGCCATGAACAAACAAATGGGCCGCCATTTTGAAACCCACAAGGCATCGGCTAGGGCCCAACTCGAACTTTTATAAACAAGCAGTCGCATGCAGAAAGTGTACTGCGTACTCGTAAGAAGAGAAGTTCTGTGGTAGCCTAAGGCTCATTTTAATTCTTCTCGCTTCTTTTTCTTTGTTTTGTCGTTATTTTAGATTAGATTAGAGTAGATTGTTATTTCAATTGAATTTCGGATCCGATGTTAGTTAAGCCAGTTGAAGTCGAATGAATGTTATTCACCATCGTCGGTTCGTTGGAAGTCCAAACAATTTTGGAATTCAAACTTCCAGCTGATCTACAAGAGTTCTTTGATCAAGGAGCTACCATTAGTGTAATGAAGTAATTTTTAGAAACCCAAATTGATTTTACTCGTTGTTAGAATTTATCTTTTCTCAAGGTAAATTCATCGAGCTCCACCGAACTTCGCCCGACCGCTTGTCGCTCTTGTTTATCGTTGTATCTTATCCAAATATTAGTGTCCTATGCCTGTAATAGGATTGTTTCATGCTCTGATTTCCAAGAGGCCTCGTCGAGCATACGTGAAGGTATTCCCGACAAAGATGAACAATATCTCGAAGGGTATGCGAACCTAATATTGGGGATCTAATGGCTTTGTGAATTCTAATCGATAAATCTTCTCTCACTTGAAACCGAGAATGAGTTAACGACTTATCAATTAAAATGAGCAGAGAGTTCGCCTTGATTCGAACAATAAGTTCAATCCCGTGTTAGCAAGGATCTAATCAAGGAAAGAATGAACTGTTCCAATTTTGAGGATGAGAAACCAGTATAGTGTAAACCCATGCTTTGCCTATGTCTTAGGAGCTAAGGTTTACAGTCCATGTTCTAGGTATGAAGTATTGAAAAGAAAACACCCGTGAACAAGGCAATCGACAAAGTAGTTATCTAATCCTCCCATTCGAAAGAAACAAAGGGGAAGATTAGATGATGAAATATGTCATTAAGGAGATCCACATGGCATTACCTTCTTCCTTGGATGGATCTCTAAATCAAGTTCATGAAGTAAAGCTACATAGTTGTTCATAGAATCGATGTTTCACAACGCTGTATTTTCAATGCTCCCTTTAAAAACTAACTGATCAGTCTATTTCTTTAATTTTTTTAATTTTAGTTTAAGCATTATTTCATTTTGTTCTAGTTTACATATCCTTATTCTTTAATTATTTTCAAGGTTGCTAGGGATATATCAATTGCAAATCATAGTCCAAATAGTATAGAGCTTGAGAATGTAGTTGATCGAGAATTCAGATATTCTGTGGGATCGATATCCGGACTTAAATCCAATTTTTATTACTTGTTCGACCAGACACTTGCGTAATCATGGATCAAAACTTAAAGAAATCTATCTACTTAAGGAAACCGCGACCAAGATAATTGCAATGAAACATACCAAACAGTTTCATGGCATTATTGTCGATTAGACAATAGTCCTTTGGTAATGTCATAAATTTGTATATGTCTGGTCTAACAATGTGTTACTCAAAAATACCTTCTTCTCCCAATCCCTAGCTCATTTTCCCATTGCTCCTCTCAAAAACGTGAATGCCCAAATGAGCATTCCATAGACCACTTTCGTCTTTATTCTCATGTCAGGTGTAATGCCATGTTTGGCTAGCACTTTAATTGAATTTTTCTCGTTTTTCTCATTTAAAAGCCTCATTTCACTTTCATTTCCACTTCATTTCATTTTATTTATACTTTGGCACTTATATTACTCATTTATGACCCTTAGGTCCTCATTTGACATTTATTACCAAATTTATTTTGACTCTTGTAAAATTTTAAGTTTTTATCACTACTTAGCTATTTAAACGCTCTAAAAATTTAATATAATTTATTTACACTCGAACATGTTATAAAACTCCAATAGCATTTTCAAGGCATAACTCGTAAAAAAACCTAACCTTGGCTGAATTGTTATAATAGTAGTTTTTGAACTGATTAGAGGTCCAATGATAGAAGCGAGGGTAGATTAGAATTTAGAACGCTTCAAACGTCATTTGGGCATAAAGTGGCATTTTTCGAAAATTTTCACCGGATGCCCTAATGAATAGTAATTTTTATTATTATATCCGGATGGAGGGGTTTGCAGAGGAATTTTTAAGAAATTTCAGTTCCTATGACTTTGAACTGATATTTAAAAGAGAATTGGAGATTTAAGTGAATAGTAATTTCCGGACTGAAATTCGGAGCTTACGCTGAAATTTTTCGGAAATTGGGCCGAAAATACAAAAGTGTCCGGAATTAATCATAGAGTCTAACGAAATTGAAACGGAGTGAAACAGAGTCCGTTTGGATAGTTTCCAAGCAATCCGAACGTAATTCGGATAATAATACGCTATTGTCCGGATTTCCGATTTTAACGATTTTAAATACGATTTCGGTGATTTCAGCCCGAATCCATCGTGAATGATTTAATTAGAATATTTCATGTTCAATTTTAAGTTTAGACGACTACAGAATATTTTTGACGCTTAATTCCGTATAAAGCAAAGATAATGCAAAAATGAATAAAATATGATATAAGGGAGATATTTTCTTGTGAGAGCCAATCAAAAGCTTTCTTAATGGTTAAGTTATGATTAAAATAATAGGTTAGTGGCTTGGTCTCATGAGAATGGACCAATGAGATTCTTTGGGCTCAAGTGCAATTTTGGCAAAGTGTAGGTTAAAATCTAAAATTCAAGAAGTGAATTCTCCAACAAGAGGAGAGCTTGGACGGCCTTGAGAGAAAAGAGAGAAGAAAATAGAGGAGAGAAAGGAAAGAAAATAGATAAAGAAGAAGGCCAAGGTGGAGCAAGGTGGGAGATGTGATTTTTCTTCTCCTTCAAGCTCTCCAAGTGATCTCCAAGTGGTATCAAGGGAGAGAAGCCAAAGAAAACCAAGAACAAGTAAGTTTGTAATGGTGGGAAAGTTGGATTTTAATGTTTTTCATGCCTAATGCTTTATTTTCTTATATGGATGTTAGAATTGTGGTATTTAGTTGAATCATGATGATTGATATAAATGGAGAAAGAAATGGATTAGGTTAGGGTTTGAAAAATAAAGTGAGCGATTGTCAGTGGTTTGATAGTGCATTTTGTGGTATGTTGAAATTGGTTAGGATGAGTGAAATTGAGGTATAAGGAATTAGATTGGAGTGGTTAGAGGAAGAAAATGGAAGAAAAAATTGAATATGGCTTGTGCATATTTTCGCCAAAATGAAATGAGAGGGTCAAGTAGAAGCTGGTAATTCCATGTGTTTTAGGGTGAATATTAACCCTAGAAATGCATTGGAAGTGGTTAGAAAGAAAAGGATTTGAATTGAGGGCATTAAGGTCATTTTGTAAAGAAAAGGGTAATTTGGTCATTTCCTAGGTTATGTATTTTTTTTAAGTGTGGTTCAATGGTCTTAAAGTGAATGTGATGTGGTTGGGTGAAAATGAATGTGTATGGTGGATTAAAATGGAAGTATGGTTAATGTTTAGTCGTGGTTTTCTTGAAAAATGTGAAAAGGACTATCGACGGGAAACGGAAATTGGAATGGAAGTTAGCGGATTGAGCTTATGAACGGGTGAGTGTAAAACCGATTTTTGAAAATCGAGTTTTAAAAGTGAGATTTTTAATGCTAAAATGAAGTTTAATGTAAATGTTTATATATGTATATTAAATATGTATGCATATGTTAAGGCATTATGAAAGTTTAAAATGTAAAGAATGCATATGTGTTTTAATGATAAAGTAAAGGATTTAAATAGATTTATAAATGCATTTTGAAGAAATGTTTTACTGATGGTTACCCTAACCCCATATGATCATATGACTAATATCGATCGGGCAGTATCTTAAACGTAGGCGATTTCTGTGGCGACAGTTATAGGTTACTAATCGAGGAGGGAAATAGACAGCGTAATATCTCACACGTGATAAGGTGCCGCGATCAAACCCTGTGCAAGGCGTGAGTTTTCCGTAGCGTAGTGGTTATGACTGTATTGAGACTGTCCCTCACCGTCAATACCCGGAAATTGTTCGGTGTGTTTACTCCCTGGGTTCCATCAGAGAAAAAAAAAAAAAAGAAAGAAAGAAAGTTTAAGGCATAAATTGATTTTTAATTTGTATAATTATTTATATTACTTTGCTATATATCAAATGCTATCTAAATGAAAAGTACACCTCACCGAGCTCCTTTAGCTCACTCTTTTTCATATGTTTTAAGAACATTTTCAGGAACCGAGACAAGTGCGCCGGTAGAGCATCCCCGCGCAAAGGAGTCGAGCCACGAGGAGACGACATTCTGTGGATCGGTGATTGTATATATATTTTGCATATTGTATATGTTGAATATTTGATCATGTATATATGTATATATGTATATATTTTGAAAAGGAACTACGTGGGCTTTGATCCTTAGTGGACGAGGTACGTAGGTGGTCGACTTAAGTCCGGCTCAAGCCCAATCTTTTTATAAAACTATGCATGGAATTGAAGAAGTTTTTAAACAAACAGCGATTGAAGTGGAATAAATGTATATGTGTATATATTGTGCTTGATTGAGTTGTGGACGAGGAGTCCGAAAACGGAAGTTGAGAATGTGTTTTTAAATGTTTTCGTAGGTTTTTGTAAATTTGGGAAAGTCCGAAAAATAGAGGAAACTCTAGCCGATTTTTCTGAAAAATCTAAGTGTTTGAAAAAAAAATATATATATTTTACCACTTCGCTTCCGCATTATTTTCTAAAGATATGTAACACTCGTAGGAGGTTTCCAATTCAATATAGCTTCGACCTTCGCGATCCACCGAGACCCTTCAAGGTAAACTATGTGTCCCAAAAGGCGACACCATGAGCCAAAACCGACACTTACCGAAAGCCTGGGCATATTAACCGATGTTGTTCCCGCAATGTTTGCAGAATTATCCTCAAGTGCTTTGCATGTTATTCTCCACCATCCGACACAGACCCGGGCAAGATATCGTCAATAAACACGACACAAACTAATTCTAAGTAAGGCCTGAAAACCTGCCTCATGAGATCCATAAAAGTCGCCAAGTATTCGTAAGTCCAAATGGCACGACTAGAAACTCAAAATGCCCTCGTGACCGTGTTCAATGTCGTTTCGAACATCCTCATCATGAATTCTCAATCGATGATAGCCTAATCTCAAATCAATCTTAGAGAATACCTTAGCTCCTCAGAATCGATCAAAGAGATCATCAATCCTCTGAAAGAGTGATACCGGACACGTATTGTTACCTTATTCAATTCTCTGTAATCAATACATAATCGCATGCTTCCGTCTTTCTTCTTCACAAACAAAACTGGTGCTCCCCAAGGAGACGTGCTCGGTCTGACGAACCCCTTGTTGACCATTTCTTCCATCTGCACCTTAAGTTCTTCACTCGCAGGGCCATCCCTGTGGGCGCCCTCAAATCGGTTATGTCCCACCTGCCAACTCGATCCGAAATCACCCTCTTATCCTGGGGTAATCCTGTAAGATCATCCGAAACACATCCGAAATTCTCTCGACTACCGGAATGTCTTCCGCCTCACATCATCCTCTCTCACCTCAACTACATAGCTAGATACCCTGATATGACTTTCGAAAGCATCTTCCCCGTACCATCATTGGCGCATATCATACTCGAGGACAATATCTTCCTTACCCCACAAAAATTAATCTCTGGTTCCCCCGGTCTACAGAACTTAACTTCTCTTCTGAAGCAATCCATGGTGGCGTGATGTCGAGACAACTAGTCCATCCCTAATATCACATCAAAGTCCTGAATGTCCAACAATACCAAATTGGCCCTAAACTAATGGCCCTCAATAATCACTCTACAACCTATATATACTCTATCTGCTATAAGTGAATCTCTTGTAGGAAGGGAGACTACCATACTACAATCTATGGGTTGTATCTCTATGTTCACTTGTGCAATAAATTTCGCAGAAATAAACGAGTGAGTAGCACCCGGATCTATCAAGACATAAGAATCACTATCAAAACTTGGATAAGACTATGACCCTAGTGCTACATCCGCTCCCTCGGGCCAGACTCCGCAAACACCCTACCGTGTCCGAGGTCGTCCCATCCGTCCTTCCTGATCGCCGACTCCTACCCGGTCCTCCAAGCCCAGTAAATGCAAGGCCTCCGCCTCGGAGCCCTCTCCGACTCGACCTCGACTCTCTACCAAGACCGAACTCGCCGCCCCGCTCGTCCCACTCCCGATCCACCGCGTAAACCATTCCCGTGGGAAGACCTATGGCGAATCGGGTCCCTACCGTCCGCACTTAGCAACCGTTCAGCCCACCGCACTCACCATAATGGTTCTTCCCACATTGAGCACACTCCGATTTGGACCCTGAGCCACCGTCTGCGGGCCCCACCGAACTCCTCGCTAGACCGGTCACATCCCACTTTATAGGCCGCGACCGGTGCTAGGAATGGGTAGGCTTCAAGGCCACCACAAACCCGTAGAGCGCAGTTTCAAGTCCTCAATTTCTACCGAAAATTCGCATGACCTATTCGTTTCTATAACTAATGACAACCATATTCGTATCAATCTAAAATCTACTAATAATTAACTCAAAATCTCATGTCATGATATCATCTCAAATAACATAACAAATAGACCTCTGTGGTCATCCACTAACAAAAACGACCTCAACGGTCTCATCAAAAATATCAATAAGGTTTCATCAAAGGCAAAATTTATCCAACTCAACTATTCAAAATTTATCGATGCAACCAAATACTCAACTTCATAATCAAGTTAATTCACCATGGAGCCTTCTCGTGGATTCATATACCATCAATGACATTAACGACATAGTTATAGTCGACCGTACTCGCATGCAACAAGAGTAGAAAACACCAAATGGCTAATAAGAGTTAGCTGACCGTGCTCAGCATGAATATTCATCAGGACACGTGACTTGTGGCATATGACAAATTCAATTCAATGAATGCTCAAGAATAAGGGTCTTAGTCATACTCAATTACTACGATCAAGTCAAACAATGAAAACATCGCTATACATTTCGAAGATGCAAGTACGATGATATAAATTTACTCACCACCTCATTAGTCCGTGCCCGCCTAGCTATTCACCCCGAACGTGTGAGCCTTCCCCCCAACTTCGCTTGTTATACCAATATTCATGCAAGAAAAGAAATATAAAGATAACGCCAAAATCATAACGAGCCATACCCTTTGTTATCCACTACTCAATTAGGTCAAGCAATTCGCTTTCTATTTAATCGCCTAACTTGAGCTTTTTAAATAATTTTAAAATCCCCTTTACTTTCCTTACCTTCAAAATTCTGCCTTTAACATTCACCCAAAATTATACTCTTAATATTCAATTTCACAACTAATTTCTTATATCTAATGTTTAATCACTAAACTCGTTTTTTTTTTTTGGCATTATGACGCTAGTATTTGCCTATATCTTTCTCTACCGACGTCGAAAAGACCTGAAACCAGTGGCAAAATTTCACTAACATCCATATATTTCCAATGATGTCAAATTGGCCCTAAAATTCGTCCACTAGGTCCTCCTATGATTCTGTCCAATTAAACCTTCAAACAGAAATTCACATTCAATCGATCCAACCCTTAATTCTACTAATTACCACCTCAATTCATTCTAAATACATTTTCCCCAATTTTAAACATACCAGACCTAATTCATACCTCTTAGGTCACATTCTATAGATTCAAAATGCAATTTCAACCTAGGCATACAATATTGAACAATTAATCTATAAAATGTACTTCTAATTGACCACCCAAACAACAACCATTTATCAATTCAGCTCCTTTCCTCAAATATAGACCATGCAAAACCAAAATTAAAAACCATGGCGCTTTAATATACCTTCAGAAGTCTCCCACCATGAAAAATCACAGGTTGATTCAAAGAGAATTGGCTGCAACAAAATTTTCTTCCCTTTTCCCAATAGCTTCGAACGGAGAAACTCTAGGTTCTTCAATTTTTTTATTTTGTTTTATGCTCGATTTTCTGAGGCCTAATATTTTTAAAAATTAATTCAATATTACACTTAAGTCTCTGCTGTTTTTCTTGAATTTTTTTAAGGCCCTGGGAATTTTTAAAATTTCTCTTTGGCCCTTGGTCAACAAAATTCACGACTTTTCCCCTACCCTGCTAATCGTTCACGTATTTATTATTTTTTTTAAGTTCATGTATTTTCATTAATTTTATTTTTATAACATATATTTTGACCTATTTGCTTCATAAAATTCCTTACAATTCTATTTCTATTCATTGGGTATTTTTAAAATTCTATTTCGTCAACTACCTCTAATTTGACTCCATCGGGTATATTTTCCTTAAAATTCCATTTAATTGAGAAATAATTCCTAACAATTATTATAAATTCATGATGGACCTTAAACACCAAAATTAAATTCCATGAAAAAATCATTTAAAAAAATGTTTGGGTGTTACATTCTCCCCCTTATAAAAAAATCGCCCTAACTTTATTAAAGAGTGTGTACCATCACCGAAGAGTCAGGATATTGGCCCTTCATCGAATCAAGCCACTCTCCCAGTACACCTCTACTTCGTGATTCGCCACCTAACCTTACCATAGCTATTTCTTTTTCTCGCCTTCCTGGTCCTGGGTTTCCATCCACTATGGCTACTGCACCTTCATATGATGCATCCTTATCAACCTCAATCTCCCTGAGTCTCGAAGAATGAGATCTGATGAGGAACGTATTCGTAACATTGAGATGTGGAAACACCGATGCACATGGCCAAAGTTGTGGGCAGCTAATCCGTAAGACATATTGCAACCCTATCCAATATCTCAAATGGCCCCATATCTCGGTGTCGCCCCTCTTCCCGAATCTCATCACCTTCATAGGAGATATTTTAAGGAAAAAACGTGATCACCACACCAACCGTACATCCCGCCTCCACGAGCAAGCATAACTCTTTTTATCGACCGAAAGCCGTCCTCATTCTCCCCGAATAATAGGTAATTTTCGAAGTTTCTCCGATCAACTCCCCGACCTTCCAATTCTCTATCACCTACCTCCATCCAATAAGAAGGTGACTCACATTTCCGGGCTTCATAGAGGCCTATATGGCGCCCATTCCAATCATAGAATGGTAGCCGTTAATATAAGAAAATCCTCTACCAAAGGCAACATTTTCCCAACTACCAAATCAATAACACACATCCTGTGAGCATGTCCTCTAGAGTCCGAATTGTCCCGTCTCCGACCGCCCATCCGTCTCGTGGATGGAAGGCTATACCCAAACCGGGCCTTGGCACCCGCTTCCTGAAGTTTCTGCCAAAACCTCGAGGTGAACTGTGGACCTCTGTCAGATACTATGGACACTGGCACTCCGTGCAGTGCTACTATACTGTCCAGATACATCTGTGCATACTGTGCCACCGTATAAGTGGTCTTAACAGCTAAGAAGTGAGCTGATTTCGTCAATCTGTCAACTATAACCCAGATCGAATCATGCCCCTTCTGAGTCTTTGCAACCCAACCACGAATCCATAAGAATTCTTCTCCCATTTCCATTCAGTAATGGCAACCCGCAGAAGACCCGCGGGTCTCGGTGCTCGAATTCTGACTTGTTGGCTAAAATAAACATGATGCCAAGATACCGGTGCCACATCCTTTTTCATCCCATTCCACCAATGCATACCTTTAACATCCTGGTACATCTTGGTGACTCCTGGATGAACACTATGGTGCATTACGGGCTTCCCAGAGAATCCTTTAACTTCAACTCCATCTGCATTAGCACACGTTTATTTCTTCGCCTCCCGTAACGCTATCATCCCTAATTTCAAATCCGGATGTCTGTCCTGACTGTACCGTCTCCCTCAATTTAATAAAGGAAGGATCCTTATCTTGGTTGGCCTTGATCTCATCAATCAATAAGGGCCTCACCGAATCGTGGCAACTAATCCTCGGGACTCGTTAACTCAAACTGCATCCCATACCAAATTATCCCTCAACTCCTTCACTATACTCCTTATGTACTGAAATATGTGCTAGACTGCCCATGGACTTCCTTCTAAAGCATCACCACATTGGCTTTCCCAGATGATATAAAAATCTCGGCAATCATAGTCTTTCGCAACCTACCCATCTCCTCTCGCCCGAGATTCAAATCTCTCTCGCGAATGTACAAGGCTTTTGTGATCCTTGTAAATCTCACACTTCTCACCATATAAGTAGTGCCTCCATATCTTCAGTGCAAAATCACGCGCCATTCCCGTGTCATGTAGGGATAATTCAACTCATGTCTCTCAACCTGGGTCTGATGCATATGCTATTACATTCCCATTCTCCCGCATCAAACACAACCTAACTTCTACCGAGGCATCACAATACACCGTCATACCTCCCGATTCGTGGTACGCAACACTAGAGCGTGAGTTGCAATCCTTAAGTTTCTGAAACTTTACTCACGTGTCATCCCACTCAAATTTTACTTGCTTCCCCGATCACCGTGGTCACCGGGAGCGTATTTATTCGAAAAATCTTTCACAAATCTCCCGTAATATCCAAACATACCTTAAAACTACGTATCTCGCCTCACACTGCGGGCCCAGGCCAGCTAGACACCGTCTACCTTCTTCGATCCACCCGAACACTCTCCTGCTTATTACATGCCCCAAGAAACTCACACCGGCGCTTCAAACCTCACATTTGTGACGCTTTGCATACGCTGATGTGTTCTATGGTCTCGCAGCATAACTCGAGGCGCTCCCCATGTTCCACATGACTTTTCGAATAAATCAGGATATCATCTATAAACACCACCACAAATTTATCCAGATAGGGTTTGAAAACCCTGTTCATCAAATCCATAAACGCGGCTGGTGCGTTAGTCAACCCAAACGGTAATACCAGGAACTCATAATGACCATACCGAGTCCTGAATGCAGTCTTGGGTATATCTTCCCTCCTTATCTTCAACTAATGGTAACTAGACCGAAGGTCAATCTTTGAAAAATGACTGGCCCCCTGTAACTGGTCAAACAAATCATCTATTCTGGGAAGTGGATACCTATTCTTGATTTTTACCTTATTCAACCGCTTGCAATCAATGCACATCCTCATAGTCCCATCCTTTTTCTTCACAAATAACACCGGTGCACCCCACTAAGGAACTGCTTGGTCTAATAAAACCCTTATCCAAAGAATTTTTGCAACCGCTTTTTTCAACTCTTTCAATTCGGTGCCATACGGTATGGTGTACTGTGATATAGATTTGTACCAAAATAAGTCAATATTAAACTCACTTCTCACTGTGCTAATCCCGATAAATCGTCAGAAAGACATTTGAGCAATCCCTCACAATGTATATCTCCCAAATCGCAGAGGAAATTCTTAGCATCTCTCACATGAGCTAAATAATTTCGGCAACCTCCTTCTGGGCAACCTCCCGGCTGCTATAGCTGAAATCAAGGTACTAGGGCTTCCATTATGATCTCCCGAAAACAAACTCAGGTAGCCCTAATGTGGCTCAACGCTATCTTCTTTCTATAACAATCCATGGTTGCATAGTTAGCTGACAACCATTCCATACCTAAGATAACATCAAACTCCAGTATAGGCAATTCAATCAAATCAGCATATAATCTGCTATCCCCTATCATTATCTCACATGATCTGTACATATAGTTCACCTCAACTATTTCTCCAAGGTGCTAATAGCTAAGGGATTTTCCATTATCATTTTACCCTTGTTCAATTTTTCTAGCATAAGATGGGATACAAATGAGTGAGTGGCTCCTGGATCAAATAACACTTTGGCTTGTCTGCTTTTGTTACGTATTATCCCGGTGGTGAACATTCTCACCACTCGCACTCTACCTCGATCTAGGTGAATTTATCTCCATCTCAAATCCGACATCTTGATGCAATTTCGCATCTACATCTGGCATCCCAACATCTATCGGATCATAGATCTCCTTTCGCCCTTGGCGAGGTGGTCCACGTCTCGGGGGTACGCCTTGTTGTCTTCTTGGTGGCATTATGACAACCAAGAAAACAAATGATACTTAGATTCACAATACATATCAAGAGTACTTAAACTTTTCATCTATAGATACGCAGAAATTAACTATACTATGATGACATACAAAAGACAATTTGGAATCCTATGCTCCATGGTGTGCATTCATCATTTACCCCGAATAACGCTTCACGAAGTTCTTTCAAAACCTAGCTCACGATACCAACTTTGTCACATCCATTTTTATAAATTTGTGTGGCCAGGCGCTACAGGAATGGGTAGGCTTAAGGCCACCAAAACCATTAGCAAACTAAGTCCATAATTTCTCACAGAAAATTCGGCATGACCTATTCGTTTCTATAGCTAATGACCAGAAAATCTTGTTGCCATGATATCAATCCCAAAAATCTACTAATAATTAACTTTCAAAAATCTCATGTCGTGATATCATCTCAAATAACATAACAAATAGACCTCCGTGGTCATCCACTAACAAAAACGACCTCAACGGTCTCATCAAAAATATCAATAAGGTTTCATCAAAGGCAAAATTTATCCAACTCAACTATTCAAAATTTATCGATTTAACCAAATAATTAACTCAATAACCAAGTTAATTCACCATGGAGCCTTCTGTGATTCATACCATCAATGACATTAACGATTACAAGTTATAGCTAACCGTACTTTCGACTAGCACAGCGAGAGATAACACAAATACAATAAGGTTAGCTATTGGTATGAGTGAATATTCATCGGACATGACTTGTGGCATATGATAAAATTCAATTCAATGAATGCTCAAGAATAAGGGTCTTATCATAGTCAATTACTACGTCCAAGTCAAACAATGAAAACACCGCTATACATTTCGAAGGTGCAAGAATCGATGATATAGAATTTATTCATTTCCTATTAGTCCGGGCTCATTTAGGCTATTCCACCTGAAGTGTGACCTTTTCCAACTTAAGTTTTCTATACCAATATTTCATGCAAGAAAAGAAATATAAAGATAACGTCAAAATCATAACGAGCCATACCTTGTTATCACTACCTCCAATTAGGCCGTTTACAGTTTCTATTTAATCGCCTAGCAGGCTTTTTAAAATAATTTTTTAAAATCCCTTTTACTATCCTTACCTTCAAAATTCTGCCTTTTAACATCTAAATACCCAAATTATAATTTAATATTCAATTTCTATTGTTTCTTATATCTAATGTTTAATCACTAAACTCGTTTTTTTTTTTTTTTGGCAGATTGCGCATCAGTTAGTATTTTGCCTATATCTTTCTCTACCGACGTCGAAAAGACCTGAAACCAGTGGCAAAATTTCACTAACATCCATATCTTTCCAATGATGTCAAATTGGTCCTAATATTCGTCCATTAGGTCCTCCTATGATTCTGTCCAAGTCGACCTTCAAACAGAAATTCACATTCAATGGATCAATATAATTCCACTAATTACCACCTCAATTCATTCTAAATACATTTTCCCAATTTTTAAACATACAGACCTAATTCATACCTCTTAGGTCACATTCTATAGATTCAAGTACAATTGCAACCTAGCATACACATTAGAACAATTAATTCATTCCAAGCATTTCAGTGACCACCCAAACAACAACCATTTATCAATTCCAACTCCTTTCCTCCAATACAGATTCATACAAAACCAAAATTAAAAACTATGGTGCTTTAATATACACTTCATAAATTCTCCACCATGAAAAATCACAGGTTGATTCAAAGGGAATTGGCTGCAACAAAATTTTCTTCCTTCCCCAGCAGTTCGGCGCCGAATGGAGAACCTAGGGTTCTTCAATTTTTTTCTTTTGTTTTATGCTCGATTTTCTGAGGCATAATATTTTTAAAAATTAATTCAATATTTCACTTAAGTCTCTGCTGTTTTTCTTGAATTTTTTTAAGGCCATGGGAATTTTTAAAATGTCTCTTTGGCCCTTGGTCAACAAAATCTGCTGACGTTTCCCTACCCGGTTCACTGTTCACGTATTTTTATTATTTTATTTATTCATGTATTTTCCTTAATTTTATTTTATAACATATATTTGGACCTTAATTTATACTAAAAATTACCATAATTTATTTCATTCATTGGGTATTTTTAAAAATTCTATTTCAGTCAACTGCTCAGAATTTGACCTTACTGGGTATATTTTCCTAAAATTCCATTTAATTGAGAAATAATTCCTAAAAATTATTATAAATTCATGATGGACCTTAAAACACCCTAAAATTAAATTCCATGAAAAAATCATTTTAAAAAAATGTTTGGGGTGTTACATTATTTGTACCCCTAGCAGGGCTGATGCCAGGTCCACTTGTGTCTTTCCTCCCCCTCTTGGGTAACTACGGAACACACTGGACCCACATCCCGACCCACTCCGTTTTACGTCGCTTATTTGGGCGTAGCACAGGTTTCAACCCCATGCTCACTCCGACCTCGCTGCGGCCTCTACTGCGGCATGTTGTGTGTCAGGTTGTAGGCGCCTCTGTGATTCCTAATCTCACAGACCTGAATCAGTGAAACCTCTTAGTCTTAAAGCCAATCATCCACGATAAATGGAACATATGCGTGAGCTGGAAAAAAACTCGCTCATAATATGTCCGTAGAGTATCCCTGCTCCAAGCCTAAAGAACTCCTGGCGCCAACATCTGCTAGCAGAACAACATCCGTAGCTCTTCCTTGAGCGGGATGCTCCCTGCGGGCATCTCCTGCATTTGCCTCACCACTCTAACGCTACGTCCACGTAGGTGAAAGTGGAAAAAGTGACCGCCTATATATTTTTGCTGCATCACGACAGACCCGCTCATTTCCCTCCCAACCATGGCGAAGCCTTTTAAGTTATCCAGTCATCTGCATGGTTACGGCCCTGGCTTTCGCCCCTCTCTATAGAAGCTCACCGGCTCTCGTGGGTGTCGTAATGTGGTTAAAAAGGGTGAGGCCATCTATCTAAAGGTATCTGTCATCCCGACTGGGGCAGGTGGCGGCTACATTTGTGGTGACTCTGAAGGCATAGGGTCTTTATCTGCTGTCGTTGGTTGGAACATACAGATCATCAACATGTTCCTCGGGTGGTAGAATTTCAATGCCAGGCTCTCTGGTGGAGGAGTGCCGGCCTCGGCTTCAACCTTATTTGTAGATTAAAATTTTATCCCATATATGTAATGCATATATGATTTTAAATCACATAAATAATTGTGATTTTAAAATAAAACATTAAAACAATCATATGAATATAAAATTTTCAAATCTTTATAACATTTTCAAGACCGTGGCTCTTATACCACGTTGAAAGATCCCGACCCGGATTAACCTCATGAACCCGAGGGGACCTCCCGACACTCCAATGGATATAGAAACTTTTCCTCAAAACAAACAAATAAAATCCATGGAGCGAACCCTTTACGTCTTAGCATGTGAGATTTTGGGTTGTAAGGTGTCTTATGGGTTCGTTGAGGATTTTCGAAGATAGCCGCACCTTGGCTGATTGATAAGGAAAGAGGAAGCTAGTTTTTATGGTTAGAGGCTTACCAGTAGTTGATGACTGAGGGGGATCGACCTCGGCTCCAGTTTTGCTTGTCGGTTGGCTGCGGTGTGTTGTTCCTCTAGTGGAGCCCACAGGTTATTGTGTTAATGCGAATATTAAGGTGATTGCATATGCTTCTAGGCAATTGAAGAAACGCTAGACAAAATTGTCTACACCTACGACCTTGAGCTGACATTAATCATTTTTGGATATGGGCATGCCTGGGAGTGCCACCGTGGATTTTCTGGATATGAAGCTTGCATTATCACATTTACCTGAAGAGGAAGCCAGACATGAGGCAGGAGAGGAAATGGATTGGAACTGCTCAGTTGCAGTGTACCATTGAATATCATCACGGAAGGCGAGCGTGACAGCGAGGTGCTCTTAGTAGGAGACCCGTGGAGTTCCATATCATGGGGTCGTGCATCTTCCTCGACTCATAGAATTGAGGTCCTTGGGTGTGAGACTGGAACTGACAGATTCGGGAGCACTGTTAGCCACATTTCATGTACGTCCTGTATTGATATACAGGATTAGAGAGCTTCATATTCAGGATCCACAGATAGTGAAGTTGAGAGGTGAAGTAAATTAAACAGCGAGGGTTTATATTGGGAGAGGATGGTACCGTGGTCATGGGGACGGAAGTTGTGTGTACCGAATGTAGGTGATGTGAGGAGAGAGAGATTATGGAGAATCCATTCATCGCTTATGCTATGCATTCGAGGCACAGATGTATCATACCTAAGGAACACTGCGGGTGGAAGGGATGAAGAGGGATATTGCGAGTTCGGTCTCCGGATGTCTCGCGTATCATGGGTGGCGGGCCATCAGAGGCTGTGGGACTATTCTGATCCTCCCGATCCTCGGTGGAAATGGGAGAGAATCACTACTGGATTTGAGTAGGACTTCCATGTTGGGAGTGGCCCGATGCGATATGGTGAGTTGTGGACCCGATTTGGCGATAGGCCCATTCCACCGATCAAAATGGTGGATTCATTGGATAAGACATTGTCATTAGAGAGATTATCGGGCTTGCATGATGCGCCGGTTTCCATTGTTTAGGCAGAGAGATCGAGGTTTACCTCATGGTTTTAGCTTTCGGTTCTAGGTACCCTTGGCAACTAGACTACCCATTTGTGGCTTTTTCATCCCTGAAGCGGATGGCCAATGCGAGAGGACTATGAACTTTAGAGGATATGCGGGCGTATGTTGCTGGAGTTTAAATTTGGGACACCCATCTACTGATGGAGTTAAGCAGCCACAATATAGTTATCGGTGATGTTGGTGTGGCCCTTATGAGCTCTTTATGGTGGACACCTATTAAGACTCCAGTGTTGGATGAGGTAGGTGAAAGAAGTGGTCAGAGATTGTCCAAGTGACTTGTGAATAGGTCAAGGTTATAAGGATAGGCAGAAAATTACACACAAAGCCGTTCTACGAAAATTTATCACGGACAATGTCGCCGTAGGGACCTAAATTCAGTGGGGATATGGTATTTTGAGGATTACCCCATGGAAGGGCGTACTAAGATTTGGAAGCGTGGAAGGCGAGTCACGGTATGTGCCGACCCTCTGAGTTGTTGAGAGGGTTGGAATTGGCATATCGATTGGGTTGCCAGTTTCATGGTGGCATTCATGATGCCCATCTATTCTATGCTCCATGAGAGTACATACGGACCCTTAGCATGTATTGACCAGAGGCAGCGAATTAAAATACGAGGAGAATTTGACATCTGAGAAGGGCGGTCACGAGATCCTGCAGGTATTAGATAAGTCTAACGCCAGTAAGGCTATTCGCTGGTGAAGGTATTGATCATCTGAATTAGAGAGAACTACATGGGAGCATGAGGAGCGGATGAAGAGGCATTACCTGTCTCTTTGATGCGAGGAATGCAGATGTTTAAATTTCGAATGAATTTACTTTTTATAGGAGGGGTGATTGTAAAGGCTAGCCCTTATTAGATATTATAATAGTAGTTTAGGCTGATTAGGGTCAATGATGACCAGTGGTGAGTTAAATTTAGGCGCCGAGGACGTCATTGGGCGTAAGTGACATTTTTGAAAATTTTCACTTGGGATGCCTAATGAATAGTGATTTTCTTATTATATCTAGATGGGAGGTTTGCGGAGGAATTTTAAGAAATTTGGGACCACAGCTTTGAGCTGATGGCCCCAAGAGAGTGGAGATTTAGTGAATAGTGATTTTGGGCCCGAAATTGGAGCTGTATTTAAGAAATTTTGGAGAGTGTTGTCTAAATGTCAGAATTAATCATAGAGTCTACTTGAGCGGCTGGTGAAAGCAGTCCGTTTGAATAGTTTCAAGCAATCGAGTAATTGGATAATATCTGTTATTGTCAGAGTTTCCAGATTTTAACGATTTTAAATCCCTATTGGCTGAATTGGTACAGATCCTTGTGAGTTTTGATAGAATATTCATGTTCAATTTTAAGTTTAGGCGACCATAGAATATTTTGACGTTTAATGGGGTATAAAAGAGTCATAATGCAAAAATGAATAAATATGATATAAGGAGATATTTTCTTGTGAGCCAATCAAAACTTTTCTAATGGTTAAGTTATGATTAAAATAATAGGTTAGTGGCTTGGTCTCATGGAGATGGATAGTGGGTTCTTGAACCAATTGCAATTTTGGCAAGTGTAGGTAAAATCTAAAGTTAGAAGTGATTCTCCAACATAAGAGGGAGAGCTTGGGCTGGCCATGAAGAGAAGAAAGAGGAAGAAAGGAATGAGAGAAGAAGGCCAAGGTGGAGCAAGGTGGGAGATCAGCGGTTTCTTCTCCTTCAGAGCCTCTCCAAGTGATCTCCAAGTGGTATCAAGGGAAGAAACCAAGAAAACCAAGAACAAGTAAGTTTTAATGGTGGTAAAGTTGGATTTTAATGTTTTCATGCCTATTTGATTTCCTTATATGGATATTGAATTATGGTGTTTAAGTTTAGATCATGATGATTTGGATATAAATGGAGAAAAGAAATGGATTAGGTTGGGGTTGGAAAAATATAGTGAGTGATTGGTTAGGGTTTGATAGTGCATTTTGTGTGGTATGTTGAAATTGGTTAGGGATAAGTGAAATTGGTGTATAAGGCATTAGATTGGAGTGGTTAGAGTGAAGAAAATAGAAGAAAAAAAAATTGAATATGGCTTGTGCATAGTTAAGCCAAAATGAAAATGAGAGGGGTCAAGTGTAGTTGGTAATTTCCATGTGTTTAAGGGTGAATATTAACCCTAGAAATGCATTGGAAGTGGTTAGAAAGAAAAGGATTTGAATTAAGGGCATTAAGGTCATTTTGTAAAGAAAAGGGTAATTTGGTCATTTCAGGTTGTGTATTTTTAAGTATGGTTCAATGGTCTTAAAGTGAATGTGATGTGGTCAGCGTAAATGAATGCATGGATTAAAATGAAGTATACTAATGTTTCAGTCGTGGTTTTCTTGAAAAATGTGAAAAGGACTATCGGATTCGAAACGGAAATGACGGAAGCAAGCGATCGAAAGCGGTGAACGGTGAGTGTAAACTGATTTGAAAATTGAGGCTTTAAAAGTGAAAGATTTTTAATGCTAAAATGAAAAGTTTAATGTAAATGTTTATATATGTATATTAAATATGTATGTACTATGTTAAGGCATTATGAAAGTTTAAAATGTGTAAAGAATGTATATGTGTTTTAATGATAAAGTAAAGGATTTAAATGACGGTAAATGTATTTTGAAGAAATGTTTACCGATGGTTACCAACCCGAAGGCGACTATGACTGATATCGACCCAGCAAGACCTAAACGTGTAAGGATTTAGAGGGAATAGTTATAGGTTACTAACTGAGGGAGGGAAATAGATTTTTAGCGTAATATCCTTACACGTGATAAGGTGCTATGACTGAAACCCTGTGCAAGGCGTGAGTTTTCCGCAGCGTAGTGGTTATGACTGTATTGAGACTGTCCTTCACCGTTAGTACCCGGAAATTGTTCGGTGTGTTTACTCCTTAGGTTCCATCAGAGAGAAAAAAAGAAAGAAAGAAAGAAAGAAAGTTTAAGGCATAAATTGATTTTTAATTGTATAAGTATTTATTACTTTGCTATATACTGAAAATGTTATCTAAATGAAAAAGTAAACTCAATCGAGTCTTCTTAGCTCAATTCTTTCCGTATGTTTTAAGAACATTTTCGTGAACTGTGAGACAAAGGCACAGAGCATCCCCCTGCGCAGTGAGTCGAGCCATCGAGGAGACGACGCCTGTGACTGCATTGTATATATATTTTGCATATTGTATATGTTGAATATTTGGTCATGTATATATGTATATATGTATATATTTTGAAAAGGAACTACGTGGGCTTTGATCTTCAGTGGACGAGGTACGTAGGTGGTCGGCTTAAGTTCAAATTGCCCAATCTTTTATAAAATCAGGCATGGAATCAAGAAGTTTTGGAATGTTTCGCTATTGAAGTGAATAAATGTATATGTGTATATATTGTTCTTGATTGAGTTGTGGACAAGGAGTCCGAAAACGGAAGTTGAGAATGTGTTTTTAAATGTTTTCGCAGGTTTTTGTAAATTTGGGAAAGTCCGAAAAACAGAGGAAACTCTGGCCGATTTTTCTGAAAAATCTAAGTGTTTGAAAAGAAATATATATATATATTTTACCACTGGGCCTGCATTATTTTCTA
Source organism: Tetrastigma voinierianum (assembly GCA_016808115.1). Taxonomy (NCBI): domain Eukaryota; kingdom Viridiplantae; phylum Streptophyta; class Magnoliopsida; order Vitales; family Vitaceae; genus Tetrastigma; species Tetrastigma voinierianum. The sequence continues at coordinate 335,839 of JAEQBH010000648.1, read as the reverse complement.
AAAGATATGTTAAGGATCAGAAGGGGTTCGTCTATGGATTTTATTTGATTGTTTTGAGGAAAAGTTTCTATATCCATTAAAGTGCTAGGAGGTCCCCTCGTTCATGAGGTTAATCCGGGTCGGGATCTTTCAACAACTCTCCCCTCCTTAAAAGAATTTCGTCCTCGAAATTACCTTCATCGAACAGTTGAGGGTATTGTTGCCGCATAACTTCTTCATTTTCCCACGTGGCTTCCTCGATCGTGTGGTTTCTCCACAACACTTTTACCAATGGAATTCACTTTTTTCTGCAACTCTTTCACTTCTCGAGCCAATATCTCTACTAACTCCTCTTCATACATCAAATCCAGTCTAAGCTTAATCGTCTTCGAAGAGACTACATGCGATGGGTCTGGCTTGTACCTCCTCGACATTGACACATGGAAAACTTTATGAATCTTTTCTAACTCCGGAGGTAAAGCTAATATATATGCCACTGTACCCACTTTCTCTATCACCTCATATGGCCCAATGAACCTAGGGCTTAACTTGCCCTTTTTCCCAAACCTCATTACCTTCTTCCAAGGCGATACTTTCAACAACACTTTCGTCGATCTCATATCGAATATCCTTGCTTCTCATGTCGACGTAGTATTTTTGTCTATCCATGGCCACTTTCAATATTTCTCTAATCATTTTCACTTTTTCCTCGATTTCTTGAATCAAATCTGGGCCAATTATCTTCTTCTCGCTTAACTTGGTCCAACACAATGGTGTTCTCGTGATTTTCTTCCTAGAGAGCCCTTATAGCAAGGACTATCTCCAATACTCGATTGGAAGCTATTGTTGTACACAAATTCAACTAGAGGAATGTGTCTATCCCAACTATCCTCGTAGTCGATCACACAACTTCTCATCATATCTTCTAACAATTGGATCACTCTTTCCAATTATCCATCTGTCTGCAGGTGGAACGCTGTGCTAAAATTCAGTTGAGTGCCCAAAGCCTCTTACAAATTTCCCTAAAATCTCGAGGTAAACCTCGGATCTCTATCTGAAATGATCGATATTGGATCCCATGTAACTAAACTATTTCCTTTATGTAAAGCTTTGCCAGCTTGTCAAGTGAATAGTCGTTCTCACTAGTACGAAGTGAGATGACTTAGTCAATCGGTCTACTATGACCCAAACTGAATCATGCTTTCTTCCTATCATTGGTAACCCGACCACAAAATCCATTGTGATTCGGTCCCATTTCCATTCGGGTATCCTGATAGGCAATAACAATTCCGAAGGAACTTGATGTTCGGCTTTCACTTTCTGACACACCATACACTTAGTCACAAATTCCAAGACATCTATTTTCATTCCGGACCACCAATATGAAGTCTTTAAATCATAATACATCTTTGTGCTATTAGGGTGCATAGCAAAAGATCCACTGTGTGCCTCTTCAAGAATGGATTTCTTCAATTCATCATCATTGGGTACACAAACCCGATCTCGATAGTACAAGAATCCATCCTCTTTCGCTGTAAACTCAGTTTCTTTCCCCATTCTATTCTGATTTACAAATGCTGCAATTTTCTCATCATTCTTTTGTGCCTTTAGAACTCGATTAAACAAATCCGGTCTTGCTATCAATTCTGCTACTATTTCACCATCGTCTGATAATGATAAATGAGCATTCAACGCTCAAAGCGTTTGTATTGACTTTCTACTCAGAGCATATACTACTACATTTGCCTTGCCGGAATGATAATCGATCACACATTCATAATCCTTGATCAATTCCATCCATCTACGTTGTCTCAAGTTAAGCTCTCTTTGCGATGGCAAATACTTAAGACTTTTGTGATCGGTGTAGATGAAACGCTTTTCTCCATAAAGATAGTGTCTCCATATTTTCAATGCGAACACAATTCCAGCCAATTTCAAATCATGAGTAGGGTAATTCTTTTTATGCGACTTCAACTTCCTTGAAACGTAAGCTACCACTTTACCTTCTTGCATAAGGACACATCCAAATCCATTTAATGAAGCATCACTAAAAATCACATATTCTTTACCGTAGGTCGGCTGAGTAAAAACCGGTGCCTCTGTTAAGAGTGCTTTCAACTTTTCAAAACTAGCTTGACACTTTTCACTCCACTCAAATTTCACATTCTTTTGGAGCAATCTTGTCATCGGGGCCGTAGTCATCGAAAACCCATTAACGAACTTTCTGTAGTAACCTTCCAGTCCCAGGAAACTACGCACTTCCGTGAAATTTCTTGGTGGTTTCCATTCAATAATCACCTCTATCTTCTTTGGATCCACTCAAATTCCTTCTTTCGATACAATGTGTCCAAGAAAGGACACTTATCTCAACCAAAATTCACATTTGCCCAGTTTTGCTTATAACTATTCCTTTCTCAAGGTTTCTAGCACTACCCGAAGGTGCGTATCATGATCTTCCCGATCCTTTGAATACACCAGGATGTCATTTATAAGCACAACGACAAACTAATCTATATATGATTGGAAAACATGATTCATTAAGTCCATGAAAGTCGTCAGTGCATTTGTCAACCTAAAAGGCATTACAAGGAACTCATAATGTCCATACCACATTCTAAACGCCATCTTATGAACATCCGCATCCTTAATCCTTAACTGATGATACCAAGATCGCAAGTCAATCTTCGAAAAGACACTTGCACCTTTCAACTGTTAGAACAAGTCATCTATCCTAGGTAACAGATATTTGTTCTTCACTGTCATCTTATTCAATTGCCTATAGTCAACACACAACTTAAGTGTACCATTTTCTTCTTAACAAAGAGCACTGAGCTCTCTATGCAGGATACACTGACGACAAATCCCTTCTAACAACTCTTGCAACTGAAGCTTCAATTCTTTTAACTCCACTAGAGCCATTCTATACGGTGTAATGGATGCCAGAGTGGCACCCTGAACAACATCGATTGCGAACTCAATCTCTCTCTGTGCAGGCAATCCTGGAAACTCCTCCGGAAACACATCCAGGTAATCACTAACTATAGGGATGTCCGATAAGCTAGGCTCTGCCTTTTTCGTATCAATCACATACGCCAAGTAGGCTTCACACCCCTTTCGAACCAACGTTCTAGCAGTAATGGCGGATATCACATTAGAAAGGTGGTTCGACCTCTCACCGATAAAAGTTACTTCCTCGCCACTCGGTGTCCTTAAGGTCACTCTCTTCATTCTACAATGAACTGCCACTTGGTGTTGGGACAACCAATCCGTCCCTAATATCACATCAAACTCTCTAAATGACAACTCGATCAAGTCTCCTAGAAACTCATACTCTCGTATTCTAATGGGGCAATCTCTGTAAACTCTATTCACAATGACACTATGCCCAAGTGGATTTGTCACCAAAATGTCATATTCGGTTTTATTCAAATCCACCCAAACTCCTAATGGTAGTACAAATATAAGAGGCTGAACCTGGATCTATCAATGCATGCATAATAGTCTCAAACATATAGTAATTACCAACTATCACATCCTATGCATCTTCTTTCACTACCTTCTATATTGCATGCTCGCCGGAGACAAGCATCCCTGTCTACTCCATAGTTTGCGTCGTTTCGTCTCTGCACTCTGATCGATAAGTCCAAAAACTCATTAGATTTTTAATCCATTTTTCTGAGTATATTACAAGATAAATGTTGATTTGTTTGCAGAAATGTGGATATTTTACTCAAATTTAATTTTGTAGGAAAATACATCAGAAGCTCAAATCTCAGCAAAAATCAGAAGAAACCAGCTTACAGCAGAATTGAAGTCGCAACTGAAAATCGGAGTCGCGACAAGAAGCTTAGTTTCCAGTCAGTTCCAAGTCACGACATCACCAAATTCAGCTTTGAGGAAGAAAAAGAAGACCTAAACAAGTGAAGTCGTGACTTGAAGAAAGAGGTTGCGACAAGGGAAACGTGGTCGAGACTAAAGGAAGTATCCAAAAGAAGAACCTTCATATCGCGACATCACTATGAGGTCGCAACACCAACTAAATGCAACTGAGGTCGCGACATCACTCGGATGCCGCGATGGGGATCCATCAATGAAAGCCACAAGAGAGGTTTTCGCGAGTAAACGAAGTTGCAACTGGTTTTTGATGAAAGGTTCCATTTGAGGTCGCGACATAAAAACAGGAATTGGAGTCTCAACAGAAAAAGTGAAGTTGCAACCACATTAAGAGTTTAAGAACATAAAAGGAGGCTCCAGAACCTGAAAGAAGCCAAACAAAATCTTAACAAGAAACTCGGTCGGGAACCATTTAATGATCAATGCATCGCAAACGATATCGTGATTCACCGATTTAGGTCGCACCAAGAAGAGCTAAGGCATAAAGAAAAGAGGCCGCGACATCTTTTCGAGGTCGCGACCGGAATAAAGGTGGAAAGAGAAAACCGTTGCAACAAAGAACCGAGGTTGCGACTGTAAGAAAAGAAATGGGCAAAGCAAAGAGGTCGCGACATCACCATGAGGTCGCGACATAAATTGAAACCCGCATATCGAAGACCACCAATACAACCCGCGACCAAGAAATCAAGGTCACAACATGAAGCCATCTTATAAGCAGAAAGATGGTCGCAACCTAAAATCGTCGCAACCTCGTGGTTGGAAGAGAAAGACAAAAGAGGTCGCGACATCACCATGAGGTCGCGACATCAACACTGAAGAAACACTGAGCAAATGAAGTCGCGACTACAAACGATGTTGCGACCATTGATCAAAGCAGTTGCAAGAAAACTGGTTGTAGCAGAGATAATGAGGTCGTGACTAATCACGAGCAAGCAAGAGAAATCCATGTCGCGACATCAACTTGAGGTCACGACATAGAACAGTGAGCTAGGCTTTTTCTCTGGAAATTTACCTGGAGCTTTTTGGGGATTCGGCCCAAATTCTTTTTACAGTATAAATAGACAACATTAGAATAGTAAAGTAGCTTCCGTCTTCACTACCCAGAAAAGGGAAATGAGAGGAACCTCTGTATAGTTTATAGATTTTATTTTTTTGTTTTTAGTTTATTTCTTTTCAGGATTTGAATCTGCGAACTGTGCAGAGACGAGTAGAGCTGGATTTTATTTATGTTATTTTCTAGTATTACTGCTTGAAAATTTATGAAATCTAGACAAATTTCCGAATTCGCTTCTTCCTCGCCTATTGCACTACAAAGGGTTGTGACGTGTGATCGGCATCTACTTCTTAATTCGCAATGCAAGAATCGCAGCACAACCGTTAGATTTGATTTACACTTATTACGCCTTCCCGCACTAATATGCAGAAATACTCGCTCTATTACTAAACTGCGCCGCTGGCTGGATAGTTCCCAATAGTAGCACCAATACCAATGAGGAATGTATCTTGCTCTGATATCCAGATTCCTTCGCTTGACACAGAGACAGAGATTCCTGAGAGCAGAGAGCATTCTTTTCTGGGTATGCTAGACTACCATTGACGAACTGCTGAGCTCTGAGAGTTCATTTTGATAAATCCCTCATTCGCTCATAATTGAAGTTTGAGGGGTTTATTTAACAATATAAATAATCAGAGAGTTCACCTTAATCTAAAGGTATGTTCCTAACCCCGTGTTAGCTTAGATGTAATCAAGGGAAAGGGACGAACCCATAGATCCGGGAGGTTTGAGCCATCAATAAGTGGTAGAAGCCATAAAATCCCGAGAAGGAAAAGCAAAGGTCCATTGCCAACAGAAATGGGTATGAAGTATTGAGAGAGAAAAATACTCAGATCTTGCAAAAAAATTTGGAATACAGGTAGCTAGTTGGATCTTGTCTTCGAGAATGATTTTACAAGAATGTCATGCATCACCATATGGAGGACATTTTTGCAGAGATGTTCACTCACAAAATTTCCAAGAAGGATTTTACTAGAAATTTACTATTTTTAAGGACTCCGTTGAATGGGTGAAGCAGTGTGATCAATGCCAAAGAATGGGAAATATCGCAAAGGCATGATGCTCCGCAAGGTATCCCCGTGGTTCAATTGTTTGATGTATGGGGAATGGATTTTATGTGGCCTTTCCGCTTCATTTGGAAATACATACATACTGTGAATGGGATTATGTATCAAAATGGGCTGAGGCAAGAGTTTGTCCAAAGAATGATGCCAATACAAGCCAGGGATTCTTACAAAGAAATATTCTCAAGCAGATTGGGACACCCAAAACATAATCACCATGGAGGGAGATTTTGTAAATACAGTTTGATAAACTCATGGCAGAGATATATCAAATACATTATGAGCTTAGCTTATCATCCTCAAACAAATGTGGGTAAGTCAAATTCCAACAGGAGATAAAGAAAATTCGGAAAAGACCGGTAAGTTCTAAATAAGAGATTGGTCTTGAAGCTTGATGATGCACTTGGGGCATACAAGACTGATGAAACTCCCATCGAATGTGTTCCCATACGCCTTGCCTTTGGAAACCTTGTCATCTACCTCTTTGAGCTAGAATATAAAGCTATGTGGGCCATCAAGAAGCAATTTTGATTTCAAAGCTATAAAGAAGAGAGGCTACTCCAATGAAATGAATTGGAAGAGTTGGAGGAATGAAGCCTATGATAGTGCTGACCTACAAAGATAAACAAAAATGGCATGATTAATCTAATTTTGAGGAGGGAATTCAAGGCAAAGATCAGTTCGTTATTCAAACCTGCACTAAGACTCTTTCCAGAAAGCTTAAATCCAAATGGAGTAGACCATATTGCGGGTATCCAAAGACACAAATAGGGGCGTGACACTTAACCAAGAATCATGAGGAGTTCAAAGTTAATGGTCAGAGATTAAAGCATTATCTTGAGAGAAAGCAATTGGAAAAGTAACCCTTAGTTCTGAATAAGAGAAATTGAAGAAACAGAACAATGGCAGAAGAGAGTCCATCTAAAGACTAAAAAAATTGAGCAGCTTTGTGGAAGGCAATCCACATCAGTTTGTTTTAAATTTTTATTGTTATAGTTTACAATTTTTGTGTTTACATTTCTGATAGCTTTAAGAAATTTGATTCATATTTGATTAAAGAATAGGTAAATATTTTTGTTCATTTTGCAGTAAAAGAAAGTTTTGCAAAAAGGGAGAGCATTCAATCAAACTTGATTCCGCATAAGAGACAAAAAGGGGCAAGATATTCTTTTTAATTTTTTATTTAAATTTTGTCTCGATATAGCAGATTGAGTTTGGGGAATTTTATTTGCTTCAAAGGTTTAATTTTAAATGTGAAGCATAAAAAGAAGAATTTGTTGGAACATTTGTAATGATTTAAGATGAATTGAGTTTTAGTCACCTTGATTGAATTTGAATAAAGTGAAATCGCTGAATTTGATTGTTTAGAAGACCTGAAAATTTTCCGACGCAACACTGGGGTCCAAAAGTTGCAACCAAGAATGCCGGATGGAAACAACTAACTAGAAAAGGAAGTCGAAAAAAAGTGAAACTCGAGGACACGATTGAAATAAAGCAAGAAAGAAAAGAGAAAGTCATGGACATCAAAATTCCTTGTCTCAATTACACTCGTGTCGCAACAAAAACTCGACAGGTTACACTAAAATTCCAAAATTCAATAAAAGAGGAATTTTAAACCTCTCATTTTGGGCGTCCCAGCATTAAAAATAAAGTTCATTGAAAATCATCAATTAAAAAGCTTAAAAATCTGATGACGTGAAATAAATTGAGCCAACGATCCACTCCAAGTTCAAGGTCGGGGCCCAAATTAACTTAAACCTTCTGCCTGCATCACTCATTCAAAAGTTTGAAATAAATAGTTATTAATGCAGAAACATAAATCATTGTCTTGATTAAACGACTTGGTTTGATCTGCTCAGTTTCAAAGAGAATAATCCGAGGGAATTTAATAACTCCAAGAAAAACGATCAATATTCTCCACCAAATTCCAAAAAAACCTATGTTGGAAATAGCAAAGAACCATGAATTCGAGAAACCTCATTCAATTCCTGCATCGAAATTTACAGAAAGAATAAATTGTCTTGTAGTTCCCAAGAGACGCAAAATCACTATAAAAGGATGGGAGAACAACAGAAAAAATAAGCAAAAAGAATGAAGAGAAGGGAGAATGAGAGAAAAAGAAGAGTTCCTAGGCTGCAAACACAGAGCTTATGGAATGAATGGAGTTGGAAAACTAACCAATTCCATTCATTACTCCATAAAATGTTGTGTAATCAAGAGAGTTAATACGGGAAGCGGAATCGGAAGAAGTGGCTAATTTGAACCCATCAACCCGAAGCTCCAAAGAAAAGGAAGGAAGGGCGCCAATTTGTTGAACAACCTTGTTAATAAATGGACCACTGAGCAAGCCTAAGAACCGTGAACCAAATGTATAAGAAGCTACAACCTTCGGAGGAATATATGGAGTTTTAGATAAAGAAATAGAAAGTTTTTTTTTATTTAGTTATAGTCTTATTTGTAGGGAAAACAGATTGTACAATATCGAAATGTTTTGATAGTTGAATAAAAATTCTTGTTAACTTACAAATTACTTGTTTTTGATGGATGAATTTACTTGAGAAATTTCGTTTTTGTGTCAATTTCTGTTTAGCATGAAAAGAATAAATGCATTGGTCTGCGGTATGAATCAAATAAACACTCGTTTCTTTCCTAAGAACCAAAAATTTTAGGAAGAATATGTATGGAATAATTAAACTTGAAATTGTGGAGGCCGCCGCATTGCTTAAATTCGCCTAGATTGCAAAATTGGAAAATGGTTATCACGATAACAAAGTACTTGGTTGAAATAATGGGCAGACAAAGAATAAGTACAAGTCTTCAAGAAATAATACATTGGGTCAACGAAACTTATGAAACTGGAGAGAATTAGGAACATCTTTCCGGGAAATTCAGGATTAAGAGTCCATAGTCCTAGAACTTGTTAATATTGGATTGGCATGAATCTAGGGTGAAAAATGTACCTAACAAGAAGTGATAGAGGCCATCCTGGCGCTTGAGCTTTTCTAAGCCTACCTTCAATATATGCTAAAAGCATATTCTAGTTCCTTAATTTGAGCCAAATAAGCCTTATTTCTTCAACAACAAAGATCCTAAACCTAAATTTCTCGCAATAATCTCAAGAAGAAAGAGCCCAAAGTATCCAAGCTTCCATGCAAAAGTCTATACTATAAGGAAGAAACAAGCTTGGGAAAATATCAAATTTTACAATGAAGGAGTGAAGAAGCAAAGATGCAAATTAGTGAAAAGGAATAAGTTTTAATTCAGGGTCATTTCCTCGAACAACAAGCCTGTAGGGGTGTTTTAACACCTAGTACCCTAATACCAATCGGTATAGGAGCTAAGAGTCTAAAGCCTTCAAGAGTGCATGAAAGCCTAAGAAGAGTAAACATTGCACTATTCCTAACCTTAGAAAACAAAAATAAAAGAGTTCAAGAATGAAAGGAACTGCCCTGGAATAAAGTGCATATGGAAATTGAAATTCCATAAAAGAATTCAAAAGAAGTAACTGTGCCAAGATTTGAGAGAACTACATACAAAGAAGAAAAGGGTGAGTTGAAGGCAAACAAGCATGAGAAAAGGGAAATCAGTATTTGTAAAACTTAATTTTTCCTATTATCTACCCAATTACCTAAGCCCAACATTACAAGGCTGAAAGACCTCTTTGATCTTGAAGGTTGAATTTACCTACATTAGTGGACATCAATATGAAAAACAAGCCTATGGGACTTTGACAAATGTACCCAAGAAAACTCTCAAGATTAACTAAATTCAACATGAAAGATGAAAAGGATTGAAACTTAAACACACACAATACGAACAAGACTTTGTCGAATAAATCATAGTTACATTAGTTCATCAAGAAATTTGTGATATAAGTATACCATTTCTTATGCTTGAATCGAAACTGAAATTTAAAATGATGATGGTATTTCTTATTCCCATATTAGAAGGTGGAATGAGAAAGAATGTGGAATGGAGCAGAAAAATGTCCTTAAAAATTTTTAAGCTTATTTGTTTGAGGACAAACAATTCTTTCTTTTCTTTGTTTGGGGACAAGCAAAATATTAAGTATGGGGGAATTTGATGGGTCTAAAAGCTCATTAGATTTTTAATCCATTTTTCTGAGTATATTACAAGATAAATGTTGATTTGTTTGCAGAAATGTGGATATTTTACTCAAATTTAATTTTGGCAGAAAATACGTGAGAAGCTCAAATTCAAAGAAAATCGAAGAAACTAATACAATAATTGAAGTCAGAATCGGGGGGGACCTGGAGTCGCAACAGAAGCTTAGCTTGTAAAAGTCATTCTAAGCTCACGACATCACCAAATCTCAAATTTTCGAGGAAGAAATAGAAGACCTAAACAAGTGAAGTCGTGACTTAAAGAAAGAGGTTGCGACAAGGGAAACGTGGTCAAGACTAAAGGAAGTATCCAAAAGAAGAACCTTCATGTCGCGACATCACTCTGAGGTCGCAACACCAACTAAATGCAACTGAGGTCGCGACATCACTCCAATGTCGCTAATGCCAATCCATCAATGAAAGCCACAAGAGAGCCCGCAAGAAACGGTTTCGCAACTGCTTTTGATGAAAGGTTCCATTTGAGGTCGCGACATGCCGTTGAGGCTAGCGATACAGTCAGGAATTGAGTCTCAATGTAGTGCCGGTTGCAAACCACATTTGCGCTTAAGAACGTAAAAGGAGGTCGCAACTCCGGAAAGAAGCCAAACAAAATCTTAACAAGAAATTGAAGTCACACTCATTTAATGATCACAGACCGCAAACGATGTCGCGACCACTGATTTAGGTCGCGACCTGAAGAAGAGCTAAGCAGACAGCAAAAGAGGTCGCGACATCTTTTTGAGGTCGCGACATCTTTTTGAGGTCGCGACCTGGAATAAAGGTGGGAAAGAGAAAACTGCTGCAAATAAAGAACCGAGGTTGCGACCGTAAGAAAGAAATGGGCGCAAAGAGGCCGACATCACCATGAGGTCGCGACATGTACTGAAACCTGTGAAGGCTGAAGACCACCAATACAACTGCGACCAAGAAATCAAGGTCACAACATGAAGCCATCTTATAAATAGAAAGATGGTCGCAACCTAAAACTGCTTTCGCAACTCAGAAGCTAGAAGAAGAGAAAGACAAAAGAGGTCGCGACATCACCATGAGGTCGCGACATCAACACTGAAGAAACACTGAGCAAATGAGGTCGCGACTACAAACGATGTCACGACCATTGATCAAAGGAGTTGCAAGAAAACTGGTTGTGGCAGAGATAATGAGGTCGCGACTAATCACGAGCAAGCAAGAGAAATCCATGTCGCGACATCAACTTGAGGTCGCGACATAGAACAGTGAGCTGGGCTTTTTCTCTGGAAATTCACCTGGAGCTTTTTGGGGATTCGGCCCAAATTATTTTTACAGTATAAATAGACAACATTAGAAGAGTAAAGTAGCTTCCGTCTTCACTATCCGCAGTGCGGAAAGGAGAGGAACCCAGTGTATAGTTTAGAGTAGATTTTTATTTCTTTTCTTTGTTTTTAGTTTATTCTTTTCAGGATTTGAATATGCGAACTGTGCAGAGACGAGTAGAGCTGGATTTTATTTCTGTTATTTTCTAGTATTACTGCCTGAAAATTTATGAAATCTAGACAAATTTCTAGAATTCGCTTTCCGCCTTTATTGCAATTACAAGGGTTGGTGGACGTGGATCTGCATCTACTTTAATTGCAATGCGTAATCGTATAATAATCGATTTGATTTACATTTAGTTACAGTCTTCATGCACCAATATGGAGAAATACTTTAGGTTCGGTTTTACTAAATTGGTGCCGTTTTTGATTGAATTGATAAGTTCCCAATAGTAGTACCGAATACCAGTTGAGGGAATGTATCTTGCCTGGAGCATTCAGGATGCCCTCTCAAGGTGATTACAGACGGAGATTCCCAGAGTAGAGAGCATTCTTTTCCGGGGTATGCTAGATCACCATTGACTTAACCGTCGAGCCTGAGTTCATTTCGATAAATCTCTATCTGGCCTATAATTGAAGCCGGAGGGGGTGTATTTAACAATATAAATAATTAGAGAGTTCACCTTAATCTAAAGGTAAGTTCCTAACCCCGTATTAGCTTAGATTTAATCAAGGGAAAGGGACGAACTCATAGATCTGGAGGTTGAGCCACCGGGACATGGTAGAAGCTTATAAAATCCCGAGAAGGAAAAGCAAAAGTCCGCTGTCAATGTGAAATGGGTATGAAGTATCGAGAGAAAATACCCAGATCTTGCAAAGAGAATTTGAACATGTGTAGCCGGTTGATCTTGTCTTCTAGAGAAGCAAGGATATTTTTCCAACCGTGAATATGGAGAAATCCACCTAACAATTAGGAAATCTCTGACAAAACTGCATCCATATAGAACAGAGCAATGTACTTAGTGTCGAATCGACCGCCATATCAGATTTCACTGTAATAGTTTTCGCTTCTCACAAGAAACTCTGCTCAATCCATTCTTATAGATACAATTTATTTTTATTCATTTATTTTTGTTTTAGCTAGTTTGACAATATTCAATAGCATAGATTTTAATTTTTGTTGTTTAGATAAAACTTACCATGAAAGTTCTTAGTCCAAATAGTATGAAATTTTAGTAGTCAGTAGTTGATCTTAATCTGCTACCAATCTCCGTGGGAATGATACCTTGACTTATGTATCCAGATTTTACTACTTTTGTATGACCTGGTGCACTTGCAAGTAGTCATAGACTCGACCCTTATCTTTAAACCATGAACATTAAGAGAAAATTATTTTTACCAAGCAAACTTATCCAGAATGACATGGATGCAAAGAGAAGTGTAAGGCTCTTGTAACTATGTTAATTTGAGGGGTTTTAGTCTATATAGAAAAAGGCAAACAGTGATGCAACACTCTTGTTGTCCTTGTCACTCTTCTGTACTACTGAAACTGTACCCCTAGTCCGAGGAGTTGTGAACGAGCGAGCTCTAGAACAATCTTTTACTTTGTGCTCATTGGATCCACAAACCAAACAAGCACCTGTCAATCTCCAACACTCTCCTTTATGCTTCCTCCCACAATGTGTGCAATAAGGAGGAGTCGGTCCTCTTGAAGAACCTCTTGGTGCACTTGCAATTGACGGTGCCAGTAGAATAGTCTTACTACCTAAGAACACTCAGCCGATCCTCGAGTCGTAGCCGATTAGAACCTTGTGGTCCTCTAAATTTCTTACTCCGATGCTGATAAGAACTTGACTATCTAGGTTTTTCACTATGTCTTTTCTTTCTTTCATACTCTTCTTTCTTTACTCTTTTAAAAATTTAGAGTTATATGTCAATTTTTATAAAAGTCATCATGAAAAATCCCTGTGATACGGGTTCGAATATACTATTGAGGCTGACTTCAAACTTACGCCATTTCTCTTCCTCAACAATAGCATCTCGGATCATACTTCTGCTTTAGTCGGTGAATCTCTCTCTGATAAATCCAACACTCATATGTCTTTGTTTCAAATTATGAAACTCTGGTCTCATATTGCTTAGATAGATACGACCCACAAATCGCTTCCTGAATTCCGCCAGGAAGAACTCCCATGTAACACTCTCCGGTGGTGTGGTCCTAGTCATGGAAACCCACCATTGGTAAGCCTCATCCTGTAGTAAAGAGGTCGTACACTCTAAATTCTCCTTTGGTGCAACGATTTGTCGAAGCATTCTTTCACTGAGCAAATTTTTCGCCATGGAAGGCTCGCAGATCTTTTCTTCCCAAAAATCTATGGGTCGAATGTTTCCATTCTCTATCACATCGTTGAGGAAACAACTATAGCAGTCTCACGCTTCTTGTAAAGGCCTAAGCTATCTGCTAGAGGATATCCATAGCACCTCTTGTTTCTTGACCTTGCTCATGAATTGATGGAGCATAGGACGCTTGCCCATCTTCCACACTAGCAGGGCTATTATGGCAACTTCTTGAGTCACCTCTGACCCTATGGGGTCCTGAACCATCCATGCTTACCTATTAAGACTGACAAGATCTGCATTAGAGTCATGTCATCCTTTATATGCAAATTCAATTCATGTCATAAATAATTCAAAATCATTTACAAAAAATTTCAAAATCATTTTGAAGAACCGCCTAAACCTAAGCACTAATACCACTAAATATGTGACAGCTCGTGCCCCCGTACCCGACCCAACTCGGAGGCTGAACCGGATCCAGGACGCGGTCCTCTTTTTGAATCCAATTCCTTTTTCTTTTGTTAGTAAAACACATTTCCAATGCTCCTTTTGTAAAGGATATTTACCTTTATGAAAATATATTTGTATATACTAATTCAACTTAAAGGGGCCCCATCATTTTGTTTTCACACACATTTTCCATTACACCTCATACCCCTACTAGTGGCAAGTGCTGCCACCCCATAAAACCCCCAATCGTTACTCTCTTGGAAACCCGACTAGAGAATCCCCAGAAGCTAAGCCGTGTTGCTTGCTTAAACCCAGATAAAATTTTTCTTCTCTAACTATGGATTTTATAAATTTCAGATAATGTTCATACAGATATATCCCAAAAACCCTATATAGGCCAATTAACACTCTTTCTTCAAAGAGCCTCAGCTCATCAAGACACAATACAAAACTATGTACATACATATGCCTCAACTGCACACAAATTCCAGCATTTCCTACATAGTTATTTAATACATCATTGATATAAAAGTCGGAGAATTTAATATGCTCCAATATCCTACGTGTTCGCATTCGGAAAATAGTTTTAAAATGAACAAACTAATGAGCTAAACGAGCTCGCTGAGTGTATGCTTATAAATGCTCATGGTTTTTGAAAATATTCAAACTCGCAAAACAAGACATTTTCCAAAAACCTTGCTTGCTTGGCTTTAAAAGTTTATAAAACTTTTCATACTTGTTTGCTTGCTTTGCTTTGCTTTGCTTTAAAAGTTTATAAAATTTTTCATAAATCTCTTGCTTGCTTGCTTTACCAACTTTTCATAAATCTCTTGCTTGCTTGCTTTATCTTGCTTTAAAAGTTTATAAAACTTTTCATAAATGCGGGAGCCAGTTTCAACCGCCGCGAAAGTTTATAAACTTTATAAATGCTGGAGCCTGGGCTTCAACCGCTTGCTTTAAAAGTTTATAAACACGGGAGCCTGGGCTCTACCGTGCCGGTGTTGCTTGTTTACCAGTGGTTGATTTTTAAAACTGTGTGAAAAATGTTTATAAATCAAGATCAACCACTGGAGGCCTTTCTTGCTTGTTGTACCTTAGCAAACACGGGAGCCTGGGCTTCAACTGTGCCGGTGGAAGGACCTAGGTCCGCATCACCTAGGTGGAAGAGCCTTAGCTAAATTCCCCTTTTCCGATAAATATGGTGGATTGACCTTGGTCTACGCCACTACACTCAATAGCAACGCTAACCTCTATATACCCCAAGACGCGCCACTTGTCTCCTTTAAATTCCATGATGCATTTAACTAAGCTTGCCACCAAGCAAATCTAAAATGTATGAAATGATGTCCAACACCACGGCACGATTTTAACACTCTCCCACCGGTATGCTTGCTTAAAACTAGGATTTTCATAAAGTTCGGTTTATAAAATATACTTTTGTTTGCTTGTTGTTTGTTTTGAAATATGGCTTTACAACTCAAACCATTGCTTGCTTCTGCTTTTTTAAAAGTATGGTTGAATACATCAAAACTATTACTTGTTTGCTTTTCACATATGGTTTAAATCAAAACCATTTTTTGTTTGCTTAAAAACTCATTGCTTGCTTGCTTTAAATATGATTTATAATCAAAACCATTAAATACCAGCCAGAAACAGTTTATAATAATACACTCAGTATTTGAAAAATAGGTTTAGAACACTCACCTTTTGTTTACCAAAATCTGATATTGACTCCACAATTTTCCGCCTCGTTTTTAACCACACACTCAAACGAATACGAAACATTAATCGCCCACGATAAAGATAAAACTAACGATCACACGCAAGTCAATTTTTAAGGTCACACAACATTCATATAAAGCCAAATTAACAATTTACCCTTGAGAACTAAAAAGCCTCTGACAAAAAAAACCACTCATTTTGGCAAACCTTTTTCTAACAATACTCTTTGGACTTTATTGCCCAAAAATTATTCAAACGGTCTTCAAACATTATGAAAATCTCCAGATCAGTCCTTTATATATCCAATGACAAATCTTTAAAGTTTCACTTAAAATTCTTCTAAGGCCTCAAACTTACATAACACAATTTATAGCATTTTTTTTATGCCTAATTGCTTTCTTAGCTCACTGAATCACTCACTGTTATCCTTGGATTTTTGGGGTCTTAACTCCATAAATTGAACTTTTTTTTTTCTTTCACTCATTTAATCTATGGTTCAAGGCTCTTCTCCAATTTGAATCATCCAATTTGGATCACCAAAACTCAAGTTATTGTAATTTACATCTAGATTACTCAAATTGGCATAACAGAATCTGCACATAGCTCCACTTTGAAAATTTTCTGGGCACTTTGGGGTTACAATTTGCATGGACTTCCTTCATCTAAATTATTCCCCTAGAATTATATTTTACCCATAATTTTGAATCACTCAATTTGGATGAGTGAAACTCCACTTATGACCAAAACACTAGAACAATACCCAAAACAGAGTGATAACCAGCAGCCAAGCACGAGCTCACCTTTCAGTCTGTAGTCAGCCTTAGAGCCAATTTGCTCTTGGTCCCTTCTATACATTTGTATCCCTATCGCTTATGGTTCTTTACCAATTGGAATCAATCATTTGGATGATTATAACTTAATCTATAGCCAAAACAAAACAGGGGTTTTACCACCCTTGACAAAGATTTTTAAAACCCAACATTCTCCTTTTACAACCATTCCTCAAACCAACATGGAATTTACCCAAAACAACTCCACTACACTTATTGGTGGTTTAGAACTTATAACCAAACCCTAGGTAAAATCCCAAGAATTCATACTAAGGTCCACTAACCACAAGAAAACCTAAGAAATAGTAGAAGAATTCCTTGTTTATCTCATACCAATTAAGGTTTTACCCACATGACTTCAACAATTCTAAGGTTAGGATAATCTCCTAACAAAACCCTAGGAAAGGAGCAACTAATCATCCATAGAAAATCCATACCAAAAACCCTAGACATCCAAAATACACATGATTGCATACAAAAAAACATACCTTTGTTCTTCTCCTTCTTCTTCTTCCTCTTCTTCCTCTCTTCTTCTCCCTTTTCTCCTCCAACCGTGAAGCCTTAGCCAAAAAATGAGACCAAAATGAAATTTGTTTGTCTCATCTCCTTTATATACTCTCAAGTTTCCTTTAATTACAAATAGGTCCTCAATCACTTAAATATTTGCCAATCAACTTTTGCTATTTCTAAAAATGGCATACACTCTTCTCATTTTATGACTTTCATCTCCTTTTTGGAAAATTACAACTTTACCCTTGTTCTACTACAAAATTTTGGGTTCAATCAATTTATCATTTCACAATTTCATCCTTAAAAACTACTTAAAAAAAAAATTATTACAATGGAACTTAAATAATTAAGAAAATCTTTTGGTACACATATGCGCCCACACTACACATAGCCCGTACACTCCTCCTGATTCGGCATACAAATCCTCCTCCTTTAGAACACTCAGCCTCGAAATGCAATAAACTAAACTTAAAGGAAAAGAGTACCTCTATCTCGAAAATAATTGAGGATACTGGACGTATGATCCGAGCCTCCGCTCCTGCCAGCCATTTCCTCTCATGATTCTTTTCCACAAGATTTAACTAAAGTAATCTGAATTTTTATTCCTTAACACTTGTTCCTTGTGATCTAAGCACCCAGCTGTATTTCCTCATAGGTCAGTTCCTCTCTTTAACTCCGTACCACGCTTCAACACATGTGAAGGATCTGGGATGTACTTTTTTAACATCGACACATGGAATGTATCATGAATCCTTGATAACTATGGGGGTAACTTCAACTTGTAAGCTACTGGTCCCACCTTGCTCACAATCTCATAAGGTCCTATATATCTCGGACTAAGCTTGCCTCGCTTCCCAAATCTCAAAACACCCTTCCAAGGGGAAATCTTCAAAAAGACCCGGTCACCTATCTCGAATTGCAAGTCTCTACGACGGTTGTCCGCATAACTCCTTTGTCTATCTCTTGCTGTCTTCAAGTTATCACGAACAACTTTCACTTTCTCTGAAGCGATCTGCAGTTTAGGGCCTATTAGTCTCCTCTCACCAACCTCATCCCAGCACATTGGAGTCCTACATTTCCTGCCATAAAATGCCTCAAATGGAGCCATCTCTATACTGGCCTAATAGCTGTTGTTGTAGGCAAACTCCATTAGTTCCAAATGAGTCTCCCAACTCCCCTTGAATTCCATCACACAAGCTCTCGGCATATCCTCTAACGTCTGAATGGTCCTTTCTCGACCGCCATCTGGCCCGAGGATGAAATGTTGTTGAACAGCGTAGTACCTAAAGTCATGGTAAACTAAGCTAAACCTGGATGTGGGAACTCGGGTCTCGATCTTGAACTATCAAAACTGGAACCCCATGAAGTCTCACTATCTCATCCACATACAACTAGGCCAACTTTTCCAGAGAATCCTCAACATTAACTGGCAAAAAATGAGCAGACTTTGTCAATCGATCTACTATCACCCATATAGCATCATGTTGCCCTTGAGTCCGTGGAAGACTTGTCACAAAATCCATAGTGATCTTCTCCCATTTCCATACTGAAATAGGGAGTAACTATATCTTCCCCACGAGCCTGGCGCTCCCGCCTTCACTTGGCCGGTCGTGTTAGGCATCCGAGACGAAACTTGTGATCTGCTTTTCATCCCATTCCACCAGTGAATGTTCTTTCAGTCTTGTACATCTTGGTACTACCTCGGATGCATAGCATAAGGCATGAATGCGCTTCCATAATGTCTCTCTTCAAATTTCACCATACTCCGGCACACGCATTCTCCTGGGTCCTTCACTCATCATGCCACATCTCGATTCAAAACTCCCGCTTTCCTTTCTACTCTCTTAAGCTTAATCATCTATGGATCCCGACGCCCGATAGAACTGATCCACTAGGAGAGGTCTAACATGAAATGTGGCTAACAATGCTCCTGAATCCTCAGCCTCTAATATCACCCCTAAAGCTCTTAGATCCACCAAAAGTGGAAGATAACCTGATCTCATATGAGACAAAGAAATCTCTGGTCGTCTACTCAAGGCATCTGCTACGACATTAGCTTTTCTTGGATGATACTCAATAGTACAGTCATAGTCCTTAATCAACCTGCTCATCTTCTTTGCCTCTGTGTTTAACTCTTTCTAGGTGAAAATATTATGCCAAAGACTCTTATGATCTCAGATAGATCCCAAGGAACACCATATAAGTAATGTCTCCATATCAGAAACACGACCGTTGCAAGCTCTAAGTCGTGTGCAGGTACTCCCTCATGCTTCTTCAAATTGCCTAGAGGCATATGCAATCACCCCTATCATTCCCGCATCAAAACACAACCAAGCCTTGCCAGAAGCATCATCAGAACCACAAACCCATCTCTCCATTGGGGAGCAGAACCGGAGCCGAAGTCAATATGTTCCTTCCTAACTCCTCGAAACTCACGCGCATCCACCTAATCATACTCTCACATCTTTCCTTGTCACTTTGGTCAGCAAGGCTATCTTAGAGAACCCTCAACAAACTTCCCCAGAATACCCGTTAAACCAAGGAAGCTTCGACCTCTGAAGACATTCTTTGGCGGTTTCCGATTTACTACAAATTTTCATTTCAGTATCCACACTCACCCCCTCAGCTGAGATCACATGACCTAGGAATGTCACCCTGTCAAGCCAAAACTAGCACTTGCTCAACTTGGCATACAACTACCACTTCCTTAGGGTCTGTAACACAATCCTTAGGTGCTATGAATATTCCTCTAGGCTACCTGAATACACTAGGATATCATCGATAAAGACTATGACGAACCTATCCAAATACTAAGTTGAATACCCGCTCATCAACCATAAACGCGCCGGGCATTAGTCAAACCAAACGGCATCACCGTAAAACCTGGCAATGCCCGTAGCGTGTCCTGAATGCAAATTAGAACACCTCCCGCACCCTAACCGATGATACCCCGACCTCAAATCTATCTGAGTACACTCAAGACCCCGGACATCATCAACCATCAGATCCTAGGAGTGTGGATCATCATCATGGATGTTAACACCGCTCAGCTTGCCTCGTAATCTATACACAACCGCAAACTCCCCATCTTTCTTTTTCACAAAGAGAACCGAGCTCCCCATGGGGATATGCCTACGAATGAATCCCTTTACTCAACAATTTAACCGAGCCTTAAGCTCCTCAACTCGCAGTGAGCCATCCTATAAGGAGGAATGGAAATGGGCCTACCCCTGGATTAAATCAATGGTGAAATCCACTTCATCCGAGGCCTGGCACATCATCCGAATACATCTAGAACTCTCAAACAACTGAATCTCATCCACTAAAGTCCCTCCTTCCCCTGCCTCCACCATACAAGACATAACCCCGACAACCCTTACGCAAGATCCTCTCATACGCTATGGCAGATCATAATTAGAAGATAACTCTACCTATCCCCCTTATCCTAACCTCCACTTCCCCGGCCTATAACTTTACTCTTTTATAACAAAGCCACAGCGGGCTCTATGGCGAGATAGCCAATCCATGCCGAGAACTACATCAAAATCCCTCATATCTAGGGCCACAAGATCTGCTAGGGTCCCCCAATCAAAACTCTACTATCTCCGACCACTCATTCGAGACCAACGGATTCCGCCGGGAAGGAAATCCTCATACCCACCTCTAATGGTTGGGTCTCTATTTGGAAGCGATCTAAGAAAGGCCCGATGCAAATGAATGCGTGGCCCCGGGTCCACTAATGTATATGCATCATGATCATGATAGAAATAATACTGCGAACTGACCGAGTCATGACTGCATCCTCCTGAGTCACAGCATAAACTTTGGACTGAGTACGGGTCTCTATCTGCATCCCTAGGGCACTACCTCTACCTCTACCACGACCGCCCCACCGCGGCCGCACGCGGCCCCTCCATTGGGAAACCTCTCCCGAATACCTCCGAGTGCTCATCTCAAAAGGGGGTAGCTAGGCCGGCTACTCGATGTCTTTGCAATTCAAACAATTGAGGGCACTTTCTAATGAAATGGGCCTTCCCGGCCACAATGGAAACACCTGCAGCACTCTACACTCTATCAGGTCGCCTCCGACACATATGACGCACAGAGGAATGTCGAGGTGTCACCCCAAATCGGGGCCCCACTGATCTCGACTAAAGGCAAACCGACTCAAGAGACTCAAATTTCAGAATCCCTCTTTCCTCATATTCGATAATCGAGCATGTTCTTCCCGCTCTAATCAAGAACTCCTCAATCTTCGAATCCTTATGACTCCGAGGAAAGAATCTATCAATGAACTCTTGCTGAAATCTGGTCCCATGATATACCATCAGGATACCTCCTATCCACGGCATCCCACCAATCCTTAGCCCTGTCTTCCATCAGAAAACTGGAAAACAAGACTCTTTGATCATCCGTGCAGCCCATAACTCCGTAAACTTTGTTTACTCTGTCTAACCATAACCAGGTTGCCTCTGGATCGCCACTGCCATCATATGGCTTGGCGCCCAACTTTTGTACTCTCTCTATCAAATTCCTAGGTTCTTCAAGAACCTCTCTAGGTGGCAGTGGAGGTTGCGACTGCTGACGAGTTGTTATGGCCACTATCTGAGCAATTTGTGCCACCTGCTTTGCCATAAACAATCCTGGCACTTGAGCTCCCTCTGGTGGACCAGACGGTCCAGCCTGACCTGCTGTTGGAGGCTGATTCATGGAGGCGGTAGTGGAACCAACTACGTGCTCATCTCCTCAGTGCACCGTAGACGCCCTAAACCCCGAATGACTCTCCTAAGATGACCTCGACGTCCTCTGCCTGACATAGTGCTGTATTTGCAAAAAAATCAACTGTTTAATACTTTGAATCACCTCATATGTATGTACTTTGTGTTTGAAAATGCATGGTTGCCAGTAGTGTAAAATAGTGTATACGAAAACTACGATGCTTAATAACAAAGGTTTCCTATGATCCTGCTCTGATACCAACTTGTGTTGGTATCATATCCCCTTAAGCCTTAGGTTATCGTATACCTCTGCTCTGATACCAACTTGTCACATACCCACCCCTACTAGCAAGCAGTGTGCCTGGCCACCCTGAGTCCCCAACTACTTCAAACGACCAGGAGAATCATGTAGCGGCCGTGTTGCTTGGGTCGAAACCCGCATAAAAAAAATTTTCTTTCTAAACTTGTGGATTTATAAAATTTCAGCAATACCAGATATAGGATACATATCCTAAACCCGTAGTTACGCTTACACTTTTCAAAATACGGCAACCAACACACTTCCTTTTAAAGAGCCCTGTGCTCATCACATTTTCACAATACAAACTATGTACATACATAGTTCAACTCGACAAATTCCAAAGTATTTCCTTACATAAGTTATTCAATACGTTGACTGATACAAAAGTCGAGAATCTCTAATATGCTCCAAATAGTCCAGCCAGGCTCGTACTGAAAAATAGTTTTAAAACAACAAAATAATGAGCTAAATGAGCTCAGTGAGTGTATGCTTTATAAAATGTTTGTTGTTTTTGAAAATGTCTCAAAACTGTAAACCAAGACATTTTCCAAAAACCTCGCTTGCTTTGCTTTAAAAGTTTCCAAAACTTTTCATACTTGCTTGCTTGCTTTGCTTTACTTTGCTTTAAAAGTTTATAAAACTTTTCATAAATCTCGCTTGCTTGCTTTACCTTGCTTTAAAATTTTATAAAACTTTTCATAAATGCGGGAGCCCGGGCTTCAACCGCTTTAAAAAGTTTAAAAAATGCCAATTTGGTTAACCTATTGAATCACCTATCGTTATCCTTGATTTGTCTAACTCCATAAATTGGAAATTTAAAGAGATGTAGCTGGATATATAAAGGACTGATCTAGAGAGTTTCATAATTTTTGAAGACCGTTTGAATAATTTTTGGGTAATAAAGTCCAGAGAGTATTATTGGAAAAAAGTTTGCCAAAATGAGTGGGTTTTTTTGTTAGAGGCTTTTGGTGCTCAAGGGTAATTTGTTCATTTGGCTTTATATGAATGTTGTGTGACCCTAAAGTGACTTGCGTAGAAGAGCACGTTAAGTTTTACGCTATACGCAGCGACACGTTTTCACTGTGATTCAGCTTGGAGTGTGTAGGCTAAAAGCAAAGGAGGGAAAGTTGTGGAGTCGTACTCAAGTTTTGGTAAACAAAAAGGTGAGTGTTCTAAACCTATTTTTCAAATACTAGTGTATTATTATAAACTGTTTTACGCTGTTATTTAATGGTTTTGATTGTAAACCATAATTGAAAAGCAAGCAAGCAATGTTATTTAGAAAGCAATGGTTTTAAAGAATTAAACCATATTACAAGAAAGCAATGGTTTTGAACCATATTTCAAGCAAACAATGGTTTTGAATTTTTAAACCATGTTTCAAGCAAGCAAGCAAAGTATATTTTATAAAACAAAGCTCTAACGAAAACCCTAGTTTTACAAGCATACCGGCTAAAGGGGTATTTCGCACGCACTGCGGGTGTTAGGGATCATTTCATGCATTTAGATTTGGTCACTCGCAAACTTAGTTCATGCATCATGGAATTTAAAGGAGACCGCGGGCACGATCGAGTATATGTGTCATTAGCGCATTAGCTAGATTTATGGTGACGAGACCAAGGTCAATCCACCATATTTCACCTAAAAGGAATTGGAGCCCTCCTCGACCCGTGTCCTTCCACTCCAGACGTATCAGTCTGTGCTCCCGTGTTTTACGAGGGCACAACATAAGAAAGGCTTCCGTTGGTTGATCTTGCATTTATAAACATTTTTCACACGCTTTGAAAATCAACCACCGGTAAACAAGCGGCCGAGCTCAGTTCCACATTTATGCAAGTTCCGGAGCAAACTTTTAAAGCCGGTCGAGCCTGTGCTCCCGTATTTATAAAAAGTTTTATAAACTTTCAAGCAAGCGGCTGCCTCAAGCTCCCGTATTTATGAAAAGTTTACAAACTTTAAAGCAAGGTAAAGCAAGTATAAGATATTTATGAAAAGTTTTATAAACTTTTAAAAGCAAGCAAGTATGAAAAGTTTTATAAACTTTTAAAGCAAAGTAAAGCAAGCAAGCAAGAGATTTATGAAAAGTTTTATAAACTTTTAAAGCAAGCGGTTGAAGCCCAGGCTCCCGCATTTATGAAAAGTTTTATAACTTTTAAAGCAAGGTAAAGCAAGCAAGTAAGAGATTTATGAAAAGTTTTATAAACTTTTAAAGCAAAGTAAAGCAAGCAAGCAAGAGGTTTATGAAAAGTTTTTATAAACTTTTAAAGCAAAGCAAGCAAGCATTTTATTAAAAGTTTTTAGAAACTTTTACAGCAAAAGCAAACAAATAGTTTTTGAAAAGTTTTAGAAACTTTTAAAGTAAGCAAGGTTATATGAAAAGTTTTAGAAACTTTTATAAAGAAGCAACGCATTCTCGAAAATGTCTTGTAAAATCTTAGTTTTACAGCTTTTGAGATATTATAAGAAAGGCATTTTATAAAGATACCACCGAGCTTGTTTAGCCTATTATTTTCCTGTTTTAAAACTATTTTCCAGTAATAATGTGTACGCTGACGCTTGGAGCATTTTAGTATTCTCCTGACTTCTAGTATAGTGTTGTATTAAATAACTTATGTAAGGAAATACTTTGGAATTTGTATAGTTAAGCATATGTATGTACATAGTTTTGTTTTTTGAAAATGTGATGAGCCTGAGACTCTTTGAAAGAGTGCGTTGGTTGCTATATTTTGAAAAGTGTAAACTGTATATACATGTTTTGAGATATGTCTCAGATGCAGTCAAGAGGTCGCTGAAATTTTATAAAATCACAAGTTTAGAAAAGAAAAAAAATTCTATACGGGATTTCAGCAAGCAACACGGCTTCGCTTCACAAGATTCTCTAGTCGTTTGAAGTAACGGCTGGGGGTTTCTGTGGGGTGGTCGGCACACCTGCCTCTAGTAGGGGTGGGGGTATGACATTTTCCATTAAATATGACATTACATGCCCATTTGGTCCATTTACCACCTTTATACATTAAGGCATTTGTTAACCGGACCAAAACACATGTACAAATTTATAACACTATTGCCAAAAGACTATTAACTAATCCCCGGCAATAATGCCATAAAACTAATTGAGACTACATCAATAAATTGTTGATCAAAAATCACCTATTCAAATTTAAGACTTATTATCCGCTGACTATCATTTCCAATCTCGCAAATAAACCATTAAACTTGAGTGTGAGTTTCCTTAACTATCACGTTGATTAAAAGATATTTTTGTAAGAGAAAACCATTTTCGTGTGGTTTTGATCCAAAGTATACTGCAAGTGCACAAGTTGACAAGTAATAAAATGGATTTAAGTCCAGATATCGATCCTACGTAGATCTCAAGAATTCTTTTTCAATCAACTAAATTCTAACTACTTGTTCCATGCTATTCTTGATCTATAACACGACAATGAGATTTTGCTTTGAAAGCTTGAAAATAATGATGTAAAAGAAAATGATTGAATAACAAATGAATTGAAGATTGAAATATCAAAATAACAAATTTAGATTTACCGCTTTATCTCTAAAGGAAACATCAATAATCGCCTATCATGAATCAATTCCTACGCCTCGTATCAGAACTTTTGTTTTTCCGAACTACGTATCTTTAAAACTAGGTCCAAGGATTAATATAAAGGACTGACTCTCCAAACCACACGCCATCATCTCACCTTTTTAATCAAGCTTCTCTCGAACACAAAGAGGGTGAGATAACTACTTTAAATCTAGTAGCCTTGTTCTGGGTATTTTTCTTTCTCAATACTTCATACCCACAACATGGACTGCAGACCTGAGCTCCTTCAATTTAGTAATTGCCGAGGTTTGCACAATACTGGTTCCTCACCCTCAAAATTAGAATAGCTTACTTCTTCCTTGATTAGATCCTTGCTAACACTGCATCAAATTCACTATTCACTGAGGAACTCTCCTCGTGGTTTCCTTAAAATTAATAACTCACTCAACTCATTCCTACAAGTGAGAGAAGAGATGCATTGATTTAAATATACAGAGCACATTAGATCAGCAATATCAGGTTCAAATACCTTCCCGAAATTGTTTTTACTCTCAGGAATGCCTTCTTCCTGTGGTCACCCGCAGGGCCGCCCCGGAAATCGTGAGTCAACAACCTCAAGTATGGCATGTGCGAGACTGAAATTTGATCAATTCCAAGATACAAGCAAACCAAGAAGTCGATTTAACATCCAAGTTCAGCTATAATGAATAAAATAACAAGAGGAAAGATTATTTCCGACAATAACGCTGTTAATTCAATGGAAGTCGGGCTTCTAAATTACCGATTATACCATACATTGGTCATTGATCAAGTAAAACCATCAGAATCTGAACTGGTACTAATCCAAAATTTATCCGAATTCAAACAACCGTATTAAGACTTAAGAAATATAAATCGCATTCAAACAACCTTTACAAATTAATGTCTAAATCCAAATGAATAAATACAACCATCAGAATCTAAACTACAAAATGGAAAGAAAACGAAACAAAGAAAAGAAAGAAAGAAAAGAAAATAAAAATACAGAGCCTTCAAGAACCTGCATCTCTCTTCAAGTCGCCAAGAGCTTCGCAGCAATCTCAGATGAGCAGTGGTTCCTAAGTTGGGCTCCAATTCCAATGCATTCTTTTTGTGGATTTCCGCTGGATCGCCTATGTTGCCGTTTCGTGTCGCGAATACAACTCACGCGACATCGCTTAGTTTGGCACTGATGAAGTGATTACCAATAAGTCATGACATTCCCTTTGTTTTCTTGAAAGTAATCTTACGTCGCCATATGGAACATGTCGCTGACATTAGCTTTAAGGCGTCGCGACATCGATTTCTTGTCGCGACATCAAACTCTTTTTTAGTCTCCGCAACTTTGAATCATAGCTGAGGTCGCATAAAGAATCTCTTGTCGCGACATCAACTTAAGAACTGCAAACTTCAACTGGTTGTCCCTGATGTCGCGACATCAATTTCTTGTCGCGACATCACTCTATGGCTCCACATGTTTCAATCGTTGTTCTCGGCGGTCGCTGAAGATCACTCGGTCGCTGACATCACCATGCCCGCGCAGTTTTCAATCGATAGAGTCCCCGACATGTCGCTGACATCAGACGCACCTTGTCGCGACATCACTTAAGTCTCTGCATCTTGAACTGCGTCTCGGCGTCGCCGACATCGATCTCTCGTCGCGACATCAACCAGTTCCGCAACCTTCAATCGACACGCCTTTGGCGTCGCGACATTAATTTCCGGGCGCGACATCAACTTTAGTCTCGAGGCTTCTAACCGGTGTTCCCATGTCGCGACTTCAATCCCTTTGTCGCAGAACTTATGTGTCTTGGCCAGCTTTGAATCGGGTTATTCCCGGTGTCGCACATCGATCTCTTGTCGCTGGCATCAACTTGGTGGAACCGGTGAACCTTCAACCGAGCAAGTCCTGCGTCGCGACCTCGAAGATTCAGAAAACATCAGATTATGTCTCCGGGAGGCTTCTAACTGGTTGCTTTTGGGGTCACGACGCCGCCGTCGCGACAACAAATTTGTCACAACAATTTCATCTTTTCAAACTCCGGGCCATACACAAGGCGCTCTTGTCACGACTCCTCCATCCCGGTCGCGACATCGACCTTCACCGCCATACATCAATGATGCTGTCGCACATCATTCCTTAAGCCCCCGGGTTAGTCCCAGTTGCCTAACTCAGATGCCCGCCGCGACCAGATCAAATTTCCTTCAAATTTTCCCGATGTCGACCGTATAAATGGATCAGGTAGTTTCCAAACTCAACATTAGTTACCCAAATAAGCCACGCCCGCCATTTTCTCGTGATTTTTACTCCAATCGACACGTGTGATTTTCTATCGCTTTTTCTTTCACACTCCCGCTAATAATAAATTGGTGAGTTTCTTCAGCACATGATATTAATTATTCATTTTCGATGAAAATAAAAATGTAAAAATGGATTAAAAATAGATGACTTTAAGCTCACGCATTATAAGCCGCTTTTCAATACGTAAATATTTACAAAACAAATCAGAGTTTCGTACTAAAGTGTCTAATATATTTATGACGCAGTGGTCGAGCTTTACTCAACCCTGAGGCTCTGACGCTGGGACTCGAATCGCTTGTGGTCTTTTCCTTCGCACCATGACACGCCCAAAAGTGCAATTTCAACCCTATATTAGATAGTTTTTGAGTGCTGCGCATTAATCATGTCATTTATACCAATTGAAGTGTTCAAGTCTTCTTAGTAGTACTTATGCCATTTAGAGAGTATTTTGGTCGCTTTTATGTGTTTTTGCACTTGTAGTTCAATATCGGGATGTATGATGAATCATGAAGTTTGAACTCAAGTGTCAGCCATCAACCAGCCCAAGAATCAATGAAAATCAAGGCAAAGTGAAGAAAATTGATGCAGAGGAAGACAGGAGGCAAAGCAAAGGAAAAGAAACCAAAGAATTTTCGCTAAGCTTGCGAAAATTTCGTCGATTGCGAAATTTCAAGTAAGTTCAAATAAAATCAGATTTCGCAGACACCGTGGTTTTCGCAGCAATCGGCTCCATTGAATTTACATTTCGTTATCACGAAAAATTTCGCTTGAGCAGCGGTAAATCTCGCTTAGCCAGCGAAATTGCCAAGCCTTAAGGAATTTTCTATTTTCGCTATGCATGGTGATTTCGCTACCTAGCGAAAATCTTCACTACTAGCGAAATTGACTGCCTTGTCATGTTTTTGTATTTAATGCTAACCGAATTCAAATTTGGTGTATTACTCTCTTGTCCTTTAACTTAGCCAAATTGTTAGGTTTTTTGGTATTTTCATGTATTGAGGTGGTCTATATAAACCCCTCTCTTTTTGTAATCAATAGAGAATTTTTGGGGAAGCAACAATTGGGGGGAGAGAAGAATTTGTAAGTTTTCATTTTTGTAAATAAAGTCTCGTATTTTAGTTAGGGTTTTGTTTTTTCTCTCTTCTCTCTCCTCTTTCCCTTATTTTCTCGGCTGCCAAACACTCTCTTGAGGATGACAACTCAAGAGATGCTTGGCTGCTCTCTTTTCTTTGAAGAGGAAGGAAGCTAGCTTTTGTAAAGGCATATGCATGTTGTCCTTGTGTTAAAAGCTACATTGTACCGGTGATTTTATGGCCCCTATCTTTCAAATTAGGGTTGAATGGGCTTGAATTGTTATTGATTTGACTAATATGTTTTTAGGATACAAAGGTATACTTATTGCTAGGATGCACTCAGGTTCATTAGATGGTCTTTACGAGCCTCCGAAATGATATTTAATGCCAGGTTTCAAACCTAAAAGGGCCATAGGATGTATGTTACCTGTGTTAACTCAAATAGAGTTGTTTTTAGGGTGAGGTTTTTAAGTTATTAAATATAGATCCGGTTATGCCTTTGGACCTATAGGTTGCTTGTCATAACGCGAGGATAAAACCCGAGGACTTTTATTTGTCTCTAACTACTCAAGTTAGGACCTAAATCTTCAGTTAATTTTTTTCACACTTCACTTTCGCTTTTACAATTTCTCGCTTTCAACCTACTTCCACTGCTTTTGGAAGAAAACCAAAAGTCCAAATAGAAAGCCTTACCTTTTACACTCATGTATCATCTAGATGAAAACCTATCCCCGTGTTCGAATTCTAGACCACTATACCGGCAAAGAGCTCACTACTTCGCAAAGAGTAGGAACTTAGGTGTATATAAATTTTGTTGATTTTAGCTCAGCCTACTGTGGCATGAATCAAATGGCACCGTTGCCGGGGATGGTGCCAAACTACTAATGGTAAGTTGAAGTGTACTTGTGATCAACATCACAAGTGAAGGTAACCTTTTTAATTTTTTTAATACTCACAGGTGAACTCCGCGCCATTACTTTGCAGAAAGGACTCCAGACCAAGTTTCGCTTTTAGTCGCTTAATTTTATTTATTTAATTTAATCTTTTTGCAAGCTCTGTAGTTGCTCTTGTTGGGTTTCTAAATTTTGTACAGGTGTTTATAACAAAGGGGATAGAGACACACGTAGATTGGTATAGGATAAGTAATAACTTGACCTAAATGCGAAGCCGTGTACATACTGATACCATGGATCCCATACTTGAGGAACAACAGAGTCAACCAGGAACCCCCATGAATCCAAATGCTTATAGAACCATGAGGGATCACATCCACCCTCCTAGAGTTAGTGCCCCATCTCAGATCATTCCCCTCCCGTCAAGATGTAGCAAAGGAGGCCATATTTGGTACCCTACTCCCTCAAGCCATATCATGGTATGGAAAATGAAAATCCATACACTCATATTAGGATTTTGAGGAGGTTTGCACTACCTTCAAGCAAAGGTATGATGGACATGGATTTGCTGAAGCAAAAGCATTTCCATTGACTCTAAAGGACAAGGCAAGATATGGCTCAACCATTGAGGCCTGTAACTACCTGGAATTAGGCCGAGTCGTTGTGCCGAATTTTTGAAGAAGTTCTTCAGTGCTCATAAGACTAATAATTTGAAAAGACAAATTTATACCTTTGCAAATTTCATGATGGTGAGAGATTTACCAAGGTTGGGAAGATTTATGGAAACCATCAAAGGCATGCCCACATCATGGGTTTGACACTGATGTCAGAACCACTTCTATGGTGGTATGTCTCCCGCTACGAGGCAACTTTTGGAAACCATGTGCGGAGGAGACTTTCTAAGCAAACATCCGCATGAAGCCATGGATTTTAAATCACGTGGTCGAGACTTCTAAGGGCTGGGATGAGCCTAACCCTAGAGAATTGATAGGATGAGACCACCTACCAACCAAAGGTGGGATGTATGCACCACAAGAGGAAATAGAATGAGAGCTAGGATTTCAACCTCTAGCTAGGAAGGTAGAGGAGCTTGAAGGCAAACAGCTCCAAGAGGTGCATGCAATGACTGAAAATCCTACACAC
The DNA here is from genome assembly GCA_016808115.1 of Tetrastigma voinierianum. NCBI lineage: Eukaryota > Viridiplantae > Streptophyta > Magnoliopsida > Vitales > Vitaceae > Tetrastigma > Tetrastigma voinierianum. The sequence continues at coordinate 304,588 of JAEQBH010000648.1, read as the reverse complement.
CCAACTTGCAATTCACTCTGTCCTGCACCCAAAGTATAACTATGTCCTACGCTCCCAAAGGAAGGATTTGATGTCGAATAAAGTAAACACCGAGGACAATTCAAACTACAACAATCCACTGCCCATATGGCAATACTTACACCTAACTGGAGGAATCATCTCTAACCTGCATGGAGACCCAACCCCTCGCTTACACCCGGTGCCAAACCACAATTGTTCCCTCTCAATACCACAATCCACCACCATCCTCATCTCCCGTGGGAGGCCATTGAATTTGAGTAAAGTGGTAGGCAATTTTGTCGAGGAAAAAAAGGGGATCAATGTGCAACTGGCACAAAGGATTGATAATCGTAGGAAAGTACACCGAATAAGAGAATAGATGGGCTTCGAGCAATCTCAAACTTTAAAATTGACAACCTACAAGATTCAATCACCAAGATCAAGCTGCCAGAGGCATGGCAGCAGGGAGGTTCCCTTCACAACACTTCCAAATCCTAAGGAATTCATGAGGCAGGATCATCCAGTCAATCAACTGATAGTTATGCTGTATCATTCCAGGAGCTGGAAAAGAGGCTGACTCAACTATGCCAAAACCTCGTTGGAAGAGCCAGGGCAGGTGGGAGTAGAAGAATTGCGCCTGAGTATTCTCCCAAAGGAGGATTCAATGAAATAATCGCATACCACCCATTTCCACAAGCACTAGAGGTAAGAAGAAGGCATCTCAAAGAAGTGCATTTTAGAGGTCCTAAGGCAAGTGAAGGTTAACATACCTTTATTGGACATAATCAAACAAGTGCCTGCTTATGCAAAAATTTTGAAAGATCTTTGCACAATCAAGAAGGGATTAGGCATTGAGAAGAAAGCATTTCTCACTGAACAAGTCAGTGCCATAATCCAAAGCAAATACCCTGTCAAATACAAGGATCCGTGATCTCCCACAATTTCACTAATATTGGTGGAAGTGCATAGACAAATCATTGCTTGATTTAGGAGCCAAGCAGAATCTAATGCCGATTCAAGATACAAGCAGTTAGGGTCTAGGTGAACTTAAACCTACCAACATCACACTCTCATCGGGTCAGACATAGATCGCTGAGAAAACCCTAAGGGGATAGTTGAGGATGTCTTAGTGAAGATAGACAAATTCTACTATCCAAGATTTTGTAAAGCCGACACCGAGCCAATTGCAAGTGAACCCAATCATGTACCAATCATCTTAGGAAGACCATTTCCTCGGCCACAAACAATGCACCATCAATTGTTCCGAATGGAGTCATGCAAACTAACCTTTCTGCACATGACTTTCGGAAGTTAAACATCTTTCATTTGAACAAACATGAGTTGCTAGAAAATGAAAATCAAAGAACTAATGAAGTTGTTTCCAATTGGTCATGCCAGAAAGCAAAATGTCCAGAATTGCAGGGAGATCACTCAAGAAGACGTAAGAAGGGTTTAGTTCTGCCATCAACACCAACTGAAGCCAACCGCACACCAGGCTTCACGCGAGGAGCATCAACATTTGGGCAATCTAACACCATGAGTCAACTCAGTTACTCGATGGGTTGAGGAGATCATCCTCTCGACCCCCTTGAGTAATTTTGAGATTGAACTGTTCGTGTTTTCTTAAACCGAATCGCGCCCACAATTTTACTTTCTCGCTTAATTTAGTTAATTTAGTTAATTTCAGCTTATTTTTAGAAAATTTTTAACTTCTAGCAAGCTACTTTCGACATAATTTAGTTTGTATATTATAGTATTGTATATTAAATTTTAATTATAGTTTATATAATAATTTTACTTATAATATTTCTTAAAATATCAATATTTAATCTAAAATTTTTCAATTATGTGGTGTACTAGGTTTAAGCCACCCGCTAAAAATAGCGGGAATTGGCAGGGAGACTTTTCGGCTGCCACAAACAAGCCTATTTAAACCTGGAGGGGGTTTGTCCAAATTGCCACTTCACATTCTCCTCCTCCCAGCGAAGCCCTGCATCTCCCAGCTTCTATCACGATCAAGCCATCACATTGCCCCGAGCCTAGCCATTACCACCGCCATTGCCATCGCCGGAAGTTGCGACCGGTGACGATTGAGCCTTCATAGCCGCACCTCCGCCTCTACGTGATCCTTGCTCCCGTCATCACATCAAGCATCTCTGCTTAGCACCATGTAGCCTCGCACTTTCCGGGGCCATCAAGAGTCGCCGCCGAATCCATTATCGGACTCTCGGCCGTGCAAAGCCAAGAGTCGTGGCCTTTGGTCCACACCCTCGATCGAAGCTTCACCGCGCACAGACGCCCCGGGTTTACAAATTCTTCGTGAGCCGCACTCAGTGAGATTCCGGGATTCATCACTCGATTCAATGACTCCATTGCCTTCAGGAGCCTTTGTCAGATACGCAGCCTCACCGCATTTTCAGTGAGTCGAGCCTCTTTTCCAAGATTTTATTTCGATATCGCATGGTTCAGACTGAGGTGTCCCGTGTTCTGGCCGCGGTGATTCACACCTCGAGAGGGAGGCCCCAGCCTCATCCCAGCCTCCAAGACATCACCGATCCCCCAGGCCGCACTGAGGAGCCTCAGGATTCCGACGCCTATCGACACCTGATGGGACCCCATGCCCCATCACCTCGTAATCAAAGGAGAGCTCGAGGCCCAGCCTCCAAGCGCCCGCATAGGGCCTAGGCGAGTCATCATCCTCTCGGTCGCAGCCGTCACCAAATAAGATCGCCATGAGGCGACTTCACTACCTCACCAAGGTTCGCCCCTGACACGACCATTATTCGTAGGGAACCCCATTCCGGAATGTGCTGATCCATCGCTGCATCGTCGCATCAAGAGTCGCATTCACGACGCCCCCGCACCGAAAGGGTCGATCCTAGATACCTGAGTCCATGATTGATCGAGGATTATTCGCTATTGCCTTTCATGACCCCGAGGCAAGATACTACCTACTTCAGCGGTAATCGCCAGCCACCACTGATGACGCCTAGAGGATCGCTAGTTCGCGCGAGCTTCGCCAGACATGATCGCCGCGAGTACCTGTGAGCGTCGATATTTCACATACTCTCGGCTCGCGTGATACCGCCGCGCAATTCAGAGGGTTACAGAGATTGGGCCCACCCGCCTCATAGGGAGATGTGGTTCGAAAGACCGGCCGTAGACACCACCGGCCGGACCGATTTTATTGTGAGGCGCCTCCCATTCAGATGCCGCTGTCGCACCATCCGCTCAGACGAAGGAGCTTCGCTTCAAGATTATTGCATAAATAAGGAGCTTATTAGCAAGCTCTATATCGGGATCTCGGGGATTTTGGTTCACCCTCTGAAAGCCGGTGGATGGCCTCTTTGCGCTTCGAGGAGAAGGTCCATCTAAGGACTCCGTACGAAAGCAGAGCATTCCACTACTTATGCTCGAGATTCTCCGCCATGTTCTCGAGCATCCGGGATTTCCAAATGAGCCTGTGATCGAGAGGAGGATTCATGCCCCGGGTCATGTCAAAGGGAGCGGTGATGACTATGCCCAGATCTTTCCACTCCTACACCACAGTGACCAGAGGAGGTACCGGTCGAGGTCGAGGACCACCATGTTGTGACGATATAACGCCTCGAGCCCGAGATACGCTAGAAACCGGCTCCACAATATCACCTTCATCCCTCCTCCACAGACTACATCAAGAATGGCAGCAGACACTCCCGACCCATCCTATTCGAAGACACCATTCGCCGGAGTACATTCATGCCAAATTTAGAGAGATAGCCTGGGCGAATATTATCCGTCACTCAAGATCTACACAAAGTGTTCTAGATCGCAGGTCAGCCCAAAGGTCACTCTATGCTCACAGATCATGACGCACTTGGGCCTTCCTCGTGGTTCCCCGACGTGAGAGGAGCCTCCACCACAGACGCAGTCATTTGATGTTCTCGCAAAGAAGAGCAAAGAATTTTCAGACTCCACTCACCACCACAAAGCAGCGAGGTGGTTGAAGTTTCTTTATGATTTTGTATAGTTACCAATTTTATCAATCGCCTTCTAATTTTACTTAGATTCATGTATTGAAGCCATAGTAGGCAAAGTGATATTTTGTATGTTTAGCTTTGATATGCATGTATTTTAGCCACTTTGGCTATATCAAAAGCTATTTAGTATATATATATACAAACTTTGCATACCATGCTTCTCAGGCCTTTACCATGTATATTTGTTTTCTTTCACTGAACAATTGAATTGCTACAATTGACAATTGAATTACTTTTTGTTGAAAATTGAATCATTGTTTGTCACCTTTATGTTAGAGCAAATTCCATGCTTGAATCAGTTTTTGGTCAGTTGCAGTTCCAGCATGCTCAACTTGAAAATTTCTCCCTTAAGCTAATTCACACACTGCACACCAGATTGTTTCAATAGCTGAATTTGTTTACTTTCGCTTTGCATAGCCATTTAGGTATGTCGGGCAACCTAGGATAGGTTTGTGTTACTCACATTGAAGACCAATGTTGTCTTCCAAAAAGGAAAAGAAAAGAAAGCAAAGAAAAAGAAAGAAAAGAAGAAAAGAAAATATGTTGAAGTTTTCACAAACCCGAGCACGGCCCGAGGGGTGTACGGCGAAAGTTTTAGTTCGATGCCCTAAGCCTTAATTGGTTGGTGTTTCTACCATTAGTGTTCAAGTACATGGGTGGATAGGTAGAGTCTAACGAATTGTAGGTGCTTGATTTTCGGTTCGCCCGAGTCCGCAGTTTTAGAGTTCAAGGGTCGCTGATCCTTTGGCTTGATGCCCTAAACCTTAATCGTCGAGTCACTCCAGAATCCCCAAGTTACATGGACTTTTGGTGAAGTCAATTTTAAGCATTGCATCCTACAAGCAGTAAAGGAATAAAGAAAGAAGTGCGTGAATCTATCCTTATCTAGGTCAAGCTCAATAACAGCCATTTCAAAGTTAGGTCGGGGAAGGAATAAATTTTGCAATTTATTGGCAATTCAAGTTATGGCAAAGAACCATTAGACTTTAGTGGAAATCTGCTGAGAATCATGGAACCAATACTGACCTAAAATTGTTCTTGTATGGTTTGGCTCTTTCATGTCGGGTTTTCAAACTGTGTCCATTTTTCGCTTAAGGCATCATTATATGTACATAAACCCATAAACTTTTTAAAATCACTACATGCATCTCCTTTAGTTTTGCATTGCTATGACTAGCAACGTTTGCTAGGGGTGATTAATGCCCAAAGTGCAATTTTGAACCCTATTAGATAGGTTTTTGAGTGCTTTTTTCATAAGACACTCAGTGTCATTTATACCAATTGAAGTGTTCAAGTTCCTTCTAAGAAAGACTTATGCCATTTAGAGAGTATTTTTGGCTGTTTTGCAGGTTTTTGTGCACTTTAGAAGTTCAATATCGGGATGTATGATGAATCATGAAGTTTGAACTCAAGTGTCAGCCATCAACCAGCCTAAGAATCAATGAAAAACTGAAGGCAAAGTGAAGAAAAATTGATGTAGTAGAAGACAGGAGGCAAAGCAGTGAAAATCAGCAAACCAGCAATTTTCGCTAAGCTTGCGAAAATTTCGCTGGGATTGCGAAAATTTCGCAGGTTTAGCGAAAATTCAAGTAAGTTCAGCCAAATTATGGATTTTCGCAGATACCGTGGTTTTCAATAGGCACCGCTCCTAGCGAAATTTCATGATTTCGCCACTACCTAAAATTCGCTTGTTGGCGAAATTTCGCTAGTTAATAAATTTCGCTAGCTAGCATAAATTGCCAAACCTTAGCGAAATTTTCATTTTCTATGCATGGTGATTTCGCTACCACAAATTTTCTACCAGCGTAAATTCACGCCTCGCCATGTTTTTGTAATTAATGCCAACCGACTTCAAATTTGGTGTATTACTTTGCCCTTTAACTTGGCCAAATTGTTAGGTTTTTTGGTATTTTCATGTATTGAGGTGGCCTATAAACCCCCCTTGTAATCAATAGAGAATTTTTGGGGAAGCAACAATTTGGGGAAGAGAAGAATTTGTAAGTTTTCATTTTTGTAAATAAAGTCTCGTATTTTATTTAGGGCTCATTTTCCTCTCTCTCTCCTCCTCTTTCCTTTATTTTCACAAACACCCTCTTGAGGATGACAACTCAAGAGATGCTACGGTTTCTTTCTTTGAAGAGAATAGCTTAGCTGGTAGTGGGGCATACATGTTGTCCTCTCAGTTGGGGTGCTGCTGTGCACTCGTATTTATGGTCTCTATCTTCTCAAATTAGGGTTGAATAGCTTTGAAATGTTATTGATTTGGCCATTTCTGATAGAAGCTAGGATGTTAAAGGCATACTTATTGCTAGATGCACTTCAGGTTCATTAGATGGTCTTTACGAGCCTCGAAATGATATTTAATGCTGTGGTTTCAAATCAAAAAGGGCCATAGATGGCTGTTAAATTGTGTTAACTCAACAGGAGTTGTTTAGGTGAGGTTTGCTAGTTAAATATAGATCCTAAGTATGCCTGACTATAGATGTTTGTCATAACGCTAGATAAAACCCAGGATTTTGGTTTGCCCTGAATCACTGGTTAGTGACCTAAATTCAAAGCAATTTTTTTCACACTTCACTTTCAGCTTTTGTACTTCGGGCTTTCAACCTACTTCCACCTGCTTTTGAAGCAAATCCAAGTTCAAGAGTTCTACCTTTACACTCATGTATCACTTTAGGATGAAACCCATCCCCGTGTTCGAATTAGATCACTATATCAGCAAAGAGTCGACCACGCGTGAGTAGGAACTTAGGTGTATATAAATTTTGTTGATTTTGGGGCCACCTACTATAAGATTAATCATTACCTAGACTTTAAATGATAGCACGTGCTGGCATTTTCATGCCTAGTGGTTCTATACAGTTCTTCTCTTCATTTCAATTTAAGTAAATCATGCATTTTTCTAAATCAATGCGTTTGTATAATTTTTTTCAATGACCAATGCGGTACAGTACATAAATGTATATTTTCCTTTCGTATACATTCAAATTACAATTCATTGGTCATTTTAATCATGCAATTTCATAAGCAATAAATCATTCTAACATAAATCATGCATTTCACAATTTTCTTTTCATTTTTCCTTGGGCTGATTTAAACTATGCTTATCAGACAGATAATTAATCACTAGCACGGTCCCACTGGTCTGAGTTTGATAAAAATAGTACCTGGCCCCGTTTAGGCTGTCAGATCGGTTATTAAAAATCATTTCGTGAACATTACTACCATTGTCCCTACAAGGCGGGACGAGTGACACATCATTACGTCATGAGTGACACCATTCGAATTCTTACTGTATACTCAATCTAACCTTAACTCGAATTCTAACTAACATTCTATTAAGGGCGGTCAAACTTTCATTCATAGAACCTATAATAGCGATATATACATTTATATCCAAATACTTCAGGCTCTAATACTATGCAATTTTTCATGTGCAATTCATTTCACAATCAGTTGTATCAAATCAATTTAAAACAAATGAATATGTAATTTATAGCAATTCATTTCAATAAATCCACTTATTTCATAATCCTTCAAACATATTAGAAATAGAGAGAGAGAGAAGTGGAGAACAAACCAATCCATTTATGGCTCAAACGGAGCACACATGCATATTCATATAAAACCTTTTAGATTTATTTTGTCAAACAAACACAAACCTAAACAAGGAAAGAAGTGAAGAACAAACCCAAAAGGTTGTCGCTTCTTCTCGATTCCTATCCTCGAACTCGCTCTCCGTGTTTAAGCTTCCTCAGCCTCCAACTCCTAATCATCAAGCAAATATGTCACTAATGAGAACAACCAGAAAAAAAATCAAATGGTGTATCTTAGGATTTTTGGTTAGGGTTGATGTGTACCCAATACACCTTCACTTGAAAATTTTTTTGGTGATACATGAGCCATATTATACTCATACTTCCTGCACAACAATGATATGTCTATGATTCTATTTTCAGTGGGAATTGGAATCATCTCATTTGGATCACCCCAAACTCAAGTTACGACATTTTAATGCCAAACTCGGTCTCAGATACCATCTACCTTGCTACCTATTGTTATTCTCATCATTTGGGGTCTTAACTCTATAAATTGTAATAGTTCCTCTCTCATTTGAAAATGTATGGTTCTAGGTTCCTTGTCAAATTGGAATAATCAAATTTGGATCACCAAACTCAAGTTATTGCATTTTACATCGAACTACTCTAATTTGCAAGCGAATGGAAATTCTTATGCTCAATTTGTGGTTATAGGCACTTTGGGGTTAAAAATTTCATACACTTCCTTCCATTAAATTATTCCCCTATAATTATAGTTTACCCATAATTTTGAATCAATCAATTTGGATGAGTGAAACTGACTTACGACGAATGCTTTCTGGCTTACACCCAAACGAGCATGCTCGTGGCTACTCGAAACTCACCTTTAATCCCATATTAGGGAGCTTTATAACTACACTTTGCTCCTGGTACCTTCTATAAATTTGTAGCTTTAGCTCTTATGGTTCTTTGCCAATTGAAATCACTCAATTTGGATGATTATAACTTAACTTATAGCGAAAACGAAAACAGGTATTTTGAAATTTTTTTTAAAGCAACTCCTTTGAAACTTCATCATTTCCTTTACACAAAAATTCCTCAAAACCAATCCCAACCCAAAATCACTTTAAAACTTAACCCAAAACAACTCCAAAATTGATCTACAACCAATCAAAATCACCTTTACATAAGGTTAGGTTTTTTCCCCAAATCCAAAATCATCAAAGCGGGAGTTAGGGTTAGTTTTCTTATCTTAGCTCTCTTCAAATCTTCTCTTCCTTCTTGCGAACAAAGATAAACAAAATTGGGGAGCTTCGCGCAAAATACCTTCTTCTCCCAAAGCCTAAGCTCCTTCTCCCCTTGCTCCTCTCAAAAACGTGAATGCCCAAATGAGAATTCCATAGACCACTTTTGTCTTTATTCTCATGTCATGTGTAATGCCATGTTTGGCTAGCACATTAATTGGCTTTTTCTCATTTTACCCATTTACAAACCTCATTTCCACTTCATTTCATTTTATTTATACTTTGGCACTTATATTACTCATTTATGACCCTTAGGTCCTCATTTGACATTTTTACCAAATTTATTTGGCTCCTGTAAAATTTTCGGGTTTTTATCATTTTTCGTTTCTAGCCATTTAAATGTCGGAAAAAATATAATTTAATTTATTTTACACCCTGAACATGTTATAAAACTGTTAGGGTGTTTTTAGAGCGTTACACATCCTATATTTTCTACTAAAAACAACTTTCGAAAGCACCCCCAAACCTTGTTGGGTGCATCTTTTTCTTTATTTTCTCTTCTGTGGCTTTTTCTTTTCTACTGCTTATTTTCACTTTAGCTTTAGAAGCTATTTTATTTTTCATATTTGTTCAAGGTTTTGGAATGGTGCAATGTTTTGCCTTCTTAAACTTTCTACCACCCTTAACAAGCTTTGGGTCAGCAACTCCCATACCAGTTGGCATTAGGGTACTAGGTGTAGAACACTCCTAAGGACTTAATTATTCAAGGGAGGAAGGCTACAAGGCAAAACTCATTCCACCTTGAAACTTTCATTCTTTTTTTTTTCTTTTTTTTTTAGCTTCTCAATTTTCTGTTGTGCACCTCCTTTATTATTTCTTTCCTCATTTATTCATTTTCATATCCCTAATTCTTCTCCTTCTAAAAAAAAAACAAAACAATTACTCCCCTAAACTTGTCCTCTTGATCAATTTTCTGCGTTCATCTTGCTGTTTGGGAAAACACAGGGTTATGTACTGCAGGATCAAATTTCAGGTATGTGTAAGGTTTTTCTTATGGCTCATGATGAAATTAGCATTAGGCTCAAACCAAGTACTAAGGTATATGCATATACATATGTATGCATATTTAAAGGTATGCTTTGAAAAGCTCAAACTATTTAAGGATGGCCCAAATCATTTCCTGTTGGTTGTGATGCCTAGGATTTCTCCTTGAATAATAATATAACAAGTTCTAGGACCCTTTTGAGACCAATTCATGATGAATACAATAAGGTGTTCCTAACCCAAGCATAATCAGCTTTCAAGGTACTAATGACCAATGTGCATGATTTTCAGTCATCTAGAACTGTACTGTTTAAGCAAACTTGAATAATCAGCTTAATCAGTAAATTCAGTCTTCAAGATTCTGGAATTTCAGCTTATTTTTCATTGACATCACAACTTCCTAATCTCTTAAATCTCATTTTTCCAACTTCATCAGCCAAGATTTTCTTTATTAAAAGAGAAACACTAAAAACTCTAAAAATTGGGTATTAGAAATTCTTTAAGACAATTTGGCAAGAAAAATCAACTCCCAGGCACCGGCATGCATCATCCTAAAATATGTAAATTAAGAACAGAAAACTCCCTTGGATAATCACTTTTGCTCATTGAGTTTGGGTTGGAGTTTAATTTTGATGAACTCTTCAAAAATTTAGCTTCAATACGCTAAAAAATAAAAATAGAAACATAAGGAATAAAAAATTCAAAATTCTTAACTAACTTAACTGAAAATAATCTAAAATAATTTGATAAAAATCCTTATTTTGCTTGGGGTGCCTCCCAAGAGATGCTCCATTTTTAGAGTCCAGCTAGACTCATTTGAAAAGTACTAGCTCCTTGCTTTGGCCATTCATCTTTTGTGGTCACTGTTGCTTCTCCATCCTCATCCTTCATAAGAATGAGCTCCTCCATCTCAGGAATAGTCAATATGGGCTCCAAACCCAACTCTTCGATGGGGAAAGAGTTGGTATTTACTTTAATCCTTCAAGAGTGTCCTCTTAAAGGGTTATGGGTGCTTGATTCTCAAAATCCAGTATTGAACTCTCTATCCACATGCACTTCATTTTCTCCTCATTCGTAAGTTGTATGCTTTGGTTGAGGTTGAACTTCACTCTTTCCTTACCTACTAGTAAGGTTATTTCCCCATGTTTTATATTTATCCAAGCTTGACTTGTGGCAGTGGAAGGTGTTCTATCGTGACACTTGTTGCTTTCATCTTCCATGCCCACCAGTCACGCACAATCTATGGGGAAGCGAATCACATCAATCCCAACCAAAACATTTTCCATTCTGATTAGAGGATGGTGCTCTTCAGCTTGCCTATTTTCTATTGATAGCTCTTCCTCAGTAGCAAATTTGTCCTATTTCACCTCAACCAATAGAGGTTCTTGGATTTCTTCTTTCAAATTCTGAAACACCAAGTTACATTCTCTTATGTCCTCTTCCAACAAGGCATAAATTCCTTCCTTATCAGTTTGCTGGACTTTTTCCTTATAATTGTAACTTGAGTTTCCTTAACCTCCACGTAGTTAACGAATTTGGAGTGCTCTTCTTTTTGTCAATGAGGCTGAGTGAAAGGCATTAATCTTCTTCTCAAGTGCGGATAGGCGCTCATCTACTGATAGATTATTTATTGTTGCACAACACCTTCTTCACAAATAGAAAATTTTAAAAAGAAAAACATAAACATAAAAAAAAATTGAACAAAATTTGAACAAAACAAAATTTAAAATACAATGTTCAAATTATCAGTTTCCTTTTTGGTTGGAATATTGATCTATAAACTGTTGCTTCGATCCCCGATAACGGCGCCAAAAACTTGTTGACCAATTTTCCCTCCATAGACCAATATATATTTTGGGTTGGTCTAAAAAGATAAATCGCTACAAGTACATAGGTCGTACAAGTAATAAAGTGGACCTTTAAGTGGGATATCGACACCCCACCCCGGGGATCGATAAGAAAATCTATAGATCAACTACCCCTACTACTTAAGGTCATCACTATTTAAACTTCAATTTCTAAAGATGAAAATTAAAGCAAAACTTAAAATGCAGAAACTGAAATAACAAAATCTAAAATTAATATAAGAAAAATCAGCAAAAATAGACTGAAATAACAGAATTGTTGAGATGTAATCCAAACACTAGGAATGGGATCAGTGCTCTGATCATGCATTTGCAACATGTTCTTTAAAACGGATATTTGTTATGGGTTTGAATCCTAAGCTTGTTCAAGAGTAAAGTTGTATAGCTTGGATTTCTCCATACACTATACATTTAACAAATTAGCTGACCATTTTGTTTTCAGGACAATGGGTCTAATTAGTTACTTGTAAAATTTGACCCTCTATAAGATTTGGTTGTTTTTCTTTTTCAATACTTCACAACCATTTCTTAGAACTGAAGTATGCTTGCCCCCATAGACAGGAAAACACAAGCCTCCTCCAATCTAATGAGTATCTCATCCTTCGAATTTGATCAAACTCTCTATCTCCTTGATTAGATCTCTGCTAACATGGGACCAAGATCATTTCATCATAAAGAGGAGAAACCTCTAATAAATTAAACTAATACATCATTCAACTAATCCTCACACCATGAGTAAATTAGTGATCTATCAGAGTAATCTTTCAGAGTTCATTAGTTCCATAATATTAGTTCAACATACCCCTAAATAACTGCTCCATACTCTTATGATTCTCCATCTCTATGTCACTCAGAGGGCCTCTTGGAAATCATAGCAAGATACAACCCTTTTTGTTGGTACACACTACTAATATTAAGAACATTTAATTACATGAACAAACCGATTACATCAATTCAATTTTCAAAGCCCACAACAATCATTTAAATACTGCAAAACGTGACCAGAATACCTAGCCCTTTCCCAACAAGAGCTTAGCCTTCCATAACTGGTCCATGGACAACAATGACTAGTTGATCAGACAAATTTATTGAAGCTATAAACAAACTGAAGAGAAAGGGATTCCAAAAATAAATTCCAGAAATAATCCCAGAAAATCCTTGAACTTCAAACATAAATGGAACTAAATATTCATTGATCTCATCTCATATTACAACTCAGATCTCTTATTCTAGTTCTAAGAAAGTAATAATTACAGAATAAAAAAAAGAAAAACACTATTCTAATGCTCTTGTTCCTAAAATGGCTCATGCGCCATTTCGGTCCCGACCCTCTCAGTCTACGGATCTCCCTTTTATGCCTAATTCTTGTATTTATAGGTTCATTAATGATGTTGGGCCGAAAATCGAAGCTGATGATGTAGTCACTATGCAGGCCCATTTTGTTGTTTTTATCGTGACATTGTTATTCTATGTCGCGACATAACAGTCTTTGTCGACATAAATTTCTAATGTCGTGACACAACAACATCTTCTTGTGTCGTAGGTTCTATCGTTGCAGTTTTGCAATATAGCATTTTGGCATTTTTTGTCACGACATAACTGGTTTCTATCACGACACAATCTCTTCTTTCTGCATTTTGTTCTTTGTCGTGACATAAAATTTCTATGTTGCGACTTTTAGTTCGACCTTCGGCCTACGGGCCTCCCCGAGATGTCGCAACAAAGAATATAGCGAGGCGAGTTTACTGGTCTCCTGATTACGTCGCGACATAGAAAAACTATGTCGGGACAGAGTTCTCAGCCTTCAGCATTTGTTCTTTGTCGCGACATAAAATTTTTATGTCGCGATAGAGTTCTCAACCTTCAGCTTACCTCATGTTGAGAAGTTTGTCACAACATAAAATCATTTGTCACAACTAACTTGTCTTAGAACTTTGTCATTTTTTGTCGAGACAGAGTTGTCTTTTGTCGTGACAAAAATATCTTACTCTACGGCTTTTATTATCGCGACAGAAAAACTTTTTTTCACGATAGAGATTTTGCCTTCAGTTCTTCATTATGTCGCAATATAGAACTTCTTTGTCGCAACATTCTTTGTGTACTACTTTTCAACTTTTGTCGCAACAGAGAATATCTTTGTCGCAATAGAGTTAATCTCAAACTTATGTTGTGTTTGTTGCGACATAAAACTTCTCTACCGCGACAGAGTTTTCTTTTATGGATTTAGGTCAGCCTGATCTTTGTTGCAACATAAAGCTGCTTGTTGTGACATAACTTCTGCTTGTTCCCTTGACATTCTATCGCGACATTCAGAAATTATGTCGCGACAGAGATTTCTTCCTTAGGAAAATCTGTTGCTGCTCTCTTTTTAGCCTTATTTGCTGCTTTTTCTTGCTTTTCAGCTTCTTTTTTCTAAATTCCAATAAAACATAAATTTAGGTGAATACTCCATAATTTGACAGTAAAATTGGACTTTAAGCCATAAAATACACATGAAAAATGGGCTTAAAATTAGATGAGTTTTAGACTCACCAGTTAGGTTAATCAATTCAATGATTTCATATAATTTAATAATTTTATTTGTTTGAAAAGAAAATAATTTTATGGATTCAAACTGTCAATACATTGATAGAAACACATATACAAATTCCTTAAAACCATAAAAGATGAAAACACCCATGTTAATAGCATGATAAATCGGCTCATGCCTACAAATTTGATAATACTATAGTGACTAGAATATCCATGACTACAGTTTTACAACATACTGATGACCATAATTTGATTTGTTGTCTTTGTCTGATTGAATATGCTTTTCTTGTGCGAATCGCTCACACACAAATAAAACGTCGCAATAAGACGATGAAATCGTAAAAAATAAGATAAAACCCAGATCTATGTGAAATAACCACTTTTTAGGGAATAAATCGATAGAAAGATGTATAGACGGGTGATTTTAGACCAAGAATGGCCAAAAATCACCCTCCTTGCTTAAGGAAGACAAATGGCTAGAAGAGAAAGTTGAGAAAAATTGAGGCTAGGGTTTTCCCTTACGTCAACTACGAGCTCATTTTAATTTAATAATTTTATTTAAAGCATCAAATATGTTTAATAAAATAATAGATTTTATAGTTTTTTTAATCTAAGTATTTAATGTTCATCTCACGTGCACCAAAACATGATGCAACAGCATGAATTCATTTCACACCTTAATCCTTAAGGCTCTTGTTGGGTTCGGGATTGTCAATATCTTTGTCTCCAGTGTTCTACAAGAAGATGGCTATTTCGAAGGTAAAGTTTGATGAAGATTTTATGGTTTAAGCATCACGTCCCTAGAAGAGTATGGAAGAAGTCCCGAATTAGGCCGTCCCACAATGATGGGATGTGCCAGACTCGAAGTGTCCGAACTAAGGTTAGAACTAACATGGGACGCAAGTCAGATCTAGAATATTTGGGAGCAAGCTACCATATTAGGATTCGATCTTCTAACAAGTTGATAAAGATAAAATCAAGATGATCTGATCCTCCAAGCTATCAAATTAGAGTTGGAACCAAATTAGGTAACTTCTTTAAAAAGGAAACTTGGGCTGCAAGTTTCCTTATTCCACTGGGATATCTTAAAGGAAATTTTAGAAAATAGAAGGTAATGTTATAGTCATATTAGGATAATGATCCAGCTTTATCAAGTATTTCAAAACACAAATTCATGGACTATAAATTCAAGCTTTTGGAAGTTGTTCATCACAGATTTCAGGAGAAAAGCTTGAAGAGGAACAAGTGAAGTCCAGATGTGCTGAAGGAGTGTGGAGTGCATATACTCGATTAAGGTATTGCACGTTAAAAGCCTTTCACCTTGTGTGAAAGATGATGTTTTGAATTTCTTCATCTTATCTATGTAATGTGGGTTATGGGTGTACGGTGCTTTTGAGAGAGGCGAATGGAGGGAGTTCATTTTGAATTCTTCTAGGAGTATTTAGATTTCAAGAAAGGTTGTGGGAAAAGAGGGAGTCTCGTACCACATAAGACTAATTGTAACCTTGAATCATATTTGTTGAAATCCTTGCATCTAGGCACACCCCCTACGGAGGTAGGTAATTGCTGAACCGCGTAAACATATTGCGTGAACTTTATTTTATCACATATATTTAATATTTGCCTTGCACACACACAATGTCACTGGATAGTACAGACTCCTTGCACAAAGTTCGAAATTCCATAGTCCTAAAGTTAGGACTATGGCTAAGAATGCACACTTATATCTTTCAATTGCTATTAGAGTGGGTCACTCTAAGTTACTAAGTGAGATCAATGTTTACACTAACGGATTGTGCATGAGTTTGAGATGGATTTGATAAAAGAAGGTGAATCTACAAGTCGTCCTCCTCTACTTAATGAGACGAACTACGAATATTGGAAAGTTTGGCTGTGTGTCTACATTAAATCTCTCGATATAAAAGTCTAGAAATCAATATTGACAGGATGGTCTCCTCCAACCAAGATAGATTATAATGGGGAAACGGTGGTGAAGACTAAATCAGAATGGACTAGTGAAGAAGACAAATCAACAAATAGCAATTGGATGGCTCTCAATGCTATCTAATATGGTGCATATTCCAGACATATTGGGCTCATCGCAACTGTTGCATAGGAGAAGGAAGCTTGGCACACTTTTCAAGTAATCCACAAAGGAAGCAAGGAGGGGAAGATTACATCAGTGAACTAGATGCACTCATCACCCTCTTGAAAAACACAATAACAAGAGGTTAAAAGAAAGAAGCTCTAGAAGAAGTCTCAACAGATGTTCAGACTCGTCCATTCCCTGCTCTAGTTCTTGAGGATGTTAGAACTCTCTATGGTAGTGATAAAAAGAGGATGAAATCTATGATGAAAAACTAACACAGTCCTATAATGTGCTATGTGAAAACTTGATTGATGCAGTAAAACATAATAAAACTCTTCAAGCCCAAATATTTCAACTTGGAAAAAACAAAGGGGCTTTAGAGAAAGATGTGGTTGTTCTCAAAAAGGAAATTTCCAAGAATAGTACTACACAATCTGAACTGGAACAACTCAAGAGAAGAGTAAGAATGCTGAATTCGGGAACCACATCCTTGGATCACATCCTCATTATGGGGAAGTCTTTTAAGGGACGTGAAGGTATGGGATACAAGAAGGGATCATCTAAGACTAAAGTTTTTGTACGAACAGGTGCACAAGCCAAACCTTCTAATTCAAGGAATATTGTTTAGACTAGCCCAGCCCTAACTAACCTTGAGATTGGCCCATCTAGTTCGAATAAGAGGAGACCAAAAGGCATCCAGTGCTACTACTGCAGGAAGATGGGGCACATTCGGCGTCACTACAGACACTATAGACCTGACCAAAAGATGAGACTGAAGGAAAACAAACCAAGAGTCAAGCCAAAGTGGGTTGAAAAATGGAAAGGCAAAAGACTTTGTGGTGTTCACCTCATTAAAGGTAGAAGCTGAACAAAGATGGTACTTTGATAGTGAAACTCTCGACACGTGACTCGATACAAGTGTCACTTGACTAACCTTCAACAATCTAATCTAGACTATGTGTCCTTTGGAGATGGTGCCAAAGGACGTGTTTTGGGATTAGGCTACCTTAATGTTTCAATAATGCCCCCCAAACTGAGAGATGTTCTACTTGTTAAAGGACTTAAAGTAATCTCATTAGCATTAGCCAACTATGCGATCAAGATTTTTTTGTAAAATTTTAAAAAGATAGGTTCATTGTCCTTGATTAGAATCAATGTCGCATCATGGAAGGGAGCAGATCATCGGACAACGACTATCTACTGGCTAGTCCCAACACATGTCTAAAAATGGTGCAGAACGATCATTGTCTGTAGTACCAAAGGTTGGGACACATCATACACAAGAGTCTCAAGGACACTGTCACTACAAAAGTTGTCTAAGGAATCCCTAATTTGAAAAATGTACTCGAATGGATGTGCAGACCATGTCATTTGTGGAAACAAACCAGACCGTCTCACATAGAGTCCCAACTTACCCTTATGACTAGAGTCCTTGAACTGCTCCACATAGACTTGATAGGACCTCTGCAAGGTGAAAGAATTGATGGAAAAAGATACGTCTATGTGTGTGTGGATGACTTCTCCAGATTCTCGTGGACAAACTTTCTAAGAGATAAATCAAAATCACTTGAAGCTTTTGAGGAACTGTGGCTAAACCTTTCCAAGGAACACAACCATAGACTATTGAAGATCACCAAAATAAGGAGCGATCATGGGAAGGATTTTGAGAACTCCATGTTCATAAGTTTTTACAGTAGGAATGACATAGAACATGAGTTTCAGCAAATAAAAATCTACAACAAAATGGGGTAGTGGAAAGGAAGAATAGAACTCTGTAATAGATGGCTAGGATCATGTTGAAAACTAGGAATGTTCCAATCAAATTCTAGATAGTGGCAGTAAATACGACATGCTATATTCTGAATAAGATTTACCTTCAGCCTAGAACTCAAATGAAGGTAAGAAACCAAATCTGAAACACCTTCATGAATTCGTTAGTCCTTTCTACATTTTGAATGACAGGGAACAAAGAGGAAAGTTCAACGCTAAGGGCGATGAAGGAGTCTTTTTGGGTTACTCCTCAAACAGCCGCACATATCGAGTCTACAACAAGAGAACCATGGCAGTTATGGAGTCAATCAATGTAAAAGTTGATGACCACATACCTCAGTCAAGTTTCCTTAGGTTAGAAGACTCTCCCATCATTCCTTTCCCCGATGTATTCAGCATAGGAAGAGGTCAAGCTTTCAGAGTTCCTGAGAATGTTCGAACCCTAGACTGTGCAGAAAGCGCCTTAATGCTAGTGGTTGTTCGAACTATTGCTGGAATGAGTACCCAATCCAAGAGGATGTTCGAACTAAAGCAAGAACAAACCAACCTCTAAATGACCAAATCTTTGGTAGACATCTTAATAGTTAGGCTCATGAGCCCTCTAAGAGAGTATAAAAGAATCACCCTGCCTCTAACATCATTTGAGATCCTGAAGCTGGTGTTAAGAAGCGAGGGACTTCCAAAGTCAACTATAGAGAGATGATTAGGCACATATTCTACATAGTTGACTTTGGGTGATGAATGCTGGGTAAGTGCAATGCAAGAAGAATTAGCCCAATTCACAAGAAACGAAGTATGGGACTAGGTGTCATGGTTCAGCAAGTGATTAGTGCTCAAAAAGTGCTATTTTGAGCCCTGTTTATTGCAGGTTTGAGCACTTTTTGTGTACTAATCAGCATAATTAACTCGATTTGCACATTAAGGTCCCTGCTATTCTACTAATCGCATTTTGTGGCTAAATGCAAGCTATTTATGCTGAAATTGTTGAGTCAATTCAAACACGAAGAACCCGAGTTGAACTCAGCATTGCAGATCAAAAACCGAAAAGAAAGAAGAGCAGAAAATGCATGGAAATTGGAGCCTGCAAGAAATTTGGCATGTGGTACAAATTTTCGCGCCTGCGAAATTGCCTCCTGGCGCCCTTGTTCACCACGATGGCTACTCCATCCTCTGCCAGTTTAACGTTGAATTTTGTCCCCTTCTTTTGGTTTTCTTCCTACTTTCTCCTTGTAAATGATGATTTTGGATTTGTAGTTTTTTGGTAATTTGTAAAGGGCTTTGGCTGCAAAATCTGAGACGACCTTTATTATGAAGGACGTCTCTATCTTTTTACTCATCAATAAAGTGGTGGGAAGCTTTAAGCTTTCCTCGCTTTTTCTCTAGTTTCTCTCATCTTCTCTCATTTTCTCTCACTTTCTGGGCAGCCAAACACCTTCCGAGGATGACAACTCGAAGGATGGTCATTAAACCCCACCACCATGAATTGGAAGAATTTCTTAGGTAGGAGATCTAAAAATGGCCCAGGGGTTTTCCATGTTTTTAACGGGTATTTTCTACCATTATGGTTTTCATTTTAAACCGACTAATTCCTTCGGGTTGCTTTGAATGATCAGTATTTGATAAGCTTTTGGGTTCATTGGATACTTGTGCTAGATCTATTGACATAAGATTAGATTATCATCTATGGGTTATTGAAGGCTGATTGAGGATGTTTTTATTTTCTCAAATTTTAGAGTATGATCCCCTTCGGTTCCACTTTGTAAGTAATTCGATTACTTGAAAAGTAGCTTATAGGGTTCATTGTATACTTATTGTTAGATACAATGATATTCATTAGATATCATTTATTAGCTATTGGAAGTAGTGAGGTGATGTTATTCTTTATCAGAGACCATCAATGGGAAGCAAATACCAATTTTTCAAAGGAATATTTTATTTAGGGTCGATTTACGAGTTAAATGAAGAACAGTTCGAGGAGATGACTTATAGGTCATCCTCCCCAACGCGAAGAGAAAGGACCCTCAGAGAACCTCGAGTTGCCTAGGACTCCAACTTGTGACGACATTTACAAGGAATTACATTTTACATTTTTACTTATTTTTATTTTTCAGTTTACAACTACAAAGCTCAGCATTTTTATCACCACCTTAAATCAAATAAGAAATTCACCTTTTGAGCTCACTTTGTAAATCATTTGTGCGAAAACCCATCCTTGAGTTCGACCCTAAAGCCACTATCTTTGCGATGGTAGACTCTGACAACCCAGAAGGTATGGGTTTATAAATTTTGTTTGTTCGAATTTTGCCTAGCTACGTTTGCGTCTTGAATCCCGACAAGACATAGAATTATATATCTATCTCCACGATAAAAGGCTTGGATGCAGCACGTTTTGAGACCCTCAGATCCTCATTGGGTCTATGTGCTCTTTAATACCTCTCTCCTTTAAAAAAAATGGAGAGTTGAGGAAGGGCTTTCTTTGGCATTCCCATGTAGATGTTGCTTCACAAGTCGCTCAAACTGATGTCCTTCAACCTGTTCTAGACAAAGTTCTTTCTTGGTGGTTTCTTCCTTGTCGAGTGGTTTAGGAAGGTCGAGGAATCACAAAAATATATAAACCTAAAACCAACCCTGGGTAGTTCATAGCTACTATAGGTATAGTGACTTTAGGGTCGTCCATTGATAGGTTTTTCCCTTTTTAGGTGTAATCCTAATTTAACTACTTTTGGTTTAGTTGCTTTATAAGAAGGAAAATTAAAAGAGTGTTTGATTGCTTTTAAGATAATGATGGTTTATGATTTTGTAAACAAAATAAAGAAGGTCTTAGGCTTTGGGTTCACCAAATCCTGCCTTACCATGGTGATTCAAAGGGGTTTTTTTATAGCACTAGTTGTCTACCTAAAAAATCAATCTATAGTTGATCCTCTGAACTCCGCCTAGGTTCCTCTTAGAAGATATATATGAAGCATGTATCTAGGTGTATGGCTAAGTAATTCTTACCGATTTTTATAGGTGTTGGATAGGTTCTCAACTCATCTTTGTGGTGGTTCTAGACAAGAAACAATCTATTACACATGTTGGGTGAAAGGTGTTCTGCCTAAGCACCTTACATACTATTCAGACTTACTAAGTATCAAGAATACTAATGGAAGAGAGGAGAGAATCTTATACTGATAGTTGGGGGAACCAAGACTTTTACCACCCCATAAAGGGTATCACTGATTAGTGCCCAAAAAGTGCTATTTTGAACCCTATTTTTAATAGGTTTTGAGCGCTTTTTGTGTACTAATTGTTATAATTAACCCAATTGACATGTTCGGGTCCCTATTGCACTTCTGATTGCATTTCGATGCTGTTTTTGTAGTTTTTGCGGGAATTGAGCGAATTATCGTGTCAATCGATCATAACCAAAGTCGGGTTGATTTCCATGATTTCATATGGTCTTATATCAGATTTCAACAAGCGTGAATGAAGAATTTCAGCGGGAAGAAAATAGAGAAAAAAATAGCAAGGCTGCGAGGATGCGGGATTCGGGGATGCGGGCAGGTGGCCCGATGGAATAGTAGCCGCGAGGAGAGAGCAGTGAATTTCGATGGCATAGCGAAAATTCGCAATCCTAGTGAGAAATTTTAAGCTATGCAAAACTAAGCTAAGCTAGCGAAATTTCGCTAGCACAAGCGAAAAAGTGCGTGCATAAGCGAAAATTTTGCATTCATGCTCTGTATTTCGGTATGATAAGCGAAATTCCTGCATAGCAATCTGCCCCCAATGTTTTTGATGTTTTGATTCCAAGCGACACGTTTTGATTAATTACCATTTGTCCACTGTGTAATCTCATATTTTAAATATTTTGGTATTTCACCTCTTGTATGGCTATATAGCCAACTTATAGCTTTGTAACCCTAACTTTAATCTTCGGTACACACCTTGACTTTTCTCTTTAGGTTTGGAGTTTCTCTCTTCTCTCTCCTCTTTCTCTAACTTTCTTGGGTGCGAACACCTTTGAGAATGACAACTTGGAGGATGAGGCGGCTAAACCCTTTCCTCCTTAAAATTGGAAGGATTCTTGGGAGTAGGATCTACGAAGAATTAGCTGGTGGTTCCACTGTTTTCACCAGCGACGAGGGTTTTGACATTACGGTTCCCCTAATTTCCAACTCTAGGTTTAAAGCTTTTTTGATGTACTCTTTGTGTAATACTTGGCAAGCTTTTAGGGTTTAGTGTATTCTTAGCTTTAGATCACTAATATCCATTAGTTGCCATTTACGAGCCACTGAGGTAGGTTAAGGGGTTAGATTTTCACTGTAGGAACCATAAATGTTAAATAAATGCTTTCTATCAAAAGGAAAATTATTAGTGTTTAGTCTTTAAAGTTAAATGAAGATCCGGTTCGGGAGATGACTATATGTCATCCTCCCGACGAGAAATAACAGGGGACCTCTCGATTAGCCTAGGACCTTAAACTCGGTGGCCCAAAGCCCTTGAGGAGTTCTATTTCACATTTTATTTATTTAAATTTCGAGTTTGCCAACCACACCTGTTTTTATAATCACCTTAAAATCGAATTTAATTCACCATTTTGACTTCACTCGATCATTTGTGCGAGAAGAAAACCCATCCCCGTGTTAGGCCACAGGTAGCTATCTTTGCGGTGGCTTGACTACGACGGTGGGAGTATAGGAAACAAATATTGTTGATTAGGATCACCTATAGTGGCAAGAATCAAATGGCGCCGTTACCGGGGATGGTGCCTAAGTGCATTTGACAGAAGCTGTGAAACTTGTGATCCTCATCCATAATCTTGGTGAATTGCTTTCATATTCTTGTCATTTTCTTTCATTTCAAAAAAAAAAAAAAATTTCTATGAGTACATTTTTGGTGTCTGTGTTGCCTTATTTCTACTGCAGGATTGAATGTTTAGTGGGTTTGAATTGTGACCAATGGAAGAGGAAAAGCAATACGAGGGGAGTGTCGGTGGAGAGTAACCCTGGGGGCGTATGTAATGATGAGGACTATAGGAACCTTCCATGGCAGAATCAGCAACCCTTGGGGAGAAATCCAAATCCAAATAGGTTTATGAGGGACTATAGAGACCAATGGATGAGTGCACCCATCTATATTGTTCCCTCAACTTATGCACCTCTGTTTCTCCACATTTTACCTCAGCTCTCGTGCTGACCACTGACCCCATCCTGTTAGACAAGCCATCCACGAACTTGAGCAAACTAGTGGATAATTTCATAGAGAAGCAAAGGGTAGTATTTGTCCAGACCAATCAAAGAAATTAACATGATAGAGCTCCACCCGAACAAAGAAATTGGATGGGTTCCAAAGTGAGTGATCGAAAATTGGACATCTTGCGGGGGAATCCATCTCAAAACTCTACCAATCGGCTTGTTCATCAAGAGGAAGAAAATCGGAAGGAAGGTGCTTGGCCCGACACCATGGTGGGCGTATGCGCCAGCCACCGAGTACCTGCAGTGCTCTGTGCTCTATCGAGAAGGATTGTCTGAATCCTCGCATAGGTGTGATGTTGTTTTTCTAAGGGGAGAACCGAAGAATCCTTCCCTTTATAGCGGGGAGGGTATTGGGAAAGAAATAGTGGAAGAGCCCTAAAAGCATGTCCTTCAACCAATTCCCACATAATTGAACCCCACTGCCAATGCCAAGACCACCTACAGCCCACTACCAGTGTACATATTGCCCACACCTGCAGAAAACCCAAAACCTACAGCACCTGCTCCCAAAACTCATGCCAGTCCATCACTGCTTGTACAAAATATTAGGAAGTTAATGGCCACTGGTAGAGCCTTTTCGACTACATCAAAGACACGAGCAGCTGCCTACATTGCATGGCACAGTGGTTGGTACCGTTGGAAAGCTTAGAGAGTGTAGAATCCAAATATGGCCAGAAAGAACATTTTTGAGATTATTATGAAAGTTTAATTTTAAAAATGCTCCAAGGTCACTTTTTCCTCTACTTTTCTTCTCCCCAACTTGTTTATTTGAAGCCCCTGACGAATTGAATAAGGTATCATTAAATCTTGCGAGTTTCATATCGAAATGATCATCTCATCGAGGAGGTAACACTTCCTTCTCCTAATTTTCAATCAGAGCCCCGGAATTTCGGACAGAGATGTTTGGGTTGGGGAGAGTTAGCAAAGAAGTGGCTTTTGTATTTATTCTTTTGTACTATTTTGTGCAAGCCCATTTGTGATGTTCAGTGGCTTGTTGGGTTCCTTTCTATAAAAGGCTGTTATACTAAACAATTTACTTTTCAAAATGCTGGACCCATTTGCAATCAAAATTTTTGTGGTTTTTCTAACTGAGAGTTGGAAGAATTTAAACTTTGTCCAATTCTATTGATGCTAGATTGGTTCCATGCTTGGTTGTTGAATGATTAGTTGAATTCTTATTGATTTCGGCTTTTTTTCTTCCACCTTTGGCTAACCACACACAGGCACATTAGGTTTCAATGATAAGGCGAGAAAATGCAACCTCCTTTACTTTGTATAACCTACCCTAGTTTCATTGACCGCACTTTAATAGGTTAAGGACCATTAATGGAAAAGAAGGCCGTCATCTTCGAAAAAAAAAAAAAAAAAAAGCAAAAAGAAAGAATAAAAATTGCAATGCTTTGCCTTGAAACCTTAGAAACCTTACGGTAGAGGTATAGTAACCTTCAAGCTTAGAGTGCCCTAAACCTTCACGGTTGGTCGCCGACTTAGTGTTCGCTACGGGTGGATGGGTGGGTTAGCAAGTTGTAGGTGTTGGAGTCTGAAATCATTCGAAAGTTCGGGTGAAACACGAAGGATTTGTGGTCAAAAGATCCTTATGACTTGGTGCCCTAAGCCTTAATTGGTTGGGAGTCATCGGTAGATCCCTGTTACATGGACTTTGGTGAGGTCGATTCCTCAGCATTGCACCCTACATCGCAAAAAGAATTGTGGAATAAGAGATGGGTCCTGATCTATTTAGGCTGGTTAGCATGCTAGGTCGTGGTAGTAGCTAGGTTGGGGGGAGAGTGCAGTTTGACAGTTTATTGTTGAGAGCTGATCAAACAAAACACTTAGATTTTGGTGGAAGTTTCTGGTTGATTCACCAAGAAGGAGGTTCTTTTAATACTCAATTTTGTATGGCATTCATTCAATCATGATTGTCATTGGACACGGCTTTGATGATTTTTACTTATGGTTAGGCATTACTCATTCACAACCTTTTTGAAATACCATTTTTGTGAACGTTATTTTGTTATAGTTTTATATGTATTTTATTACTTTCTTTCTTTCATTTGCTAAGGGACTAGCAATGTGTAGGTTAGAGGGGTGTGATTAGTGCCCCAAAGTCTTATTTTGAACCACACTATTTTTAATAGGTTTTGGCGGCTGTGTCTTAGTGTTATAATTACCCGATTGTGTTCGGTCCCTATTGCACTTGGTACGTACGAGGCTGTTTTGTAGTTTTTTGCAGGAATTGGAAGCCCAATTATCGTGTCAATCAAGTCATAACCAAAGTCGGGTTGATTTCCATCAATTTCATATGGTCTTATATCAAAATTTCAACAAGCGTGAATGAAGAATTTCAAAGCGGGGAAGAAAATAGAGAAAAAGAAAAAAACCAGCAGTAGGGATCTGATTCGAGAGGATCTGAGCAGTGGCCAATGGAGCATTAGCCGCGAAGGAGAGAGAGCAGTGGAATTTCGCTATGGCATAGCGGGAAATTTGTAATCTAGCGAAATTTTCGCTATCTGCATTCGCTAAGCTAATGAAATTTAAGCTAACAGCGAAAATTACGTACGTGCATAAAAGCGAAAATTTTGCATTTCGCTATGCCTTGTAATTTCGGTATGATAGCGAAATTCCCTGCATAGCCAAAATCTTGCCCCTGTGTTTTTGATGTTTTTGATTCCAAACGACCACGTTTTGATTAATTACCATTTTGTCCCTATTGTAATCTCATATTTTAGGTATTTTTGGTATTTCACACCTCTTGTATGGCTATATAAGCCATCTTATAGCTTTGTAACCTAACTTCAATCTTTCGGTACTGTGACTTTTCTCTTTAGGTTTACAGTTTTCTCTCTTCTCTCCTCTTTCTCTCACTTTATTGGGTGCGAAACACCCTCGGGGATATTGACTTATTGGAGGATGAGCGTAAAACCCTTTCTCCTTGAAGTGGAAGGTTGCTTGGGGTAGGATCATTCTTGATCAGTTCCATTTGTTTTTCACGCGGGTTTGACATTACAGTTCCCTAATTTCCAACTCTGGGTTAGCTTTTGATGTATAACTTTGGCCAATACTTGGCAGAAGCTTTTAGGGTTTAGTGTCTTCTTAGCTTTAGATACCTTAATATCCGTTGGATTTCCCATTTACGAACCCTTTGGTGAGTTAAGGGTTAGATTTTCCTTTATAGGAACCATAAATGTTAAATAAATGCTTTCTATCAAAAGAAATTATTGGGTTTTAGTCTTTAAAGTTAAATGAGGATCGATTCGGGAGATGACTATATGTCATCCTCCCCAACGCGAGGAAATTAACCCGGGGACCTCTCGGTTAGCCTAGGACCTTAAACTCAGTGGCCCAATGCTTCAAGGAGTTCTATTTCACATTTTATTTTATTTAAATTTCAGTTTGCCAACCACTACACCCCTGTTTTTACAATCACCTTAAAATCCAAATTTAATTCACCATTTTTGACTTCACTCGCGAATCATTTTGTCTGAAAACCCATCCACATGTTGGACCCCAGACGGCCCCTATCTTTGCGGTAGCTTGACTACGGCGATGGGAGAGATATAGAAACAAATATTGTTGATTCTGGATCACCCTACCGTGGCACGAATCAATCACCAACTGATGTATACATGACCTTTAGGCCATTAAAATAGAAAGAAACATCACCTTTGATTTGAAGTGTTGTTGTCCTCTTTAGTCACCATGATGGGGTGGATCGGATCCAACTAACCCTGAGAAGATGACCACTCACTCATTGTGAGTCTTGAATGTCCCATGAATAAAGAAGAAAGCAGAAAAAGTAATGGAAATTGTGTTGAAAGCTTCTACTAATGAAAATGAGAAAGTTCTCCTAAAATTACAAGAAAAAAAAAACTAAATTGCATTATCTAAATTATATTTTATATTGATCCTCGCATCCCTATTTATAGGCAAAATAATACTCTTTGGGGGTTATTTCATGTTCAAGAAGGGTTACATTCCTTTTACAAATCAAATTCCAAGACTTGGAGCTCAAAACTTTCTATTTTTTGTCTTTCACAAATTTTGCAATGGAATTGGGCAGTGGAGCCAAATTTCACACTGCCTAGTGGAGGCAATGGAGCCAAATTTCACACTGCCTAATGGAGGCAGTGCAAAATCAAGCAGTGAGTGGACAAAAGGAGGGGAGGAGTGCAAAATTTCACATTGTTTGTGGGAGTAGTGCGAAATCACCTGATGTAGTGCGAAATGCTCCATAACAGACTTCAAAACCTCCATCTTCTTGTGTGATCATTTCATCATGGTCCCAACTCGTCTGAATTGCTTCCACGAGCTTCCAAGCTTGCACAAAAGATCCCAAGACATCCTCATTGTTTGACCTCACGGTTCCAAGAGCCGTAAAAAAGCCTAAAAATGCCTATATGCATTCCTATACTCAATAAAACCATTAGTAACGGGTTTCAAAGCTAACAACATAGAAAGCTGGTCAGGTACGAGTTTCCACCACAAAAAGAGTTTTAATTCTTGAAATTTAAGTTCTTGAAATTGCACTTTTTGAGTGGTTATCATTTAGCAAGATGGTGTTTGAACACATCTTGAGACATTCTGGGTCGGACGCCACTAGGATGACCTTAGGATACCCATCTTTAATCTTTGGGATCTTGGGTGAGCAACATAAGGAGATAGTGATTGTTTGACTTTCTTAGCCCTTCTAGTAAATTGAGAATCAGTTACAAGTTGCAACAAGGGCACCACTTGCAGGACATTAAGTCAAGTAAGATGGTAGGTAAGAAGAAGATCTCTTCTTCTACTACACACTCTGAATTTGAACCTTTTGCCACTTTGGGTTTCAAGTTCGAACGAAGGAAATCCCTACACCCCTTCCAAAGAAGTCTTGACTACTTCAACGGCCGTCAAGGTGCATAAGGAGATGCTACAACATCTTCATGAGTAGCAGCAATTGGTAAAGTTCTAAATCCAAAGCAATCAAAAGAAGAGAGAAGAAGTCACTGCTATCCACGAAGAACTGAAAGAGTCCCAATTATTGACCTACTCTTCCAAGTTATTAAGGATGATGACGTAGTGGATTCAGGGGGAGATTATTGATAATGTCCCTAATCCAGTCCCAACTACTCTTGTGACTGCCATACCATAGGTTGTTCTAAAAAATGCTCGCACCAAGAGTGCATCTACTCCAAGCATCAAGTGGGCCTACCATTTTTCAGAGGGTCATTCGACAACAAGAGGAAGAGTTGGAGCTCTTTAATGAGGAAGACCAACTCTTGGCGTTTTCATTTTAGAGTATACGAGACAGTAAAGTGCCCATCATGGCCCTTTTATATGAGCTCAATGGTACACAAGTGTTTGATCTAATATTTCAAAACATTAGGGATGACGAAAATGCAAATTCTAGTGGTCTCATTGAAGGACGTCCCTGACCTAGTCCTAACTGACCCTGAGATTGGCACCATAAAGGATGCAATTTCTTACCAAGTTCAGACTGTTGCAAGTGGGGACACTAAGCCTCTCAACTTGGTTGAGTATCCTATTTACTGATATTTTTACATAGACCAAAACAACTTATGAGTCCAGACTTCAAAATTTTCGTCACTGCTACCAAGGACTAAATTGAATCCCAAACAGTAATGCCAAAACTTATGGAGACCAAATATGATGTAAAAACTATTTTATGCTATTGTATATGATATTATGTAATTAAAACTAGTTTTGGTCTAAATCACTATAAGTGCACAGGTCATACAAGTAATAAAGTGGATTATAAGTCCACATATCCGTTCCCATAGGGATTGATGAGAAAATCTAAAGATCAACTACCCTTACTACTCAAGACAATCACTATTTGAACTACTGTTTTCTATACTTTGTGAAATATCTAATAACACTGTAACGAAATTTTCTTTAATTGAAAAAGGTCTAAATAAAAGAATCAGAGATCTCAATGAGTAGAAATAACACTAGGAATAAAATCAATGTTATAATTATCGGTTTGCAATAGGTTTAAGAACAAGTATTGTGAAGGTAATGAATCCTGGATTTGTCCAAGAGAAGAGTAGTGTAGCCTTGGAATGTCTCCTAACACTACACATTTCATTATTTAGCATACCATATTCCTAAACTAGGTCAATGGATCTAAATATCTACTTTTAGGATTTCATCCTCTTTAAGGTTTGGCTATTTTTTCTAAACCAGTAATTCATAGCCATTTATTAGGACTGAAAACTGCTTGCCCCCACTGACAGGGTAACACAAGCCTTCTCTAATGCAATTGGTATCTTAGCCATCAATTCAAATAAAAATCCTTTTCTCCTTAATTAGAATCTTAGCTAACACGGGATCAAGATCATTCTACTGGATTGAGATGAAACCTCAAAGGATTAAACTAATTTCTTGTCAAGTGGTCCTTATTCCTCGGGAACACACTTTTGCTGATACCCAGAAGGGAACCTTGAAGTTAGAGGTTAGGACATAACCTATGATGCACTAGAGTGATACTTAGAGTACATTAGTTCAATGAATATCAGTGCAATGTACCCCTAAGTCATGGCTCTTTGCTCTCAGGTCGTCCATCCCTGTGTCATTCAAGGGGATCCTGGAAATCAGAGCACAGATACAACTCTTTCTGAGTACAGAACACTAATGTTCAAAATAACTCAATACAAGAGTAATGCCAATTACATCAATCTAGTTTTCATACCCAAAACAGCATTTAATACTATAAACAATCATCAAAACATCAAATTCCTTCTCAGAGGGAGCTCATCCTTCCATAACTGGATCACAAATAGCAATGACTAGTTGATCAAACAAATTCATTGAAATTGTCATCAAACTGAATAAAGTGGATTTTAGAAAATTTTCCAAATTCCAATTTAATTTAGACATAAATGAAATTCAATATACAATGATCTCAGCTCCACATTTCGGCTCGGATCGATTACCCTAATCCTAAAAAAATATAGAAAATAAAATAAAAAGAAAATAAAAGAAAAAGAAAAATATATACAAAGAGACTTCAGCTCCTCGCAAAAAGCTTAAGGCTGGTTGAAAGTTTCTAAAAGACTTTGATTCGAAGATTTCTTCTCTGCCCTAACTCTTTCTATTTATAGGGCTCATAAATGCTGGGCCAGAATTCCATGCTGAAATTGTGGATTTTAATGCAGGCCTAGTTGATGTCTTTTTTGTGACAAAGTTGGTTTATGTCGCTACATTGCAGCTTACTTGTGTGTCTTCAGGCTTTGTTGTGGGCTTGTCACGACATTTTTTCTATGTCTTTTGTTTCTTTCCCTTGAATAATTTGTCACGACAAAGTTCATACATGTCGCGACATTTTTACAGCTTCTATGCCTTAACCCTTTGTCGTGACTTTGTTGCAACCTTTGTGAATGACATTTTTTTGAGTGATTATCGCGACAAAAATATTTATTGTCGCAACAAACTTTCTTTTCCTTGTTCCTTCTTTTGTTGAGACAAAGTTGTGAAATGTTGTGACAAACTTCAGTTGACACAATCTGGTAATTGTTGCGACAAAGTTTTGCTTGTCACAACATTCTTTACTTGCCTTATGCTATTGATCTCTGTATGGTGTGTCGTGACATTCTTTGTGAAGTCACAGCATTCCTTCTTCAGTCTACCCTTCACTATGTCGCAACAAGGAATTTTGTATGTCGAGACATAAGTCAAGTGTTTCTTCATGATTTCTGCTTATCTTCTATCGCGACATATTTTCATTGTTGTGACAATGTTTTTTTGCCATTTATTTTGTTCTTTGTCTTGACAGAGTTGCAAAATGTCGTGACAAACTTCTTTTGCCTTCTAACTTGTATTGTGTCATGACATAAGTTTGGAATGCCGTGATAATCTTCAATTGTCTTCCAGGGGCTATTTTCAGCCTTTTTTCATGACAAAGCTATGAAATGTCATGACAAACATTTATTTGCCTTATGTAAGAGTCTTCTCAATATTTGTTATGATAGAGTTCAGATTTTTGTGACATTTCTTCTTCTATATGCTTGAGGCTTTGTCTCGCGAATCTGATTATCGCGAACGCATTGCGACTCTGATTTAACCTTTTTCTTCCTTTTCTTGCTCTTTTTGCTTCTTTTGCATTAAAACCCTATAAAACACAAATTTGGGTGAAGATTCCATAATTTTGCATTAAATTGAACCTTAAACTCTCAAAAATGCAAGAAAAATGAACCTAAAAATAGATGAGTTTTGGACTTATCAAACCCCCCCCCCCCCCAAACTTAAAGTTTTTCTTGTCCCCAAGCAAAGAAAATATTTTTTTCTTGTCCTCAAGCAATTCAGCTTTTTAAGGCCATTTTTATTCAGCTTTATCCAACAAGTTAGTTCAAAGACAGGATAGTTGTAATATTACTTTTGAACAAGTTTCAAATCTAGAACGAAGAAGATTTCAATAAAGTTCACTAAACAAACAAATAATTCATATAATGTAAACAATTCAATTATTTACCCTGGATTAGTGAGTGTGTGATGGTCTTCCCCCTTTATCAATTTGGTAAATTAGTTAATCTTCTAAGATACTATTCAGATAATAAACTTCTCCCTGATTTTTCTAATGTCCCATAGGCTTGTTGGTCATATTAATCTCCCGCTTCAATGGCGGATGCAGCCTTGAATCAAATAGGTCTTTTAGGCTTGTAATGTTTGGCTTGCGTACTTGGGTAGATAAATGGACATTTAAGGTTCAAATTTACCCAGATTGCACATACAACTCAACATATTTGCCTTCATTCTTCATCCTTCAATTCTCTACTAATATCAACTTTCAAGCACCCCCAAACTTGGTTTGGTGCATCATTTTTCATACTTGCCATTGTGGTATTTCTCTTGACCACTTTCATAATTCAAATTTAGTTCCTCATACTAGAATCTTTTTACTTTTCATTTCTTGTCACGGTTTATGGAATGGTGAAATGTTTTGCCTTTTTAAGCTTTCTACCACCCTTAGAAAGCTTTGGGTTTGCAGCTCCCATACCAGTTGGTATTAGGGTACTAGGTGTTGAAACACCCCTAAGAACTTAATTGCTTAAGGGGGGAAGACTACAAGACAAAACTCATTCCACCTTGATACTTGATATTTTCACAGCTTCTTTGGTGCATCTTTTTTTTTTCTTTCTTCATCTTAGTTGATTTTCCTAACTCCCCTAAACTTATTCCATTATCCACTTCTTTTGTACTCCCAATTCAATTTGGGAAAATTACAAGGTATTTTACTCCAGGATTAGATTTAAGAAAGGATTGAGGCTTTTCGTTTGCTTGTTGATGATGAAATTAGCATTTGGCTCAAATAAGGAACTAGGGTATATGCATATGCATATTACAAGGGTAGGATTTGAAAGGTTCAAACTTCCAAGGATGGCCCATATCATTTCATGTTAGTTTTATTGCCTAGGATTTCACCTTGAATAATAATCTAATAAGTTCCACAAGACTCAGGGTGACTAAAGCGTGATGGATCTCGAAGATGTCCACTAATCTTAGCACAATTAATTCTGGTACTGACCATGTGCATGTTTCGAGGTTCATAAGAACTAAGCATTTTCTGAAACGAAATTAAAAGTCTTTTGTTCCATCATTTGTTTAAATCTTCACAGGTCTTGAAATTGACTTATTCATTAATAACATCATAACTTCCCAATTTTTCGGTTACGCTGCTCATCCTACCACTGTTTCATCTACCAATTTCTTGTTTGGTTTCTAAACATGTTGTTGTGCTATATCAACATTTAGAAGTTCATTTTGATTCAACATTTTATTCTAGCTCACTCATTATAGCACCAGCAACTCAACAACAATCATATCAATTCAACCTAACAATCCAATCACACTCTTCCATATTCAAGGTTTGTGCTAAATTGCAAGCATCTTCAACATAATACATAATTTGCACGATTTGAACAAAGAAATTCCATTTATTTCATCATGAAAGCTTTAAAGAGATATTTCTTTACAAAGAAGAACAAACAAGAGGCTCAATTTTTCTTATTTTCCTTAGGCCCTAATGGAGACTTTGCCTTTTGCGCTTATTCCCTTTTATATTTTTCAATTTCCTCATACCATAAGTTTCATCTTTAGGTAATGCTACTATAGGAGAAAAAGGAATAGCTACAGGTTCACCAGGTTAAGAAAAAGGTATATTTGGGTTTTCGGAGGTGATTATATAAGGCTAATTACGGATATTAATAAGGTAGTAATTTCTTTTTCTTTCCTGATACTACTTTCATAGCCCATTCTAGAAGTTCTGCATTTGATTTGATCAACTCACACTGTCTCTTGCATATTGACTCCATACCTATCCTCAAATTTACTTGCTCTTGAGTTGTCAACCTCAAGCTATCTCGACAGTGTTGAAGACTGTTTAGCCATTCTCTGTCCCTACAGACGAGAGCCTCTTTGATTACCTTATCTCTTGTCTCAAACATTTGGTAGAGATCATATTCTTGCTTCCCTATTTCCTCCCACAAAGCTATATCTCTTACCCTTAATTTTTCTCTCCACTTTTCATCTCTCTCCTCCAGTTCTTTCTTCCATTCCAAATCCCTCTATTTAATTGCTTCAACAAGGAATTGGTCTCTTTTTCTTAGTTCTTCCTCAAGGTACAAGTCCCTTTCCCTCAATTCGATCTTTCACTGCTTATCTCTTCCTTTCATATCATGCTCCATTCTAATCAACATTTACAACAATACTGCATTGCTGCCTTAAGCTTTCAGCTAGCTCTTGACGGTACTCCCTAACATTTAGGGATAAATTCCAAATTGGGCTCATATTCCTCTACCTTTTTTCTCTCTCTTTTACTGAGCTTACCACAATAGCTTGCTTATTTTCTCTGTTGTTTCTATTTCCTTCTTCAATTTCTTGTACTTTTTCCTTGCCCTTGTTAGTGGAGTTTTAGTTAAACCTGTGAGGATCAAAGGAGAAGTCTTAGGACACCTTTCTTCTTCTTCCCATATGCCTTCTACCCTTCCTAATATGCACAGCCTGGTGATGGTTGCTGGGTATGGAATCAGACCTCTGTAATTGCTACAGTAGTAGCTCAAAATTGATTTCTCTATGATCTTCCCCACATTCATTTTGTACCCCTTTAATATGGCGTACAAAAGAACTGCCTTTTCCTTTCCCACGGTACTTAGGTGTTTGGAAGGTACTAGGACTGAATTGAGGAAGTAAAACCATACCTTTTCTTCCTCAGTTACTAACTCTCTTGCAATAGAGTCAAAGGGGTTCTTGTTTATTGAATTCCATTCCCCATTCCCATCTGTGAGCAACTCAACTATTTTCTAGTGGTCTGGATCCTTTTGCAACTTCTTGAACTTGGATCCATACTTTTTCTTCTTCATATTGAATTTCTTGTCTATCTCCTCCCTGTCAAAGGAAATCCACTTTCCTTGGACATAGCACGTCTTTTCCTTCTTCCCCACCATGTTAGCATATAATTCTCTAACTATAGCTGCAAACCCAGCCAGTTTATGTTCTCATAATAAGCTCCACCCTTTTTTTCAATCACCTCTTTAAATGGTGATATAAGCTGATTAAAACCTCTTTCACCTATGAAATCTTTTTGCAGCATTATTTGTTCCAAGACGGTGTGTAACGGCCCAAAAATACCTTAGAATTTTTATAATAAAAATTATTATATATTCCGGGTATAAATTAAATAACTTGGGTATTTTAAGAATTATTTAAATGAATATTGAATAAATAATTATATATAGCTAAGAAACCGGATAAATATTATATACTAAATGAGAATGATGGACAAATTTACCAAAGTGTAAATAGCCAAATTTAGCAATTTTGTAAAATGAGGACCTAAGAGTCAATTGTAAAATACATATGTCTGAAGTGTAAATATGAGAGTTGAAATAAAATAAAAATGAAATATGGGCTATAAAGCGATTAGGTAGAAACTTAAGTCCGGAGAAGGCTTTTTTTTATTTGGCCAAACAAGAGCCTTATCAAAATAAGTAAATTAGACCAAAATAAAAAAGAAAATGAGAATGGGTAGCTGGAAGGCCAAACATGGCGCCACTTAAATGGATAAAGACCAAAATGTGGTCTTTGAGATTTCACGTTCTTGAAGCGATCCGTGTTTAGAGAGGAGAGGAGAAAAGGGGGAGAAGAGGCTAGGGCTTGGGAAATATCAAGTTCTAGGTGGGGTTTCTTCCCACTCCTTGCTCCTGTGTGATCAAGCAACTTAGATGTTGAGATTTGAAGAGGCTAAGGTAAGAAAACAAAACCCTAGCTTCATCTTTGTGACTTTTTTGATTTGGGGAAAAAGCCATAACTTGGGTAAAGGGGGTTTTTATTGATTCCAAACTACTTTTGGAGTTGTTTTTGGTGGATTCCATGGTGGATTTTTTATATAAGATAAATTGGAGGAGGTTTATGGAAGAAAAATGGGTGAGAATGGAAAAATCTGCCATTTTGCGGGGCGGGGGCAGAGTGAGGTGGTGCGGTACGAGGTGTTCTTGCTTTGTGCCATTGGCGGTGGGGTAGTGGTGGAGTCGAGTGTTAGGAATGCAGGTGCTTTATGACCCTGTTTTTGCATGCTATGCACTTTTAAGTCAGTATTCAGTATAGATTGTTTAGCAAGGACCTAATAAATGACTAATGGGGGGGTTAAAATGAGGATGAAACTAAATTGAAAAGCGTCACAGTACCTCGGCGGCCAGGGTGGAAGCGGTCGTTTAGCACGATTATTTGTTTAACCACTAAGAGTGGAGAATTTGCAATTGACTAGGTACGGGTGAAGACGACAACCTAACCTAGAACTGGCATCGAAAGGGAAAAAGGATCGATAATTTGGTTTGTTCACTGAACTTCTATCCTTACTTCAAGAGTATTGATAGTTTACTATGTAAATGTGAAATGATTGTATGGAATATGCATATGTCAATTGAAAGGAAATCTGAAATCGCATAATGTTTTGAAATAGAGAAATTGTGATGAATTGTCAAATATTTGCTTGTGTTCATTTATTTGAATTGCAAATGATATTGTCATATTGTGACATAACGAATCGAAGTGAATTATTAATGACCAGCCCAGGCGGGATCATGATCGGCATCTGCCATGATGGAAAGAATTATATTCTTAAATGTCTCGCCCAGGCGGGATGCACCTATCGACATCAGTCATGATGATGTCTGACATTTATTAAATGACTCTCTTGGCGAGAATGCACCAATCTCGACATCAATTCATGATGATGAGGCAGAAATTGCTAAATGTGTAAGCACATTACTGAATGAAACACAAGACGAGATTCACCAAGCGGAATCCGTCGTGAAAATAAATTGAATAGTCAAGGTGACATAACAAACTTGACGAGTGAAAATGGGATTGTAAACCAAATACATCTTTATGATTTCTCAATTTTAAAATCTCATGAATTGAATTATGAAGGAATTGTTGCATTGAAAATTCATGTTTATGTAAATGAAAGTATGTTCAAATGTATAAGCATATGTATTGTTTATGCATTGACATTGAAATAAAAATGAATGACAAGCATAGTTGAATAAAGCATGTTGTATTAGATGAAATTGTATAGAACCACTAAGAATGAAAATGCTTGGCGTGTAGTTTTTTAACTATGCGCAGTGTCGAGTGAAGGAAGAAGGCGAGAACAAAGTGTAGAGTCCTTAGAAAAAAAGCGTACGGTGTATAAGTATATACCCCGACATGAGCATACATTGCATTATTGAACATTGATATTTTGTTATCAAATGAGTTAAACTCAGAAATATTGTTTTGTACTTTTTTGAAGGGTCATGGAATGCCTTAATGTAAATGTGTTTATATAAATGTAAATGTTTATGGGCCTACCATTTAAAAATGCTTCCGCGTAAATGAGGACTCTAAAAGGAAATGACATAAATAAAACGTTTTGATAAGATAAATAAAACGGTCGGAGTAAACCAGGCTTCGGTTCTGATCCGCCATTCGGGTCTGGTCAGGGATTCAGGTCGCGACATTTTTGAAAAAGAAAATTTAATAAAACGGTAAATAAAAAGAATTAAACGAGCATCCCGGATCCGGTCCCGGACTCGCCATTTGGGTCAAACCAAAGAAAGGGTGCTACACGGTGAACGCTTTGTCTGACACAAACTCATCAACTTTGTCTTCTTCAGCTTGCTCTATTTTTGTCTCTTTTACGTTCCTCTTCCTCTTTCTTCTTTCTTTAAGTGGTTGTTAAGTGCGATTTCTTTCTTAGGGTGTTTCCTCTTGAGTAGCTCTGATCCCGAGCTCTAGAATAAACTTCTTCCTCACCCCTCCGACATATTCTTCCACTTAATTTCCATTCAAATTCTGAGAATCAAACTTTGTTATTCCCGGACATAATGGGGCTGGACTTGGTTTTAGGGTTTCGAAAATGATGAGGAAGGGTCCTAGGGTTCCAAAGGTTTGAGAGAGATAGGTGTTTCAAATTAGAAAATTTTGAAGTTATGATTAGGCCCATGAATATGTTGCGACATTCTGATTGTTATGACAAAAATGTTATGTCACGACAAAACAATAGTGTTGAAGTCTAAAAATTAAGTCGCGACATAAGAGTTTTATGTTGCGATACAAAATTATTAGTTTAACACCAAAATTTTCACGACAAATATTTCCATGTCGCGACAAATAAATGACTTTGAAAGCTACGACATTGTCGCAACAATGGAATTTTAGGTAAATGAATGTCGCGACAATAAATTTTCACAACAAATATTTGATTGTCATGAAAAATATTTACACCTTCATATTGAACCATTATGTCGCAACAAAGATTTCAAATGTCGCGACATAAACATATTGTACCAAGCAATACAAAATGTCACGACAAACCTTGCCATATACTAAGTAAGGCTAGATTGGTATTTGTCGCAACAAAACATGAATTTTCATTCCATCTAGCAAATTTCTAAGTCAATTCACTTAGTTTAACACATTATAAAGCATGCAATACGTTCCAATCATGCTTGTGAATACATATTCAACATCAACAAAGCATCATCAATTCAAGCAATGACATTTCCACTCAAATTATCATTTCAGCAATTTATGCAAAAATGCAGAAGATAAGGAATTTGAATAAGAAATCTATTTGGAATTTTCTCACATGATTGTTAAGCGTGCTCTTTTTCTTCAATTATAGCATTTTATTTATTTCTCAAAGCTGCTCACTGACAATATCTCCAACTTAATAATCAACTTTCTTGTCCTGAAAAACAATAAGAATTAATTAACATAAAAATCAAACTTAAAATCAAAATTTAAAACAAAGTTAAACTCAAATTCAAACTATTAAAGAAAATAAAAATCAAAATTGCTTAGGTTGCCTCTCCCGATTAGGTACCTCGATTTAAACAATCTTTGGCTAGACATTTTAATTATAACCTCTTTCCTTAAATTCTTCAACAATTATGCTCTAAGATTACTCTTCATTGCTAATTCCTCCCAGATAATGTTTCAATCTTTGGCCATTCACTTTGAACTCATTCCCTGAACCTGTTCTCAAAGTCACTAGCCCAAAAGGTGTGATTGCAATTACTATGTAAGGACCACTCGATTTAGACTTTAGCTTCCCTGGGAAAAGTCTGAGCCTTGAATTGTACAGTAGGACTAATTCTCTACTTTGAACTCTCTTCTCGGAATTCTTTGATCATGCCATTTCTTGGCCTTGTCTTTATAGATTATGGCATTATCATAAGCTTCATCAACTCTTCCAGTTCATTCATCTGAAGTAGTCTATTTTCTTTAGCAACTTGGAAATCACAGTTCAACTTCTTGATTGCCCACATAACTTTATATTCAAGCTCAAGGGGGAGATGACAAGGTTTTTAAAATACAATCCTGTATGGGGACATTCTAATAGGAGTCTTATAAGTAGTCTTGTAAGCCCATAATGCATTATCTAGCTTTATTGACTAGTATTTTCTGCTTGCATTTACTGTTTTCTCCAATATATTCTTGATCTCCCTATTGGATATCTCTGCTTGCCCATTTGAATAAGGGTGATAAGCCAACCCCATAACATGTCTGGCTCCATATATGCTCAAGAGTTTTGCAAACAATTTGTTTACAAAATAGCTTCCCTCATCACTAATGATTGTCCTTGGGACTCCATATCTGCTCAAGATGTTTATTTGAATAAATCCCACAATTGTGTTGGCATCATTTATAGGACATGCTATGGCTTCCACCATTTGGATACATGATCCACAACATGGAGAATGTATAAATTTTCAAATAATTGTGGGAAAGGTCCCATGAAGTCTATCTCCCATACATAAAAAATCTACACCACCAGAATTCCTTGTAGAGGCATCTCATTTCTTCTATTTATGTTACCCATTCTTTAACATCTGCCATAATGCTTTACCCACCCAGAATAGTCTCTAAATAAAGTTGACCACTAAAAACCTAACTAGAGAACTTTCTGGGCTGTTCTGTCTCCTGCAAAGTGTCCTCCATATGGTGATGCATGACATTTATCTAAAATTCCACCTTGCTCACCTTCTGGTACCGCGTCTTAACATCTGCCCCCTTAGAATGATTAGAGTCATCCATATGTAAATGGCATCATTTATCAACTACCTCTTCGTGATAATTAAATTTTAGCATAATACACATACTGGAAGTAAGTTTCACTATATAAACATACCGAGACTTGACATCATTTGAAATAGTTTCTCATGAAGGAATTTTTCTTCAATTTCAATATTTTCTTCCTTTTCATTAGGCTTCTCTATTTTGGATAAGTGATCAGCTATCACATTATCACTGCCTTTTTTGTCTTTGATCTCCAAGTCGAATTCTTGTAGAGATAGCACCCATCTAACTAGTCTTGGTTTTGCATCTTTCTTTGCCATGAGATACTTGATTGTTGCATGATCAGTATGTATGATGACATGGATCTGATTCTGCTGCTCATTTTTCACAAGAAAAAACCATTGCCAACATCTCATTTTCTGTAGTTGAGTAGTTTTCTTGTGCTTCATTAAAAGTTTTGTTGGCATAGTATATTGTTGTGAAGATTTTCTCTGTTCTTTGCCAGGACTACCATGCACCAGTCTTAGCATCACACATAATTTCAAATTCTGTTCCTATCCCGGGTAGCCATGATGGGAGCTATGACCAATCTGGATTTGATTTCCTCAAATGCAGAACTGCATGCTTCATCAAATTCAAATTTGGCATCCTTCTCAAGCAGTCTGCATAATGCCCTTGATATTTTGGAGAAGTCATTTATAAATCTTCTACAAAATCCCGCATGTCCCAAAAAATTTCTAATCCCTTTGATTGTAGTAGGAGGCATCAAAGTTTTAATAACAAAAACCTTTGCTTAGTCAACCTCAAGTCCAACTGCATAAATTTTATGTCCCAAGACAATACCTTTAGTTACCTCAAAATGACATTTTTCCCAATTCAAAGCTAAGTTTTTGTCTTGACACGTCTAAAGTACAGTTTCTAAATTTTCTAGGCAATTCTCAAAACTAGATCCATAAACCAAGAAGTCATCCATGAAGATTTCCATAGCCTCCTCCACCAAATCTGAGAAAATGGACATCATAGACCTTTGAAATGTGGTAGGAGCATTACATGGTCCAGTAAACGTCCTTAAGCAAAGGTTCCGCAGGACTTATATAAAAGATGAGTTTCTCCCCTAAATCTTGAGGCTGCTAATTCTAATTATAATAAAACGTATCGAAAACATAAATGAGGTGTCTTTGCCAGCACATGCAGCATTTGATCAATAAAAAAGCGAGGATAGTGGTGCTTTCTAGTGGCGGTGTTCAGTTTCACGCCAATCAGCAATGCATACCCTCCAAATCACGTCATAGTTCTTGTTAGAGTTAGTTCATTCTATCATTTCTAATGACTTTGGATCCACCCTTCTTGGGAACCACTGATGAACTCTATGAA
This sequence comes from Tetrastigma voinierianum, assembly GCA_016808115.1. NCBI lineage: Eukaryota > Viridiplantae > Streptophyta > Magnoliopsida > Vitales > Vitaceae > Tetrastigma > Tetrastigma voinierianum. The sequence continues at coordinate 263,318 of JAEQBH010000648.1, read as the reverse complement.
ATTCTTAAGATTCTGAAACAAATCTTGCATTTAGCCGTTTAAGTACTTCTTTAAACCGACTTCTTTCCATGACCAGGATTGACCTTCTACGTGTTCCATTTATGTTTTTGCATTTTCCTCCAGGAGGATTTGTAAGAGAACGACGATTAATCCCTTCGAGTCTTCCACTTGACTGAGCTATGAAGCTTCTTTATGTTTTTTAGAATCTGATTAGTTTTGCTCCTTTATCTTACATCCAGTGACTATTATAATCCGCGGGTTTGATATTTGACTCCACAAGAGCATACTATGGTGTTGGGTAATTCTTCATAATTAACCCTGCAGCACCTCGTACCTTCTCTTACGTTGTTGTTGAATCTTTACATCTCTTATTGGACCAATCTTGTTTCTGCCATCTGACCACGGCATTCGAGATGTGATATCAAGATCCTCAATATATTGTAAATTCATCATACTTTCATTAATTGAATCTTGATTCTTACAATCATCAATCAGTTCAAAACTGATAGGAACTATATTTTCAAATTTCTTACATTCATATTTTTCTGTCCCATCGAGGCTACTTGAGCTCGATTAAGGTTGAAGTGTACTTCTTAAATTCCCTACGAGATTGGGCTCTCGCACTGCTTCAATCGGGATTGCTCGGTGGCAAAAATGGTCTGCCAGCTAAATAATTCAGGGCACAGCGTTTATCTTGTTATGTAACACAACAAAATCTACTGGGAAGCCAGCTTTTCACCGTTAAGTTGTCTTCAGATTCCACTACAGTTAAGCCATAGATTTATCGCCATTTGTAAGAGGTTAACTCTGACGATCTTTTACCACAGACAATGGCATTAGATTCATGCTTGCACCGAGAATCACGAATCTCGACTAAAGCTCTGGTTTATAGTGAGGAATGGGTAAAATTGTTTGGATCTTGCATTTTTATATGAAAAAGTTATTCCTGAATTATTATAATGCCAATTGGCGACCAGCTTACCACTCCATCTCTGTCGACTTCTTCTTTTCTTATTGTTATCCTTGTGATTTAGCATAATAGGGACATGGCCCAATGCTTTAGCAAAAATAATGTTGATCTCTAATTTCTTAAACATGTTAAAGAATTTAGCAAATTGATCATCTAATTTTGACTTCTGCAGTCTTTGAGGGAATGGATAGGAGGTTGATAGGCTCTCACTTCCTTTTTCTTTTTCAGTTCCCCCTCTTCCATTTGCTGCTCTTGCTACACCTTTGATTTCTCTTTTTCATCTTTTAATTCTATTATGTTCAGCTTGTTTTCTTTTCCAGTTTCTGCTTGCTCTTCCATCTTAGTCAGCTTTATCTCATATTCTTCTCTTTTCTACATTTATCTGCCACTCCTAAGTGATATAGCCATACGGTCCTTAGGATTCCTCTTTGTGTCACTAGGGAATGCTTCTCTGGGCTGATTCTGCAGAGTTTGGGCTAGCCGCCCAACTTAAGTCTCAAGGTTCTTTAGAGAGGCATTTGTGTTGATCTGGAAAACAGTGGTATTTGCCTGAAATACAGCAATGTCAGCAAATTTTTGCTCATGGATGTTCAAGATCCTCTTTTTTTTTTTTTTTTTTTGTCATATACCACAACATTTGTTCTTCAAAATTATGTGTCCTCTTCTAGAATCCTTAATTTGATCCTTGGAACCCTGGTGGTGCATAGCTCTACTAATAGTTTTGCACTGACCTTGGATCCTATTGCATTCCACCTCCATATGATATGTTTTCATGGTTCCTTAAAGAAAGTGTGTAGTGGGTTGGAAGGTTATTATTTGGCTTTAAGTCATAGCTCCTGTTTCGCTGAATATATTGAGCTTCCTCCACTTGGTAAGGACCTTCATGAACAAGTCCTTTTTCATTTTCTTCGGCATCTTCCCTGATCCCACTGTGACTGTAGTTTCTTCTCTACCGGTTGTTGAGTTTGTTCATGATCACATCCAGTTTGGATTCAATTACAGTCATCTTATTGAGCTCAATCACACCTCCTTTCAATCTGTCATTGCTCCTTGAAGCTTTAGATGGAGCTTTGTAATTGATTTTTGAAATTTGAAGTCTCGATAAGTTGTGTGGCTCGCATGCGTTCTTCCTTCTTGAGCCTCTCACGAGTGCATCCGTATCCCTTTCAAGGTGTAGTTCATGCATGGTAGAATATATCCATTTGAGTCATCTGCTCTATGTCATGCATTAGGCATCTTCTCAGTAACTGCTTGTACCTCTCCCAAACATTGTAAAGAGACTCATCTTATTTTTGCTTGAAGACAATGATTTATCCCCTCCTCTCTGAAGTGAGAGTAGGAGGGAAGAATATGCTCAAATATGCCTCTACCAGCTCTTCCCATGTGTTGACTAAACCATATGGTAAGGACTTAAACTAACTAGCTATTATATCCCTCAATGAAAATGGAAACAACTGCAGCTTGATAACATTTGAATTGACCCCATTTAGCTTGACAGTGTTAGCCATCCTCAAGAATCTTCCCAAGTGCTTAATGGGATCTTAACTAGAGTTTCAAATGGGCTTTGTTTGTTGATGCTAAACCATGGTGATGAGTCACGGAGGGCTTCAGCTCAAAGTTTGTTTCGTCTATTGTATGAGTTGCCCGACAACGTACTCATCCACGATGATAGGTCACCCCGAAGTCCTCCATTGTTCTCTTGTCTCTCTTGGTCTCTTGCTCTCTTTCGCGGGATGTTTTAGTTTATCTAACTTTGCTCTACTATCAGTTGATGCTGCAGTATTCTCCTTTCTTAAGTTTTCGATGTTCTCTCAATTTGGTCATCCGATGGTAGCGGCTGCTGCTTTTGGCCTTCTATGCATGTAAGAATGCCTGAAATGATGATACACTAAAATCAAAGTGAGATCAATAGATATTGTAATAAATCATGATTAACTCAATAAATAATAATTAAAAAATATGTAACTGAATCAACTACTTTATGTTAAAACTGTTTTTGAATTTTTCTAAAAATTTGATAAAAAGCTAAAAATGTCCAAATTAGCAATTTTCTTTTAGCAAGAATATTGATCCTTCAACTCTACTTCAATCCCCAACAGTGGTGCCAAAAACTTGTTGACTGATTTTTTTGCATAGACCAAACCAACTGATGAGTCTAGACTTAAAATTTCTATCACTACTACCAATGACTAAATTGAACCCCCAACAGTAATGCCAAAAACTTGTTGAGACCAAATATGCTGTAAAAACCATTTTATGCTATTGTATATGATATTATGTAATTAAAACTAGTTTTCGTCTAAATCACTGCAAGTGCATAGGTCATACAAGTAATAAAATGGATTATAAGTCCAAATATCGTTCCCATAGGGATTGATGAAATAATCTAAAGATCAACTACCCTTGCTACTCAAGACAATCACTATTTGAACTACTATTTTCTATATTTATTCAGCTATCTAACAAAGCTGTAATGAAAATCTTTTCCTCTAAGAATTTTCTTTAATTGAAAAAGGTCTAAACAAAAGAATCAGAGATCTCAATGAGTAGAAATAACACTGGGAATAAAATTAGTGTTATGATTATCAGTTTGCAGCTTGTTTAAGAACAAGTATTGTGAAGGTAATGAATCCTAGATTTATCCAAGAGAAGAGTAGTGTAGCCTTGGAATGCCGCCTGACACAATGTAACGCCCTGAAAATACCCTAATAGTTTTATAACATGTTCAGGTGTAAAATAAATTAAATTATATTTGTCGGGCGTTTAAATGGTTAAAAACGAGAAAAATAAAAACAGAAAATTTTAAGGAGCCAAATAAATTTGGTAAAATCAAATGAGAGGACCTAAGGGTCATAAATGAGTAAAGTAAGTGCGAAATATAAATAAAATGAAATGAAGAGTAAATGAAAATTAGAAATGAGGCTTTAAAATGAAAAATGAGAAAATGCCAGTGTAACAGCCCGAGCAGCGTACACAAGACATGAATAAAGATCAAGAGCGGACTCTGGGGATGCCCATTTGGGCATTCACGTTTTTAGAGAAGATGAGGGAGGAAGAAATTTAGGGCTTGGGAAGATGTATGTGTGGTGTGTTTCTCCATTCTTGGTCTATCTTTGTTTTAGCAGAAGGAGAAGATTTGAAGAGCTGCAGGTAAACTAGCCCTAACTCCCTCTTTGATGATTTGGGTTTTGGAAAAACCCCAACCTTATGAAAGGTGGTTTTGATTGGTTGTACATCAATTTTGGAGTTGTTTTGGGTTAGGATTTCAAAAGTGCTTTGGGGTTAGGATTGGTTTGAGGAATTTTTGTATAGAAATGATGAAGTTTCAAAGGGTTATATCAAAAAAATTTCAAAACCCTTGTTTTGTTTTGGCTATAAATTAAGTTATAATCATCAAATTGAGTGATTCGATTGATAAGAACCATAAGACCACAAATTTATAGAAGGGACCAGGATCAAATTGGCAGTTTTCAGCTCCCAAATAGGCAGGGTGAGTTTGGTGGATTGATGGGTATGCTCTATTTTGGGTGTAGTTGTGGTGTTTAGGCGTAGCAGGTTCCTCATCCAAATTGAGTGATTAAAAGTATGGCTAAACTAGACTTGGAAATAATTTGTGAATGAAGTTTTAAGCAATTTGTAACCACAAAGTTCGATCCAGTCAAGTGGAAAGTATATAGAAACGATCTAATTACTGCTTTTGAAAATTAGAGCTGATCTGGATGTAAATGAAATAACTTGGTTTTGTGAAGTCCGTATTGGATGTTTAAAATTGGAGGAAAACCTTAGAGCCATGATTCAAATGAGTAAAGTAAACATTACCAAATACATGGAAGTAGACCCTGAAATCGAGGAATAACGATGGAGTAAGCGAGGTGGTAGGCATACCAGCCGGTTTGCATTAAAATCTTACCGGGTTTGGGTGATCAGAATGAATGATTCCAATTCAAAATGAGAAAATAGACTCATAGAGATATCATTTTCTTGAAGGAACCATATGAAGAAAAAATATAGGCTCATGTGTCCCCAAAAATTTTTCAAGTGAAGGTGTATAAATTGGAATATCAACCTAACGAAATCTAGAATGCTGGCCGATTTTTTTCTTGGGTTGTTTTTATGAGCATGTTGTGATGGATTAGGGTTGAGTGACAGGAAGTTTGACCCAAAAACGGGATTAGAGAATAGGAATCGAAGCGACAACCTTTTTGGGTTTGTTCTTCACACTTCCTTCCTTGTTTCGGTTTTGTGTTTTGTTTGACAAAATAAATCTAAAAGGTTTTAAATAAATATGCATCTGAGCTCCATTTGAGTCATAAATGAATTGGTTTGTTCTCTATATTTCTAAAATGTTTGAAGGATTATGAAATAAGTGGATTTATTGAAATGAATTGCGATAAATTGCATATTGATTTGTTTGAAATTTATTTGATACAACTGATTGTGAAATGAATTGCACATGAAAAATTGCATGACTATTGGAAACCAAATATTTGGATATAAATGTATATACACTATTGTAAATTGCTATGAATGATTTGAGCGCCTTGAATAGAATGTTAACCGTTAAATTCGAGTTAAGGATAGATTGATATACCAGCTTCTAGCCCAGCGGGACCATGCCAGTTATTCGTTATCTTGTGCACCAAAAGCATATGTTAAATTCGCTTAAGGGAAAAATGAAAAGAAAATTGTGAAATGCATTATTTATGTTTGAATGATTTATTTCATATGAAACTGCATGATTAAAATTACCAATGAATTGTAATTTGAATGTATACAAAATGAAAATATACATATATATGTATTTGTATTCTCATCGTCATCAAAAATTAAGTGCAAAGACATCGACGAAAAATTCATTATTTACTTAAAACTGAAATGAAGAGAGAATCAGAGGAACCACTAGGGCATGAAAATGCTTAACTCTGATGTTTTATCATCGCACAAAAATTTGAGTGAACAGTACGAAGGAAAAGACCGCAAAGAATTCAAAGTCAATCGCCAAGGCCTAACCTGAGTTGAAGTAAAATCTCTCGACTTCGCATTTATGAAATATATTTGACACTTTTGTACAAACTCTGATTTTTTTTGTAAATATTTTGGTATTGAAAACTACTTTTATAATGTCAGAATGTATAAAGGTGGTAATGGATTCAAATGGGCATGTAATGCCGTATTTAATGGAAAATGTGTATCAAAACAAACGATGGGCCCCTTTTAAGTTGAATTAGTATAAATATATTTTCATAAAGATAAATATCCTTTACAAATGAGCATTGGAAATGTGTTTTGATCGACAAAAAGAAAAAGGAATCGATTCGAAAAGAGTACCGCATCCTCGATCCGGTCATCCGGTTGGCTCCAAAGACGGGGCACGGATGGTTCAGACCCCATAGGTTAGAGGTTACTTCCGAAGTAGCCCAACTAGCAGAAGGCGGGTACATCCCATGTTCCATCGATTCGTGAGCAAGGTCAAGCAGCAGGAGGTGTTATGGATATCCTCTAACAGATAGCTCAGGCACTATGAAGAGTAGCACAACCAACTGCAGTTGTTCCTCAGTGGTCATCCATAGAGAGAATGGAAAAATATCGACCCAAAGATTTTCTTGGGAAGAAAGATGATGAGCCTTCTATGGTGGAAAATTGGCTCGAAATAACTGAAAGAATCCTTCGACAAATGCATTGCACACCAAAGGAGAATTTAGAGTGTGCGACCTCTTTACTACAGGATGAGGCTTACCAATGGTGGGTTTCTGTGACTAGGACCGCACCACCGGAGAGTGTTACATGGGAGTTCTTCCTGGCATAATTAGAAAGCAATATGTGGGTCGTATCTATCTGAGCAATATGAGACGAGAGTTTCATAATTTGAAACAAAGAAAGATGAGTGTGCCTGAGTATCAGAGAGAATTCACCTGGTTGAGCAAGTATGCTCCTGAGATGCTAGTGACTACAAGAGAAATGGCCAAGAAGTTCAAGATGGCCTTACGACCATATTCGCCCATGTCGCCAGACTTTACCATGATGACTTTCTAAAATTAAATGTTGAAAGAGTAAAGAGAAAGTATGAAAGAAAAGCAAAGTACATAGATAAGAAAAACCCCGGGATACCAAGTTCTTATCAGCACCAGAGTAAGAAATTCAGAGGACCACAAGGTTCTAATCAGCCTACAGCTTAGGCTACCGGTAGTAAGACTATTCTACTGGCACCATCAGTTGCTATTACACCAGGAGGTTCATCCAGAGGACCAGCTCCTCCTTATTGCACACATTATGGAAGGAAACATAAAGGAGAGTGTTAGAGATTGATAGGTGCTTGTTTGGTATGTGGATCCAATGAACACAAAGTGAAAGATCATTCTAGAGCCTATCTGCTCATGCGACCCTGTGATCGGGGCATGGCCAGAATACAAAAAGCAACAAGGACAACAAGAGGTTGTGATCACCGAAGGCACCGAGACAAGCAACATGACTATGGGTAGACAGATGCTTCAGGCTCAAACGTGGCATATGCAATGAAGGCAGCTGGAAGAGAAAGATGCACTGATGTGATAGTGTGGCGAACCCTGAGCCCTACTCCAACCCAAGCCATGGATCCGGAATCGAAACCGATGCCACTAAAATCACTCAATCACTCAAAATCATATCTTTAAGGGCAATTTCAAAATCGCCAAGCCCATAAACATTTAACAAAATACATTTACAATGAAGGCATCTGCCTTTCAAATGATTTAAAAATAGGATGTTCAGAGTTCAAATTGTTTTTAAAAATATTATCCAAAGAAACATGGAATGAATGCATATGAATGAATGCACAGGCTCTAAGCATACCCGAAATTTCCTTCTTATGACTCAACGCTCTCGATCTTGGGTCCGTCGACCACTATCTATCACGCACCGCACATTGGTAAACAATACGCTAAGCATTTTCATGCTTAGTGGTTCTATACAAATTCATTCTCGCCGCTTAAATCAAATCATGCAATTCTATCAATTCGCTTGTCTTTATGGATATCAATGTAAATACAATACATATATTTGTTATATATACAATTATTTATGGTTCATTGACCATCCTAAAAATACACTTTCATATTCAATAAATCATGTATTAATCAAATCATGCATTTCACAATGCTCTTTTCAATTCCAATATTTCACAATCTCAAATCAATTCAAATATGCTCACAAATTCAATTCAGCTATGCAATTCAATTCAGCTTCTCTACTAATCAATCTGGCGATGTTATCTAATCTGGGCTTTTGTAATTCAATTCAGTTTTGCCAATCACCCAAAGGCGAGGCTCTTAACGAATTTAATCCTATGTCTTCGATATACGTGATACTGCAGTCACCAAGACTCCGGGCCTCCCCACTGGTCGGTAGGCCTAAAAGATCAAACGGTTTTATAACACAGTACGGTCCCGCTGGGCTGCTGACTGGTTATAAACAATCAATTAGTGAACACTACCGATACGGTCCCTACTGGCTCGACCGGAAAGTGACACATCAATACAATAGTTCAGCATCGCTTATTCGAATTCCCTATTGATATAAACAATACCAATTCATCCTTAATACGAACTAAACTACACATTCTATTAAGGGCGTTCTCAAACTTTATAGCAAAAACATAGTACAATATGTACGTTTGTATAATAGTTCATTTTCAATAATCATGCAATTGTCATATGCAAACATTTCACAATCACTTTTCTTAAATCAATTAAAACAATTTAATATGTTTTTCTTATGCATTTAGAACAAGCATTTCAAATATTGAAACGAGAAATAGAAGTCGGTAGAACAAACCCAAAAATCCTTGCACTTTGATTCCAATCCTTGGAATCTCAATCTCAGTTTGGCTTTTCCTCCTCATCAGCCCCTATTCCAAAACCATTAAAGAACAATATTATTCGTGCGTACTAGTAGTTTTGGTTAGATTGATTTTCATAGAGCTCCAATATGAGTTCCAATTTCAACAAGCTATATAGATGGATTCTTCACTCAATGGGCTTTCCATATCTAAGAACACCCAAAACGGAGTTTGATCAAGGAGTTGGTGACCTTCCGAAGTTGGAGGTCATATCGTAGCCACACCTACCGAGTCGACTAACCGACCGAGCCGACTCGACCTCGCGAAATCCCGGTTTGACACCCCCGGGTCTGACATCTCATCCACCTCAGCCATATGAATGAATTCCTTGACTCCAATTGATTTCCATAGAGTCCAAGAACACCAACGGAGTTCGACGAAGGAGTTATGTCCAAAGCTCTGGAGGTCATTCAGAGGTCACACCCCCAAATTCGAAATGACCTTAACTCACCGAGCTGACCTTGGTAAACTCCTGTCTCGATAACTGCTCAGCCACCTTTCATCCTCCTCAGGCATATGAATGGATTCTTGACTCAATGGGCTTTCCATAGAGTCCAAGAACACCCAAAACAGAGTCTGACGGTTGAGCATGATCTTCCGAAGTCGAGGTCATACGTAAATACACCCACTGAGCTAACCTTAACTGACTTAGCTGACCTGACCTCGTAAACTTGGTCTGACACCTTGGTCTAACACCTGATATCCTCCTCAGGCATATGAATGGATTTTTGACTCAATGGGCTTTCCATAGAGTCCAAGAACACCCAAAACAGAGGTCGGATGAAGAAGTTATGACCTTCCGAAGTTGGAGGTCACACGTAGTCGCCAACCCCACCGAAATGCACCCGAACTCGACCGAGCTTCGAGCCAACCTCCGCTGAGCCGACCGGGTCGAGCTGACCCCAGCAGCTGACCTCTCATGTAAGCCACCTCTACTAACCCCACAAGTCGACCACCGACCTCTACATGTCGACCTCATCGTCAATCGCTTTTACAGATGATCTCGGGCAAAGTGACCAAGGAACGTGGTCTACTGTGATGTCCAAATTGAAATTAAAAGCCTAACATCGTTCTGATGAGCATAATTACTAGAAGGCCGCATCACCAAATTACCTTCACTGTGACCCAAAAATCAGCCTCTAAGGTCCCGGGCTAGCTAACTTTGAACTGCGTAACCGATCTAATCGTCGAGTTGAGCTGATCTTGGTAGCAATTATAAATTGGTCTACAGGTCCAAATTGAGAAATTAAAAGCCTAACGTCAAGTTCATTGATGTGGCTACAATTTACCAGAAGGAATCAAATTCCTTTATTTTTACACAAAAATCAGCTCTAAAGTCCACACGCGCACTACTACAATGTGGGCAGCCTTCCCATGTTTGTAATACAACCAAATATTCCCTAAGGCAAGATAACCACCACACAACCCTTAGGTAAAATAACCAAAGTAGGAGAAGACTCTACCTCTTGAGTTTGTCGAAACTCCCCGATTCCCGGCTTTCTACTTGCATTTTGCTACGAGGAAGGACTTTCCTCTTACTACGGTAAATCGCGGAAATCTAGAGAGAAGTGAGAGCCTCACTCTAAAATCTCTCCTCTTTCTCTGTTTTCCTTTCTTTTTGACTACTCCTTAATCGTACTTAAAAAGGAGGAAATCTTCCTCCCTCTTTCATGCCACATGCCCTTTCCTTGATTTTTCTTCTTTCTTTATTTCTTTTATGGCTTAGGTCCTCTCCATTTCTATTATTCCTCATCTAAGTCTCCTATTATTTTCCTTGCTCATTTATTTCTCCTAATTTCACTTAGACATATAAATCCTATTTTACAATTGACCCTTTAGGCCCCATTTTACAATTTCCATATTTTCTCTTTTCACTTGGGTTTATTTCCTGATTCACAATCGTTTAATCAATATTCATCTAACAATTCCTAGAAAAATACCTGGGTTGGCTCGACGATACCTGGTGACGACAGACACTTTTTTATTATAAAATTCTAAGGTATTTTTGGGAAGGCATGATAGTTGGTGGTAATTTCTATCTTTGAGACTATCAGACATTTACTGATAAACTAGTGCTTAACCCACTCTTATATTTGTACTACCATTCCGAAGCCTGCAGAAGCTTATCAAGAGTAAAACCCAAGATATTTGCGACAAATCCACTTGGGCATAATGTCATTGTGAATAGAGTTTACAGAGATTGCCCCATCAGAATACAAGAGTATGACTTTTCAAGAGATTTGATCGAGTTGTCATTTAGAGAGTTTGATGTGATATTGGGGATGGATTGGTTGTCCCGACACCAAGTAGTAGTTGATTGTAGAATGAAGAGAGTGACCTTAAGGACACCGAGTGGCGAGGAAGTGACTTTTATTGGCGAGAGGTCGAATCACCTCTCTAATGTGATATCCGCCGCTACTGCTAAAACGATATTCGAAGGGTGTGGAAGCTTACTGGGCATATGTGATAGATACGGTGCTGGGTGGAGCCTAGTTTATCAGACATCCCTACAGTTTATGATTATCCGGATGTGTTTCCGGAGGAATTGTCAGGATTGCCTCCACACAGAGAGATTGAGTTTGCAATTAACGTTGTTCCGGGTGCCAATGGCTCAGGTGGAGTTAAAAGAATTGAAGCTTCAGTTGCTAGAGTTGTTAGAGAAAGGATTTATTCATCCGAGTGAATCACCATGGGGATCGCCAATGCTCTTTGTTATGAAGAAAGATGGTACGCTTCAGTTGTGTGTTGATTATAGTCAATTGAACAAAATGACAATGAAAAATAAGTATATGTTACCCAGGATTGATGACTTATTCAACCAATTGAAAGGTGCAAGTGTCTTTTCAAAGATTAACCTACGTCTAGGCATCATCAATTGAGGATTAAGGATGTGGATGTGCATAAGATGCATGCCTGCACGTGTATGGACATTATGAGTTCTAATCAGTTTGGTTTACAAATGCAATTCGCGCTTTCATGGAATTAATGAACCGTGTTTTCCGACCGTTTTTAGATTGTTTTGTCGTGGTGTTTATAGACAACATCCTCATGTATTCAAAGGATCAGGAAGATCATGATACACACCTTCGGGTAGTGCTAGAAACCTTGAGAAAGGAACAATTGAAGTAAAACCCGAGCAAATGTGAATTCGTCGAGAAGTGTCCTTTCTTGGACACATTGTATCGCAAGAAGGAATTCGAGTGGATCCAAAGAAGATAGAGGTGATTATTGAATGGAAAACACCGAGAAATGTCATAGAAGTGCGTAGTTTCCCGATCATGTGTTACTGTATGTCTAAGTAAGGGGTTTTCATGATCAGAATTTGGCGATAGATTTACCCAAAAGAATGTGAGATTTGAGGAGGAAGTGTCAAGCTAGCTTTGAAAAGTTGAAAGAATTCTTAACCGAGGCACCTGCCTACTGCCCAACCTACGCAAAGAACACGCGATATTTAGTGGATAAAGCCAATGGACTCGATGTGTCCTTATGCAAGAGGGTAAAGTGGTAGCTTATGCTTCAAGGTAGTTGAAGCCTCATGAAAAGAATTACCCTACACATGATTTGGAATTCGCCACTATTGTCTTCGCATTGAAAATATGGAGACACTATCTTTATGGAGAAAAGTGTTTCATCTACATCGATCACAAAAGTCTTAAGTATTTGCCCTCGCAAAAAGAGCTTAACTTGAGACAACGTAGATGGATGGAATTGATCAAGGATTATGATTGTGTGATCGATTATCATCCCGGGAAGGCCAATGTAGTAGTAGATGCTCTGAGTAGAAAGTCAATACAAACACTTTGAGTGTTGAATGCTCATTTGTCATTGTCAGCATAGAAATAGCAGCGCATCTGATAAAAGATCGATTATGAATTCAGCGCAGGCATGCAAATAATGCGATGAGAAAAATTTCACTATAAATCAGAGTAGAAAGGGGAAAGAAAACAAATTTACAATGAACGAGGATGGATTTGTGTATTATAGAGATCGGGTTTGTGTACCCAATGATGATGAGTTGAAGAAATCCATTCTCAAACAGGCACATAGTGGAACTTTTTCTATGCATCCCGGTAGCACAAAGATGTATCAGGATTTAAAGACTTCATATTGGTGGTCCGGAATGAAAATAGATGTTTTGGAATTAGTGACCAAGTGAATTGTGTGTCAGAAAGTGAAAGTCGGACATCAAGTTCCTTCGGGATTGTTACAGCCTATCAGGATATCCGAATGAAAATGGGACCGAATCACAATGGATTTTGTGTTCGGGTTACCAGTGACAGGAAGAATGCATGATTCAGTTTGGGTCATGGTAGACCGATTGACTAAGTCATCTCACTTCCTACCAGTGAGAATCGACTATTCACTTGACAAGCTGGTAGAGCTTTATATAAGGAAATAGTTCGGTTACATGGGATTCCAATATCAATCATTTAGAATAGATATCTGAGGTTTACCTCGAGATTTTAGGGAAATTTTCAAGAGGCTTTGAGCACTCGACTGAATTTTAACACATGCCGCCCACCACGTGCATCGAGACAATCGGAAATAGTGATCCAAATGTCGGAAGATATACGGTAGCTATGTGATCGACTAGAGTGGTAGTCGATAGACATTCCTATAGTTGAATTTGTGTACAACAATAGCTTCTAGTTGAGTATTGGGCTCTCTACAGAAGAAAATGCAAAACACCATTGTGTTGGACCGAGTTAAGCGAGAAGAAGATAATTGGCCCCGATTTGATTCAAGAAAACGAGGAAAAGTGAAAATGATTAGAGAAAGATTGAACGTGATGTACTGATAGACGTAACCACGCTGACATGAGAAGAAAGGATATTCGATATGAGATCGGCGAAAAAGTGTTTTTGAAAGTATTTCCTTGGAAGAAGGTAAAGAGGTTTGGGAAAAATGGTAAGTTGAGCCCTAGGTTCATTGGGCATATGAGGTGATAGAGAAAGTGGGTCCATTGTCATACAGATTAGCTTTATGTCCAGAGTTGGAAAATATTCATAATGTTTTCCATGTGTCAATGTTGAGGTGGTACAGGTCAGACCCATCGCATGTAGTCTCTTCGAAGACGATTGAGCTTAGACCGGATTTAACGTATGAAGAGGAGCCAGTAGAGATCTTGGCTCGAGAAGTGAAAGAGTTGCAAAAAAAGCGAATCCCATTGGTAAAAGTGTTGTGGAGAAACCACAAGACCGAGGAAGCCACGTGGGAAAGAAAAGAAGTTATGCGGCAACAATACCCTCAACTGTTCAATGAAGGTAATTTCGAGGATCTAAATTTTGCTGAAGGAAGGAGTTGTAACGCTAAAATACCTTAATAGTTTTATAACATGTTCAGAGTGTAAAATAAATTATATTATATTTTTTTCTGTGATTTAAATGGCTAAAACAAAAATGATAAAGCCCTTAAAATTTTATAGGAGCCAATAAATTTGGTAAAAATGTCAAATGAGGACTTCAAGAATTCGCCAAATGAGTAATGTAAGTTCCAAAGTATAAATGAAATGAAAGTGAAATGAGGCTTTAAAATGAGAAAAATGAGAAAAATCCAATTAATGTGCTAGCCAAACATGGCATGAGAATAAAGACCAAAGTGGTCTATAGAATGCCCATTTGGGCATTCAAGTTTTTGAGAGGAGCTAGGGCTTGGGAGAAGAAGGTACTTTTGGTGTGTTACTCTTCATTCTTGGTCTATCTTTGTTCAAGCAAGAAGGAAGAGAAGATTTGAAGAGAGCTAAGGTAAGAAAACTAACCCTAACTCCCTCTTTGATGATTTTGGATTTAAGGAAAAACCCTAACCTTATGTAAAGGTGGTTTTTATTGGTTGTAGATCAATTTTGGAGTTTTATGGGTTTAAGTTTCAAAGTTCTTTTGGGTTAGGATTGGTTTTGAGGAATTTTGGTATAAAGGAAATGATGAAGTTTCAAAGGAGTTGCTCTCAAAAAATTACAAAACCTCTGTTTTTGTTTTGGCTATAAATCAATTGTTAAAGAACCATAAGAGCTAGAGTTACAAATGTATAGAAGGTACTAGGAGCAAAATGTTTAAGGCTCCCGAATATGGGCTTAAAGGTGAGTTTCGGGTAGCTGACGGGTATGCTCTATTTTGGGTGTAGTTGTGGTGTTTTGGCCATAAGTTGAGTTTCAATCTTCCAAATTGAGTGATTCAAAATTCCGGTTAAACTATACTTCTTGGTAAATAATTTACTAAAAGGAAGTGTAAGAAATTTGTAACCCCAAAGTGCCCATAAATCCGTCAAAGTGAAGATTCTGCTTTGCAAATTAGAGTAGCCTGGATGTAAAATGAAATAACTTGAGTTTTGGTAATCCAAATGGATGATTCCTATTGGAAAAGAAACCTTAGAACCATTTATTCAAATGAGTAGAAGTAAACATTACCAATTTATGGAGTTAAGACCCTTGAAATCAAAAATAACAGTAGGTAATTGAGTGAGTTGGGCATACAAACCAGTTTGGTATTAAAATGTCGTAACTTGAGTTTGGGTAATCCAAATGAGATGATTCCAATTCCAAATGAAAATAGACTCATAGAGCTATCATTTTATTGAAGGAAGCATGAGCAAAATATAGCTCATGTGTCCCTAGGAAATTTTTCAAGTGAAGGTGTATGAGGTAGACATCAGCCTGGCAAAAAATCCTAGAATGCACAACTGATTTTTTTTTTCTTGGGTTATTCTTTGATAGTGACATATTTGTGATGGATTAGGGGCTGGTGATGAGGAAGCTTGACCCAAGAACGAGATTCTGAGAGTAGGAATTGAAGAGCGACAACCTTTTGGGTTTGTTCTTCACACTTCCCTCCTTGTTTCGGTTTTGTGTTTTGTTTGACAAAATAAATCTAAAAGGTTTTAAATAAATATGCATTTGTGCTTTATTTGAGCCATAAATGAATTGGTTTTTTCTCTCTATTTCTAAAATGTTTGAAGGATTATGAAATAAGTGAATTTATTGAAATGAAATGTGATAAATTGCATATTGATTTGTTTTAAATTTATTTGATAAAACTGATTGTGAAATGAATTGCACATGAAAAATTGCATGACTATTGGAAACCAAGTATTTGGATATAAATGTATATACTCTATTGTAAATTGCTATGAATGATTTGAGTGCCTTGAATAGAATGTGCCAGATTAGAATTCGAGTTAAGGATAGATTAGTATACGATAAGGGGTCAAATAGTGAGAAATCTTTGCGCCAAATGTAATGATGTGTCACTCTGATCCGTAGCCCAGCGAGACAGTATCGGTGTCTTCACAAAATGATTTTAAATAACTAGTCAGTAGCCCAACGGGACCGTACTATGTTATAAACCTTTTTATTAAATTATCACGTACTTGCAGAAAGCATAGAGTTAAATTCAGCAAAGGAAAAATGAAAAGAAAATTGTGGAATGCATGATTATGTTTGAATGATTTATTGCATATGAAATTGCATGATTGAAATGACCAATGAATTGTAATTTGAATGTATACGAAATGAAAAAATACATATATGTATTGTACTGCATTGGTCATTGAAAAAATTATACAAAGGCATCGATTTAGAAAAATTCATGATTTACTTAAACTGAAATGAAGAGAGGATTGTATAGAACCACTTGGCATGAAAATGTAGGCGTGTTGTTTTATCATGTGCAATCTTAGTGAAACGGGTATGAAAGGAAAGACCACGGCTGATTGATCGACGTCGAGGCCTTATGGAGTTGAGTAAAAACTCGGGCCTTGCGTTAAATGAAATATATTTGACACTTTTTGTACAAACTCTGTTTTTTTTTGTAAATATTTTGGTATTGAAAACAGCTTAGAATGTCGTAATGTATAAAGGTGGTGATGAGTGCTTAAAACACTCAAGTTATACCCGCGTCTGTTTTACGTTTTAGCTTTATTTTACATTTAAATACGTATTTTTATAGCTCAATATCTAATTGGTATAGTTGGTGTGTATCTGGTGCAGTGGTGCGAAAGGGGAGCTTTGGAAAAGCAATTTTAGACGAGAAAGAGGCGAGGGCATAAAGATGTTTTGGGCGATCGATGACATGCGACGCCGCCAGCGTCGTGACATCCCAGCGTCAGCGACATTGAGTGACTATTTTAAAGTCGACAAATTAGTGGCGTCGCGGCGCCTGGCGTCGAGGCGTCTCAGCGTCGCTGACGTTGGCAGCGTCGCTGACGTCGGCTGAGATATTCCTCCTCAATCATTAAAATCAAGGGACGAGTCTAGGGGATTGGAGATCCGGGTCGTCTGAACCAGAGCGCGAAATCATAAGCGGCGACATCGATCTTGAAGAAGAGCCCGTGATTTGTATTTTCTTTGTTTTGGGATAATAGGCCCGATGTTTTATATATCACATATTTGAGTATTTTCTTCATGATGTTCTAGATCTAAACCTAGGGTCTTGTTGTTGAACCACATCACGTTTGAATGGATTAAGTTTATTAATTTATATTATTCATTGATTTATGATTCATTGCTCGTGCTTTACATCTGTGGATCAATTACATGGTGATGTTTGTGACATTAGCATGATCATACTAGAATCCGAGATTCGAGAGATGAGGATACCTAGGGATATGAGTAGAAGCTGACCTTTGGTTGATTCGGTAAAAATAGAGATATTCAGATCTCGAAGGTGGCGATTAAGGTTAGAACGTTTAAGCATTTCGAGATCTGGGTTGGGATCGAGATACACTCAACTCCTACTAGAGATAGGCGAGATACACCTCGAGAGAGGAGTGCTCTGTAAGCAAGATCACCTTGCCATTAATAAATCATGAATATACTGAATAATATCATCTTTAAGAAATAATCCATCGAAAGTGGCAGGGGGAGACATAACCCTAGTCTCCATTACATAGTAATTCATTCAGATCAGTTTGTTTATTTTACTTTCAGACATTAGTAACCTTGCATAATCGTACATCCGGATATTTGAAGAAAGTAAATCTTTGTAGTCAACTCACACCTATCCGTGGATCGATATCAGGTACCATTGGTGTTGTGTGCCAGGGGCGTAGCGTGCACTTGCGCACTTAGGCGTACATTTTACACACCACGTTTCGGCTGTCAAGTTTTGGCCGTTGCAGAGATGGGTTTAGAGTGATATAGAGAGGCAAGCAATTAGATATTACTGCGGAATTTTTGTTTTATTTAGTATTACAGTCTTTGGTAATTTGGTCTTGTTTTTTTAGGTGTGTGATTGCGGTTTAGATTTCGGTGGTGCGTACAGACGAGATCGGGGTTGACCCGACATCTGTTTGATCTGACGAGAAGAACTTTACAGGCTCTGTGAGAGCAGGAAGAGCGGAGCATTTCGGAAATTTAGCAAATATGGAGAACAATGAAGAGCAGGATCTTAGCATTGAAATGGCGAGCCGCGAGAGAAGGCGAGGAAATGGGAATAGCGAAGGAATCGAGCACCCGGGCCGTTTATACGACGGATGATCCATTCATGCGATGGGAGTTTGCTCTCACAGCCCACTATTGTTGGACAACTATCGAGGAGACCAGATTCGGGCAAACAACGAGTTGAAGTCGGTCACTTTCTGAGATGCTTCGGAACATCTTGTTCCGGGTTGCCTAATGATAATCAAACATGCATTTGACTGACTTCCTTGATCTGCGATACGATCGAAATTACAATGGAGTTCTTGAAGAAGCACTCGGGTTGAGGAATTGTTTCCACTCTCACTAGGTGTTGAGCCAAGCATTGATTAACAGTCAGCCACGATTCATTACCTCATGGAGCGATTTAGTGCGAAAATTCGACGAATTCTTCCGCTTTCGAAAATTACCTGACTTGTGCGAGAGATCAATACTTTTGGGCAACTAGAGGGGGAGAACTTGGCAGAGGCATGGAGACGATTTCACGAACTATTGGAAGTGCCCACATCCGCAGGTGACCAGATGGATGCGAGTCGCTTTTTCTATAATGGTGAGGAATGCAATGAAAGCGTTGATTGATGCCTCGGTTGGAGGAGCAATGAAAACCCGCGGTCGAAGCTTATGAAATTTACGGAAGATCTTTGCGATAACACAAATCAATGGCCTAGGAAGACTACACGGTGAAAGCCATCGCGTTGGCATGGATAATGAG
Source organism: Tetrastigma voinierianum (assembly GCA_016808115.1). NCBI lineage: Eukaryota > Viridiplantae > Streptophyta > Magnoliopsida > Vitales > Vitaceae > Tetrastigma > Tetrastigma voinierianum. Next base: position 244,354 of record JAEQBH010000648.1, on the reverse strand, counting down.
GTTCTCAATAATCTGGTTAATCATGTTGCTGACTTACTAGCGGTTGACTAGGCAACGAGAGTCTGAGCAAATGCCGTACAGTTGACATGGGAGTTGTGAATTACGTGGAGGAACTGACACGATAGCACAGAATGCCAGTCAGGAAACCAAACAGTAGAGCAGGCCCAGTATGTGTCGAGGTTCAATCAGAACCAATCACAGCAGCAAGGACAATATGGGGGAAACAATTATCAAAACCAAAATGAAGGCCAAGGGTGGCGTAACAATCGAGTCGAGCAGTAGACGAGTCGGTATGGATGGAGAACGATCAAAGCGACATCTTAGTCACCACAGTGAAGCGAACCACCTCCTGAGAAAAAGGTCGACCTAGAACAAGCCCTTGCACAGATGCTCACATCACACACAGCCTTTATGAATGAAATGAGCGAATATGCGACAACATGCCACTGATTGAACAATCAGTACCTGATTGAGAAACTTGGAGAGTCTGAATGGGTCGAATGGCGGTCTGTTGTGAGAAAGGCAACAGGGTTCACTACCAAGCAATTCAGAGGTAAACCCTAGAGGAGAAGGAAGAGTCTTTGCCAAGGCCATCACTACAGGAGTGGAAAGGGTGAAATCGAAGCTGCGGCGGTAGAGAAGCGAAAATTAGGAGAGCCCAGAGGCCGAAGCATCTGAGCGACCGGATGCAAAATGGCGATCTAGAGATCTGAGGAAGCGGAGTCAAGGATAATAAAGTCAGGGAAGAAACCAAGAAATAGACAAAAACAGATGAACCTGTCATACCAATTCCGTATCCTCAGAGGTTGAAGAAAGGTAAGTTAGAGAAGCAGTTTGCAAAGTTTCTTGACATCTTCAAGAAACTACATGTTAATATACCCTTTTTGGAGGCACTGGAGAACATGCCTAGTTACGTAGAGTCATGAAAAAATCTTGAGTAAGAAGAAGTTGGAGGAATATGGGATATGCCGCCTTAGCGGGAATGCGGTGCCATCACATAAAGAAGCTTCCTAAAACTTGAGATCAGGGTAGCTTTGCTATCTTAGTTCTCATAGGGAATCGGGTATACGGAAAATACATGTGTGGCCAGGAGCCGGCATCAACTTGATGCCGCTTTCGATGTTTAAAGGCTAAAGTTGGGAACCAAAATCGACCATAATCAGGCACCAGCACGGACGAGGTCATCTTATCCTCGGGGGGAGTATGTCGAAAATGTCCTAATAAAAGTTGGTAAATTCGTCCTTCAACGGACCGTCATTACGGACATGGAGAAGGCGACTCGATTCCCATCATACTTGGTAGACCCTTCACAGCCCGCGGGGAAAAGCTCAAATTAATGCGAGGTGGTGAGCTCAAATTGAGAGTCGAGGAAATGAAATCACTTTCCATGTATTCAGGCCTATGAAGCATCAAATAACGCGATCCAAATGAAGATATCTCGGGCGCACTACGGAGATTTTTGCAAGGTAATCTGAAAATTTTCGGGGATAAGCCTATTAGGAAGGGCAAGGGCATGAACAGAAGAATATTTCATCCACCTTGAGCATGGGAGTGAACACTATAAGAGGATCATGTAAAAAGCATTTCCAGTTTACCTAAAAAGCATATCGCACATTGAAATTCAGGGTCGTCGAGCTAACGACATTAAACATAGCGCTTATTGGGAGGCAACCCAAGTTTCTTTTCATGCACTTTTCCTTTTTATGTCACAATTTTTAGTTATTATCTGCTTTAAGTTATGATGGTTTGTTGTCTTTGTCCGTATGGAATCATTTTAAATTGTATAATTTTGGGACATAGCGTCGAAAATCACGGAGTGGATCTACTCATGTCGAGCACGAAGAAAAAGTCCAGAGAGTCCCATTTACACGAGGGGAGTTTTCTATGATCATAGCCTTCTTAATTTGCATTTTTTTTTAGCCTTCTCTGTAACGTTGCGACGTTGGCTCTCAACGTCGCGACGTTGCAACGTCGCGACGTCTCAGCGTCCAGCGGCGTCAGACCCACAATCCTGCGGAACGGAACATCGCGTGAGATTCCAACGTCGCGACGTCGAGTTTGAACGCCTCTGGAACGTCGCGACGTTGATTTTTAACATTCTCTGGAACGACGCTCGACGTTGCTCTGTTTTAAGGCCAAACACACCCCATTTTGATGTTCTTACCCTGTCTCTTCCCCGCCTGAACCCTAGCTTCCCTGCACAACCTTCCACATCGACCCTTGCCAGAATTCCCTACCACACCGGTCGAAGGCCAGTGTTTTGCCGTCCGACACCCTCTCTGCACACCAACGTCGCCATCACCCACACCCAGTCCACTGTCCGGGTCTCACATTCGCACTACACTCCACTTAGGTGTTCTCGCATTGGTCTGGTCATCCACCTTAGGTCTAGGGGTCCCCATTTCGGTTCACATTTAGGGTCAAATTAGGGTTTAGTTCAGGCTAGGTCACATTTAGGGTCACTGGTGCACTTAGTTGGTCTTCGTTTTTTTGTTCCCAGTGCATTCTAGGTGTTTTTCATCTTGTCTAGGAGTGCATTACCCTCCTAGGAGTCTAAGTCCTTTCATACAATGTCACGGAAAGAGCCAAAGCGCCTACATGTGAGGTCGACCAGTGTGAGTCGACCCTAATTATGATGTCTCACGGTTTATCAATGAGGGTGCCGCCGATCGGTTCGGCACCATCTGCAAGAACCGTTCTTTCATTAAGGAAAAGGGTTTCCACCACCCTGATGATTTTTTCCGTAAGACGATCGCGGCCAAGGGATGGCGGGCCGCGCTGACCACCTCATCCGGTGATGAGTGTGAATCTGCGAGAATTCGCCAATCTCACCTCCGCATTCGTCGAAGGTTGGTGAGTGTATTGGTCGAAACGAGTCTTGGTCGATCAATAAGCTATTATAGTCTAGATCATGTCCCCTCGGGCCCGGTTTGCTCGGCTTTCTGGCGACCGACTACTGAAGTCGGTCGGGTCTTGACTAGTCGGAGCGGGTGAGTGGAGAATCAACGATGAGGCGTGCAGGTCCGCCCAGGCGAGCATTAGGCTGCTCTTTGAGTCTGGCATCACTTCATCCGTCGCGTCTCATTCAAGCTGACGAGCGTGTGTGGTGACCATGGCAGTGCCTGCTCAACTACGCCATCATTTAGGATATTCCTTTTGATGTTGGGCAGGTTATAGAGGACGCCATCCTCCATGACTGGGACACTAAGATGAATTTGGGGCACCCTTTCCTCATCTATGGCTTATGCAAACAATGAGAGGCCTTAGATGACAATGAAGTATTAGTTACACATTCAGACCATATCCGTCAAGAGGAAAGGATGTCCCACGCACGGGGGGTTCACGATTCGACCGTGAGCCCTCAGGGACAGGATGAGCTCCACGGTATCGGGCAGTTTTGGATCCTGGGAAGTCTGAGGGACATTGGCGGTCTCGTCCCGCACCTCCACACGCCACCCGGCTGACCTACGGGCGCTCATACAGTCCCTGCGATCTGGACGGTGCTCTGCCTGCGGCGCTTTGATGCCTTCTAGGATGAGACCATGGGCAGGTGCCGTCACCTACCTGGATATGGGAGGCCGGCGATATGCGAGACGGTGTTGGCCAGCCGGGCACGATTCTTCAGCGGCGGCTGCTCTAGGCCCGGTGGCTCAGGCTCTGGCCCACCACCAGCCGTAGCCTCCACCACGCCCGAGTGACCCCCGTGCGGGAGTTCCCTTCACCCTTTCCTGTGCTTTTCTTGCCAGTGAGGACACTGGGTATTTTTGTTTAGGGGGGGTGTGGGTGATCCTCGGGTTTTTCGTAGATTAGTTTTATGTTTATGCATGTTGTAGTTTATTTTTATTTATACATGTTAGTTTACATTTCTGCTTAGTTTCATTTACGATTGCTCGTCTTAGGATAGTGAGTTTTGTGTTTAGTCATGTTTGTGTTTTAGGTAGATCATATACATGTGTAGTGGTGTCGTGTTTAGGGAGCTACGTATGTGATGACATGCTTTAGAGTAGGGGATCAAATTTTTTTTTAGCCGAATCCACTTTTGTCAATGAAGAAAAGGTTTCATTGGATGTTTGAATGCTCGGGAATTAGGTTGCATAGGTGGGGAGGCATAGTGAATCCTATAAGTTTATTCAAAGCCATTTCTCAAAATTGCCTATCATCGCTCACACCCTGAATGATCTCTAGGGTCATGCCTAGGTATTGAGCCCGACCTACTGGGTTTCAACAGCACAGGAATCTCTAAACACTAAAGATGGGACACAGTGAATAAAAGAGGATTGCCTTGAGCCCCAAAATCAAAAATAATAATAATAATAAAAAAATAAAAAATAAATAAAAAAAGAGGAAAAGAAAAAAAAAAAAATATATATATATATATATATATATATATATATATATATATATATATATATATATATATATAGATAAAAGATAGAATAAATTAGGATCTTCAATCGGAATCAGGCACGATCCGAGGGCCTTTCAAAGCAATGCCACTGGCAGGCCAGCGGGAGTCATTGACTTTAATGCCCGTTACAGGGGACAGAAGATGGAGGTTTCCCATAGCTTAGGGCCTTTAGGTTTAGTTGAGTGTTCGGGGTGAAGTTCGAGGGGAACTGAATGCCCGGTGCCCTTAACCAACTGGTGAGGAGTCACCAACTAATCCCCGCTACATGAACACTTAACATAAACTTACGGGCACTAGTTCCTATTCTATATTTGTAGTGGGTATATTAGAGCGCAAGCGGTGCGTTAGATCCTTTTTGTAGTTAGATTTACCCAATTAAATGATTGAACTCAAGTTTGGGGGTGTCGGAACGAGTGTACATAGAGGTCATTTATTTGCGCACATAGGATCCTTGGGAAAGGATTGTGAATACTTTGGAGAAGTGAGGCATAGTCCACTTCAGGTTGACTGGTTCTTCGAAAGTTGAACACCTTTGAGAAAACCTGTGAACTTCAAACGAACGGCGTTAGTCTTGAATCGGTCAAATTTGATCCTCCATCTATGACCCATGGGCATCACTATCTTCGTGCTAGACTATAGTATGTAGAGTGTGCTCGGTTTAAGTCGATTCTTGCTTGGGACAAGCGAGAAGCTAGAGACTGAAGTGTGATGAGTGCTTATTTTCGGGTTATACCACGTCTGTTTCACGTTTTAGCTTTATTTTTACATTTAATCATTATTTTTTTATGGCTCAATATCTTATTAGTATAGTTGGTGTGTATGCAGGTGCAATTGGTGCGGAGCTTTTGGAAGCAATTTATAGACGAGAAAGAGCGGGGCATAAAGATGGCTGGGCGTCGCGGCCCTCACGTCATGGCGATCAATGTCATGGCGTTAAATCCGACTATTTTAAAGTCAACAAGTGAATAGCGTCCACGAAGCCTCAGCGTCGCTGACGTCTCAGCGTCGCGGCGTCTGCTGTCAGCGGCGTTATGCTTGTCAGCGACCGGTAGCGAGTTGTTCCTCTCAATCATTAAAGCAAAAGGACGGAATTCGGGGGGATTAGAGATCGGAATCGTGCGAACGGCCCCGCGAAATCATAGCGTGGCAGTGACATCGATCTTGAAGAAGGCAGTGATTTGTATTTTCTTTGTTTGGGATAATAGAGCGATGTTTATATATCACATATTGGTATTTTTCTTATTCATGATGTTCTAGATCTAAACTACAGGGTCTTGTTGAACCTTATCACGTTTGAATGGATTAAAGTTTATTAATTTATATTATTCATTGATTTATGATTCATTATCATCACCTTTTTACATCTGTGGATCAGTACATGGTGATGTTTGGCCAGCTGTAGCGATATACTAGAGATCGAGGTCGAGGAGATGAGGATGCCTAGGGATATGAGTAGAGCGACCTTTGGTTGGTCGGTAAATAGAGATATTCAGATCCAGAAGGTGTGATAAGGTTAGAACATTTAAGTATTTCGGGACTCTTAGAGTTGGGGTAGAGATACACTCAACTCTACTAGCGAGATAGGCGAATACACCTCGAGAGAGGGTATCTCGTAAGCAAGATCACCTTGCCATTAATAAATCATGAATATACTGAATAATATCATCTTTAAGAAATAATCCATCGAAAGTGGCAGGGGGAGACATAACCCTAGTCTCTCCATTACATAGTAATTCGATTCGGTCGGTTTGTTCATTTGCTCGGTTAAGTAACCTTTTACACAGCGTACATCGGATAATATTTGAAAAGTAAATCTCCGTAGTCAACTCACCTATCCCCGTGGATCGATATCCGTACCATTGGTACACTGTATTACTTGGGGCGACGCGTGCACTTGCACACTTAGGCGTACATTTTACACACCACGTTTTCGGCCTGTTAGGTGGTAAATGGACTGAATGGGCATGTAATGCCATATTTAATGGAAAATGTGTATTGAAAACAAAATTATGGGGCCTTTAAGTTACAATTAGTATATCCAAATATATTTTCATAAAGATAAATATCCTTTACAAAATGAGCATTGGAAATGTGTTTTATTGACAAAAGAAAAAGGAATTGGATTCAAAAAGAGGACCGTGTCCCGGATCCAGTTCGGCCTCCAGGTTGGGTCAGGTACGAAGGTGCGAGCTGTCACACACAACACATTTCACTATTTAGCATACCATATTCCTAAACTAGGTCAATGGATTTAAATAGCTACTTTTAGGATTTGATCCTGTAAAACCCGGGGAAATTTGAACTTTTCCAAAAAAATGGGCAAACACAGTGAACTTGTTGCTACAATACAGGTTGAAAACCTATAATTTTTCTAGATCTCAAATGACAAAACAGACCTCACTGTTGAATTTGTCTCACGAAATCTAGTTACCCAGGCGAATTTCGTTGAATTCTGAGACAGTCATAATTTCACGTTTTTCAAGGCAACAGGTGTCGGTAACATATGGCAAGCCATGTGAGTGACACATGGCTTGTGTCAACATTTATGGAACATGGAATGTCTATAAAATGGGATGGAGATCAATTCGTAGTGGGGGAGAGGAACAAAAAGGAAAGGAAGGAAAGAAAGAGAAGAAAGAAAGAAAGAAAAAAGATAGGGAGAGAGAAAGAGGCATTCCAATGGTCAGAACTCGTCGGACCAAGAAGTAAAGTCCGTATATTCGACGTGGGCTACACTTCAAGAGGTATAAATTCTTCCTACTTTGGTTTATTTTCCACCATAAGGGATGTGGGGTTGTGTCTTTGCCTTAAGGGGCTATTTGGCCGAATTTCGAACTATTAGAATGCTGCCCTATTTTTATCTTACACACTGGCCGGATTTTAGGACTGATTTTTAGGTGTGAAACCAAGGGACTTCTGACTTGGGTCCTTCATGTAAATTATATCTACATCAGTGAAATTGATGTAGGCTTTTAAATCACACAAATCGGTCTCTCTGACGAGTTATAGTGTTTCCTTGGTACCACGATTCATTTGTTTATTTATTTATGTTCGAATTTTGACTTATTTTGGTGCAGTTGCGTGCGATTGTGGATTGTTTGGTAGTCACATTAGTAATGGAATTCGATTGCTTTGAACCGGGACTAGTTCTAAGCTTGTTTTAAAGGCTTGATTGTGCCTTGTTTTGGTGGTCTGTTATGGCGGACTTGTGAGGTCTGAAATTGTGGATTGTTTTAAAGTGTTATTGCTTGATTTTGTGATGTTTGATTATTCTTGGCTGATATATTTGTTTTAATATGTTGGCAATTGGATGAAATGTTTGGAAATTATATGCTTTTGACATAATTTTCCATGATGCATGATAAATTATCCATATGGCATTCATTACATATGAGACATGGAATTGATATGAAATGGCATAATGCATTACATATGCACTGAGACATCACATTTCATGGGTGTATGTACATGATTGCGATCAAACACTACACTTAGTGATTTGATGAGTGTTTGGTACTAATTGCGGGGTTCAACAAGTCACCTTTGTTGCGAAACATGAAAATATGTGTCGAATTAATAGCAGCGAGGTTGCCCCCTCAAGTGAAAGACTAGGTATGTTTGGTTATACATATGTGTCTAACAATGAAAGCCTGTGAAAGTGTGGGAAGGCATCCAAAGCCTGTATTGAGGCCCCGAAAATTCGCTACCCACAAAAGACACATGATTTTGTAAAAGAAAGTGGTCATTAGAATATGACATCCAAAAGGTTTTGGTTTATAAACAAAATGAAATTTTGTTTGAAATGATCATTGGATGCGATTAATCAATGACGATTTTATCACGCATGGGTATTGTGGTGTGTGACAGGAGTCGGTAATTGACTCAAATTCATTACTCTTTGGAATCACATTGAGTAATGGAGTCGGTAATGACTCGGAGCATGGTACATGATTGAGTCTCATCTCATTTCATGGCATGGCATGGCATATAGAATTCCATGATATAATTACATAATCTGTATGGAATGGTTGATGTGAATGCAAGTACTAGCATTGCATGTGTACTTAGGTGAGGAGTAGCCTCTGTAGGAAGTTTCTCTACTGGGCATGGCTCACCTTATATGGGATGACATTTCAAGTGCAAAGCAGACACCGGTGGACGGCTCTAATTAGGAGCCGAAATTGTGAAGATAGTCAGATTGTGTATTTGTAATCTTTTTGTAAAATTATTGGACAAACAAGTTTTGTAATATACGTTTGTATGAGGTTGTAATTAAACTCCTAGAAATATGTTTTGAAAATAACATAAAATGTTCATTGAATGTAAATAAACAGATCCCGGTAGATGGAATTTGATAGTATGGTATCGAGACACACGATATCAACGGTATTTTAGCGTGTTAATGGTTGGTCAACGGACCCTCGGATTTTGGGGTGTCACAGCTTGGTATCAGAGCTTAGGTATACGAACACCTAAGGCTTGGCGGGCATGGGTATAAATCATTGCATTTATGGTGCATTTCATGTTTTGTGCTCAATATGCTACATGATTGTGTGTTATGTGAATTATATACATGGTAAAATGTATATAGGAAAAGATGAACACTAAGGTTAGAGAACATAGCCTTAGGGGTTGAAAAATGAACCATGAATAGTTCATGATGGGATATCACTTATGCACTACTAAGTTAGACTAGAAAAGGAATCTCAATTTCTATTTGACATGTAGATGGCAAGTCGAGGAAGAGGGAAGTCGAGGAGGGGCAGGGCGTGGGCGGAAGCAACTGACCAGCCTCATCGACCTTTTTATTTGACAAGGCCTTCATGGAGGCTATTGGTACTACGACTACTACTATTGTACAGGCGAGTGCAGCGGCTGCTACCATTGCATAAGCTAGTGCAACGATGGGCCAAGGGGGGTTAAGTAACCTCTAAAGGTTCAAGGCACATCATCCTCGGAGCCTTGAAGGAGGAGGATTAGTGATAAGGCGTCATTGGTTAGAAAAGTGGAAAAAATATTAGAGGCTATGGAGATCATCTCCGATGCCATAAAGATAAAGTTAGTCGGGTTTTAGTTAGAGGGTGAATCCCAAATATTGTGGGATTAGGTCAAAGCCTCGAGGGAATTAGAGGCAATGACATGGGAAGAGTTTCAAGATCTCTTCATGAGTAAGTTTTTCCCAGCATCTGCTCGACATGCAAATGCTCAGGAGTTCCTAGAATTGAGACAAGGAATGATGATAGTGCTTGAATATGTGGCTAAGTTTACTGAATTAGCATGTTTCACTGATGACTATGTAGCCACGGACATGGCCAAGGTGAGAAAGTTTGAGGATGGACTTAAACTATCCATCCGGGGTAAAATTATGGGACTTCTCCTACAAGATATGGACTTGATGTTCAGGACAACTATGGCCATTGAGAGGGAAGTAGATGATGCATGGAACAACAGAGATGCGAGTGTTAAGGATATGAGGAATGAGAGCGAACCTTCTTTTTCTAGCTCAAGGTTGAAGCATATGACTCCTACTCTACAGCGGTTTCAGGGACAGGTCCGCGACTATTAGGGTCAAGGCCAAGGTCGATCATCCCAAATTGGGAGACACTTTGGGGCTCTAGTCCAAACAAAGTAGGGGACATGTTTCCATTGCCATCAGCCTAGAGGCCTGAGGCGGGATTGTCCTTAGAGGTAGGAATCCCAGAGTTAGGGGACACCTCAGTCCCAGTCATCAATGGGATGTACACAGACGCAGTTTGTTCCTCCTTACCCCACCATAGTCCAGGAGAGACAGTATCAGTCGTAGGGCGCTACACAGGGCCCTACTACTCCCAATCAAGCCAGATGGGCCAGGGCTCACAAGTCGGGACTTTAGAGACCCAAGGGCGTGCCTACACCATTATACCTCAAGTTAAGCTTGCAGATCAATCGATTATTCAAGGTATGTTTCTACTCTTACGCTTATGGGCAAGAGTATTATTTGATTCTGGTGCATCTCATTCCTTTGTTGCTGCATCTTGTGTGAAAGATTTGGGTTTAGAGGTTGAAACCTTAGAAAAACCGTTGTATGTGAATTCTCCCCTAGGAACTAGAGTGGGTGTTGATATGATATGTCGAAATTGTGAGTTAGAGATCTCAGGGACTCTGCTCATTGTAGACCTTCGGGTCATGGACATGTCAGAGTTTGATGTTATCCTTGGGATGGATTTGTTGACGGCACACCGAGTCGTCATTGATTGTGATCATAGGAGGGTTACTGCCTACACACCAGATGATGTTTGTGGTATGTTTCAGGGGGATAAGCACACCTTACCCAAGAGCACGAGACAAGACAGGAGTTGGGTCTACCTATGGTAGTTTGCGAGTCTAAGGATGTTTTTCCGGAGGAATTACCAGGATTACCTCTACACAAGGATGTAGACTTTTGTATCGAGTTACACCATGATACATAACCTATTTCTATGACGCATCATAGAATGACGCCTACTGAGTTATAGGAACTCAAGGTCCAATTGCAAGAATTGTTGGACGGGGATTTTATTGTTTGCCAAAAAGAATGACAAAACCCTTCGGTTGTGCATTGACTACCGACAATTGAACAAGGCTACGATCAAGAATCGGTATCCTTTACCGAGGATTGATGTTTTGTTTGATCAACTAAGAGGGGCACGAGTCTACTCCAAGATAGATCTTCTCACTAGTTATCATCATTTGAGGGTTATGGAGGCAAATATCCCTAAGACGGCATTTAGAATGCAATACGGAAATTTCAAATTCACAATAATGCCATTCAGGATGACAAATGCTCCAACGGCATTCATAGAGCTCATGTATATGGTCTTTTAGCCCTATCTAGATCAGTTTGTTGTGGTCTTCGTGGAAAAAAATTTGATCTACTCCAAGTCGGAGGAGGAGCATGAGAATCATTTGAGGATTGTTCTCCATGCTTTGAGAAACCATCGGTTGTATGCCAAATTCAACAAATGTGAATTTTGGAATACTGAGGTAAGATTCTTAGGACATGTGGTATCGGCTTCGGGTGTCTCAATGGACCTGGAGAAGGTTGAGGTAGTTATGAGTTGGGAGAGACCAAAGTTAGTCTTCGAGATACGTAGTTTCTTAGGATTGGCAAGGTATTACAAGAGGTTCATTGAGGACTTCTCTCGATTAGCTGTGCCTATGATGAAATTAACCCAGAAGGAGGTTAAGTTTGAGTGGAATGACTTATGTGAGAGGGCATTCTAGGAATTGAAAATGAGGCTTACTTCAACTCCTATTCTGATAGTCCCAGATAGGGGACAAAGGTACACAGTGTATTGTGATGCCTCGAAGGACAGACTTAGATATGTTTTTATGTAGTCCGGGAGGGTTGTGGCTTATGGTTCTCAGCAGTTAAAGAACCATGACATGATATGGAATTGGTGGCCATTGTCTTTACCTTGAAGATTTTCCACCACTACCTGTATGGTGAGCAGTTTGAGGTGTTTTCAGGCCACAAAAGTCTAAAATACATATTTACTTAACGGGACCTTAATATGAGGCAACGCAAGTGGATGGAGTATTTGGAGGATTATGAGTTCACTTTGCATTACCATCCCGGTAAGGCAAATGAGGTGGTTGATGCACTTGTCCAAAAGTCACATGGAGTATTGGCTAATATAGCTTCCCAGGAGTGGCGGATGCTCGAGATTGTGGGATAGTGCGGACTTCACTATAGAGATTAGACTCAGGGTATTTTAGGGAGTTTGGTGGCTACGCCTTCCCTACTAAGCAAAGTGATTGAGTCTCAAGGATAGAACATAGAGATAACGTCCATTTAGGTCTAGGTACAGTCAGGTACCGGCAATGAAGGTTGGGTCGTTCACACGGATGGTAGTCTTCAGTATAGGGGCAGGATTGTGGTTCCCTGGTTAGTAGATTTGAGAGATGAGATCCTCAAGGAGTTCCATTGCTCTCATTTTGTTGTACATCCAAGTGGGACAAAGATGTACCATGATCTTCGTCTCTAGTATTACTAGAGTGGAATGAAGCAGCAAGTTGGGGATTTGTTCGTCAGTGTCTCATGTGTCAGCAGGTAAAAGCTAAACACCAGAGGCCATCAGGGTTACTCCAACCATTGGAGGTAGTAAAGTGGAAATGGGAGCACGTTACGATAGATTTTGTGACTCACTTTCCACAGACATCGCGTGGGCATGACGCGATGTGGGTGATCGTGGACCAGCTCACAAAGTCGGCACACTTTCTAGCCAAACGGATGATCTTCACTCTAGAGAAATTCTACATATTATACATACGAGAGATTATCCGGTTGCATGGAGTGTTAGTCTCTATAGTATCATATCGAGATCCCAGGTTTACAGCTCATTTTTGGGAGAGTTTCCAAACAACCATAGGGACACAGATGATGATGAGCACCGCTTTTCATCCCTAGATGGACGGTTAGTAAGAGAGGACCATCTAGAAGTTAAAGGAGATGCTACGGGCATGCGTCCTGGATCTTAAGGGAGTTAGGAAGAGCATTTACCCTTAGTGAAATTCGCCGACAACAACAGTTATAGGGCGAATATACAGATGGCACCCTATAAGGCACTATATGGGAGGCCATGTCGATCTCTGGTCTGTTCGATAGAGGTGGGAGAGAGATCCGCTATAGGTCTGAATTTGGTAAAGGACACCTTGAAAAATGTGGACTTGATACGAAAGCATCTTCTCACGGCTTAGAGCTGGCAGAAGAGCTACGCCGATAGACGGAGGCGACCTCTAGAGTTTAAGGTAGGTGATCATGTCTTCTTGAAGGTGATGCCTAAGAAAGGAGCGATCAGATTCGGCAAGCAGGGAAAGCTATCGTCGAGGTATATTGGACCCTTCGAGGTACTTGAGATGGTGGGTACAATTGCGTACCTGTTGATGTTACCGCCAGGTTTATCAGGTGTTCATGCAGTATTCCATGTCTCCATGCTCAGGAAGTACACTCCAGATCCGACTCATGTAGTGGATTAGGGTGAGTTCATTGTTGATGCATATGTGACCTTTGAGAAGGGACATGTGCGTATTATGGATAGTCGGGATCAGGTTTCGAAACGCAATACTATGAGGCTAGTAAAGGTGTTATGGCAACACCGAGGAATGGAGGAGGCAACATAAGAATGCAAGGACACAATGTGTGCCATTTATCCTTCCTTATTTGAGGATGAGGTACGTTGTTTAGTCATTTGATAATAAATAAAAAAAATGACTATAGCATATGCATGTGATTGTATGTATATGTGTGTGTGAATTTCGAGACGAAATTCTTTTAAGGGGGAAAGAATGTAAAACCCAGGTAAATTTGAACTTTTCCAAAAAAATGGGCAAACACGGTGAACTTCTTTCCCTTTCACAATCTGAGTTGAAAACACAGGTACTACAGATCTCGGATGTGAAACGGACCACGTTGAATTCCTCTTCTTGAAATCTAGTTACTTTCGGGTGTTCGTTTGAATTCGAAGGCGGAGTCATAATTTCACGTTTTTCGAAACAATGGGTGTTGGGTGACACATGGGAAGCCATGTGAGTTACACATAGTGAGCCATGTGTGAGGTCCACACATACGCCGAAGCCATGTGTCCTGATACGCTCTGGCAAAATGCATGTATGACACGCTGGCAAACCGTAACTGTCCACATGCATGGAACATGGAATGTCTATAAAATGGGATGGAGATCAGTTCGTAGAGGAGGAGAGGAACAAAAAGGAAAGGAAAGAAAAAGGAAAGGGAAAGGAAGGAAAGAAAGAGAAGAAAGAAAAAAAAAGAAAAAAAAAAAGGAAAACGACATTCCAACGGTCGGAACTCGTCGGACCAAGAAGTAAAGATCATATATTCGATGAGGGCTACACTCCAAGAGGTAGGGATTCTTCCTGCTTTGGTTTATTTTCTACCATAAGAGTTATGGGGTTGTGTCTTTTCCCTAAGGATGTTGTAAATTTGAAATATTGGAATCTTTATACATTTTTGATCTTACACACTTTGGCAGTTTATGACCAATTTCATGTGGAAACCAGGGACTTGAACTCAAGTCCTTCATGTAAGTGTAGATGCATCGTGCAGACTTGATGCAGGCTTTTGAATCATCAAATCAGAGGCCTCTACAACTCAGAGTTATGGTCCATTTCACAGGAACTTTCCACGGTTGAAGTACATTTTATTTGTTTTGTCCAAATTTTTGGCGATTTCGATTGTAGATTTCATCTTGATTTTATGGTACATTTTGGTGGTCCTATTAACATTGGTTGGTGGCTTTGAACGCAGGACTAGTTCACGGCTGTGTTGGGACTGATTATTCTCTGTTTTGGTGGTCTATTATGGCCGACTTGTGAGGGTTGAAATGTGGATTGTTTTAAAGTGTTAGTGCTTGATTTTGTGTTAACATGCTTGATTGTTCTTGCTGATATATATGTTTTAATACGTTAGCAATTTGATGAAATGTTTGGAAATTATATGCTTTTGACATAATTATCCATGATACATGATAAATTGTCCATTTGGCATTCATTACATATGAGACATGGAATTGAAATGAAATGGCATAATACGTTGCATATGCACTGAGACATCGCATTTCATGGGTGTAAGTGCATATTGCGATCAAACACCATACTTGGTGATTTCATGAGTGGGCTGGTACTGTTAACTGAAGTTCAATAGAGTCATTGTTGTAGAAACATGAAAATATGTCTGGTAATAGCAAGCAGGGATAGATACCCCCTCAGGTGAAAGACCTAGTATTTTTGGTTATACATATATGTCTAACAGTGAAAGCTTATGAAAGTATAGGAAGGCATGCGAAGCCTGCGGTGAGGCCCCAAAAATTCACTACCCACAAAAGACACATGATTTTGTAAAAGAAAGTAGTCATTAGAATATGACATCCAAAAGGTGTTTGTTTATAAACAAAATGAAATTTTGTTTGAAATGATCATTGGATGTTATTAATCAATACTGTTTTATTATGCATGGGCATTGTGGTGTGTGATAGGAGTCGGTGATTGACTCTTTGGCATCACAATGAGTAATGGAGTCAGTAATGACTCAGAGCATGGTACATGATTGAGTCTCATATCATTTCATGGCATGGCATATAGAATTCCATGATAGAATTGCATAATCTGTATGGAATGGTTGATGTGAATGCAAGTGTTAGCATTGCATGTGCACTTAGGTGGGGAGTAGCCTCTGTAGGAAGTTTCTCTACTGGGCATGGCTCACCCTATATGGGATAACATTTGGTGCGGGAAAACTGAACTTACCGATGGATGGCTCATTAGGAGCTGAAATTGTGAAGAAAGTTGGATTGTGGCTTTGTAACCTTTTTGTAAAAGTATTGGACAAACAAGTTTTGTAATATACGTTTGTATGAGGTTATAATTAAACTCATAGTAATATGTTTAGAAAATAACATAAAATGTTCATTGAATGTAAATAAACAGATCTCGGTAGATGGGATTGGTCAGTGTGGTATTGAGACACACGATATCCACAGGTATTTTCGCTTGTTAACGGTTGGTCAACGAACCCCCAGATTTTGGGGCGTCACATATCCTCTTTATGATTTGGCTATTTTTCCTAAACCAGTTCTTCATAGCCATTTCTTAGGACTAAAAACTGCTTGGCCCCATAGACAGGGTAACACAAGCCTTCTCCAATGCAATTTGTATCTCAGCCATCAATTCAAATAAAAATCTCTTTCTCCTTGATTAGAATCTTAGCTAACACGAATCAAGATCATTCTACTGGATTGAGATAAAACCTCAAAGGATTAAACTAATTTCTCATCAAGTGGTCCTTATTCCTCGGGAACACACTTTTGCTGTCACCCAGAAGGGAACCTTGAAGTCAGAGGTTAGAACATCATCTGTGATTCACCAGATTGATACTTAGAGTACATTAGTTCAATGAATATCAATGCAATGTACCCCCAAGTCACTGCTCTATGCTCTCAAGTCGTCCATCCCTGTGTCACTCAAGGGGATCTTTGAAATCAGAGCACAGATACAGCTCTTTCTAGGTACAGAACACTATGTTCAGAACCACTCATCAATCCTGTTTTCATACCCAAAACATCATTTAATATTACAAACAATCATCAAAACATCAAATTCCTTCCTAGAGGGAGCTCATCCTTCCATAACTGGATCACAAATAACAATGACTAGTTGATCAAACAAATTCATTGAAATTGTCATCAAACTGAATAAACTAGATTTTAGAAAAATTTCCAAATTCCACTTGAATTCATATAGAAATGAAATTCGATATACAATGATCTTAGCTCCACATTTCACCTTGGATCGATTACTCTAATCCTAAAACAATTCTAGAAAATAAAATAAAAAGAAAAATGTAAACAAAGAGACTTCAGCTCCTCTCAAAAATCTCAAGGATGGTTGAAAGTTGCTGAAAGACTCTGATACGAAGATGTCTTCTCTACCCTAACTCTTTCTATTTATAGGGCTCATAAATGTTGGGCCAGAATTCTAGGCTGAAATTGTGGATTTCAATGTAGGCCCAGTTGATGTCTTTGTCGCGACAAAGTTGGTTTATGTCGCGACATTGCAACTTACTTGTGTGTCTTTAGGCTTTGTTGTGGGCTTATCGTGACATTTTTTCTATGTCTTTAGTTTATTGCCCTTGAATAGTTTGTCGCGACAAAGTTCATACATGTCGACATTTTTACAGCTTCTATAACCCTTTGTCGTGACTTTGTTGCAGCCTTTGTGAGTGACATTTTTCTTGAGTGATTGCTTGACAAAAATATTTATTATTGTAACAAACTTTCTTTGCCTTGTTCCTTCTTTTGTTTCGACAAAGCTGTGAAATGTTATGACAAACTTCAGTTGACACAGTCTAGTAATTTTTGCGACAAAGTTTTGCTTGTCGCAACATTCTTTACTTGCCTTGTGCTACTGATCTCGATATGGTTTGTTGCGACATGGAATCCACTATCTCAACAAACTCCTAGTGAACTCTAGCCTGCTTGTGTCGCGACATTCTTTGCTATGTCGCGACATTCCTTCTTCAATCTACCCTTCATTGTGTCGCGACAATGAATTTGTATGTCGCGACATAAGTCAAGTGTTTCTTCATGATTTCTGCTAATCTTCTGTCGTGACATATTTTCATTGTTGCGACAATGTTTTGTTGCCATTTGCTTCGTTCTTTGTTGCGACGGAGTTGCAAAACGTCACAACAAACTTCTTCTGCCTTCTCACTTATATTGTGTCATGCCATAAGTTTGGAATGTCACGATAATCTTCAGTTGTCTTCCAAGGGCTATTTTTAGCCTTTTGTCACAACAAAACTGTGAAATGTCGCGACAAACATTTCTTTGCCTTCTGTAGGAGTCTTCTCACCATTTGTCACGATAGAGTTCGGATTGTTGCGACATTTCTTCTTGTATCTACTTGAGGTTTTGTCATGACAAAGATGTAATTATCATGACATTTAGCAAGTTCCTGATTTAACCGTTTTTTGCTACTTTTCTTGCTCTTTTTGCTTCTTTTGCATTAAAACCCTGCAAAACACAAATTTGGGTGAAGATTCCATAATTCTGCATTAAATTAAATCTTAAAATCTCAAAAATGCAAGAAATATGGACTTAAAAATAGATGAGTTTTGGACTCATCATAAACTTTGCCCCCTCAGCTTTGATCTTAAAAAAAAAAGGAGTAGAAGAATAAAGAAGATAGATAATTGGGCTATACCAGGGTGGTACACGAAATAAATGGCTAGAAATATCTTCATTACAAGTGTCAAGTGTCTTCTTTTCTCCTCTTCAGTGCATCTTCCTATTTTAGTCTTGAAGAAGGTGTTTTTGCCAAAGACATAGCCAAAGGGGGATATTGTTGGGTTCAAGATTGTCAATATCTTCGGCTCCAATGTTCTCAAAGAAAATGCTTACTTTGAAGATAAATTTTGATGAAGATTTGATGGTTTGATCACATCTGTAGAAAAGCCTGGAAGAAGTCCCGGCTTAGGACGTCCCATAATGCAAGGACGTACCAAACTCGGAGAATCCAGACTAAGGTCAGAAGCGACGTGGGACGCAAGTTAGTTCTTGAATCTTGGGGAGCAATTTACCATATTAGGATCCGATCTTCTTACAAGTGGACAAAGATAAAATCAAGAAGATCTTATCCTCCAAGCTATCAAATTAGAGTTGGAACCAAACTACATAACTTCTCTAAAAAGGAAACTTGGGCTACAAGTTTCCTTATTTTGTTGGGATAGCTTAAAGGAAAGTTAAAAAAAAATATAAGGTAATGTTGGAGTCATATTAGGATAATGATCCACCTTTATCAAGTTTTCCAAAACACAAATTCATGGGCTATAAATTCAAGCTTTTGGAAGTTGCTCATTAAGGATTTCAGGAGTAGAGCTTGAAGAAGAACAAGCGAAATACGGACGTACTAAAGGAGTGTAGAGTGCAGGTGCTTGGTTGAGGTACTTAACGTTAAAAGCGTTTTACCTTGTGTCAAACATGATGTTTTGAATTTCTTTATCTTATCTATGTAATGTGAATTATGGGTGTGCAATTCTTTTGAGAGGGGAATGGAGGGAGTTCATTCTAAATTTCACTATGAGTGATTAGGTTTCAATAAGGGTCGTGGGTAGAGAGAGTCTCGTAACACATAAGACTCATTGCAACCTTAAATCAGATTAGTGGAAATCCTTGCATCTAGGTACAGCCCTGCTGATGTAGGCAGTTATCGAACCGCATAAACATATTGTGTGCACTTTATTTTATATCTTCCTTGCACACGCATAGTTTCACAGGATAGTCCAAACTTCCTACACAAAGTCCAAACTTCCTCAGTCCCATAGTTAGGACTCTAGCCATGAACACGCACACTTATATCTATCAACTCCAAATGTAAAAATATTTAAAACATTCATCTTGTTATAGATGATTTATAATTACCAAATATTTATTTTTAGAGTACTAGACTAAAATCTTATAATCCTCAATTCTCAATTTTAAAACTAACCTAACAATAAAAATGTTATTGTTGAAATAACTCTAATCTTTAATAAATGATCATTTAAATTTTTTTAGAACTAAAATTTTTATTAATTCCTTATTAGTTTGAGTTTATTCCTATTTGTTTGAACTAAAAATTTAGGGTTGAATGAACATATAAATAAATAAAAAAAATTAAAATCTTATCTAGAATATTAATCTTCAAATCTTAACTCCCAAATCTTCAACCCTAAACCTTTAAATTATCCATTATGATTTGATCACTCTCGTTTTCATGTAATAAAAAAATTTTATCATAGAAAATATTCGTACCTAATATTTTTTTTAAATATGAAAGAACCTTTCTACCCTTAATAATTTAATTTAATTTATTATTCTTTTTAAAATTGTATTTTTACCCCTAACTTAGGTTTGGGATGTCACAGTTTAAGCTATGTTTGATTCTATATTGAGTATAATATAATTCAATATTTAAGAATATTCATTAGTTTTAAAATTTTCTTTTGTTTATCATATATAAAAAATATCTTCTTTTTTTTCTTCACACTATTAGGTTTTGAAACTTTATAATAAATATTTTAATATTTATTGTTAATTTTAATCTTAGTGAGATTGTATTTTAAAATTGTAATCCCAGAAGACCTATTTTTTTAATATAAATTTTTATGCTTTTCTATATATCTGTAACTTTATTTATGATTTTTATTTTATTAATAAATTTATTGATTAAAGTTATTACAATGAAATATGATTTAAAATCAATGAGAATTAATGTTAAGTAAAATTAGATAGGATAAATATAACAATTTGATGGCTTTAGAATATATTTTAAGTTAATTAAATCTATCAAATACTTTAATATTTCTTTCAAAATAGTTAAAGTGAATTTTAAGCTATTAAATAGTAAGTATCAAGTTTGATTACAGGAGGTGATTGGATGTTGCTAAAGTATTTATTGATAAAGAATATCTTTGTAAAGTGCAGGTGACCCGATTGAGGTGTGGAGGATTTATATTTTCAATGCGAGCAAACCACACAATATGTGATGCTCCTGGCATGATCCAATTCCTCAATCCCATAAGCAACATGGCTCAAGGTTTGTCTAGGCCAAATCTTCTACCCATATGACAAAGAGAGTTGTTAAATGCACGAAATCCACCACGAATAACCCATATGCATTATGAATACGAGGAAGTAATCAACACCAAGGACACACTATTAATGGCCATGGACAAAAATAATTTAGTTCATCCATGTGACGCCCCAAACCCGGGGGTCCGTTGACTACCCGTCAACCCGCGGAAACACTCGTGAATGTCGGGTGACTTGGGCATTACGCAAAAATCGGGCGAGTCTCCTTTGTACGGAGAGCTCTACCCAAATACAGTACCTGCATATACCTATCCCAAACAATGCAATATATTGATATATCCAATCACATAATTAATCTTGCCACTTGGGCCTAAGCGATACTCATAATACATACTAACTATAGAATCAACTATATACCAAATAGTTACAGAGTTACAATATTTTCACTCTTATACAATACATATATTAAAATTATACATTTCAATACATGTATATATCATCAGCAAAGCACAACCGGCTTTTCTTCAAATCCTCAATCCCTAGGACGAGCATTTTTGCATTTCATACGCTCCATGTACTTGTAAAATAATATCCTCGAAGCGGGGTAGGCTAATGCTCGATAGTGGAATAATACCTAAGTGAAGAACTGCACTATAGCCTAAGTGCGGTCACGATGTTAAAAATAAACATACATTCAAGCAAATGCATGATCCTACTTGAATGTCTACATGACCAGCTTCGGATCAGGAGTCCTCACCAGAGCTCTCACATAGCCTAAGCCTCGTATGAGAATTATTGTTTTATTTGATTGTGGACAACCTCCGATGTGTATATATCAATTGGGCGTCTCGACGGTGTGTGTTGTGAATTTACCCTCCGATGTATATCAATTGGGCCGTCTCCGGCCGATTGATATTTTAATTTGGACTACCCTCGGAGTAATTAATATTTTTAGACAACCCTCGACGAATTTCTACAGACTCATCTCATCATCACTCCTATAGTCTAGGGTGTTCGATTACATATGGAATGCATGTATGCCAATCCCATTACAGTCTAATTCACATGTAAATACATAAACATGCATATATTTACAAAACAATCAATTCACACAATCATGTCATGTAAATTATCATTTCAAACATCAAAATTAGCTCAATTGGGCTAATAATCAAACACGAGCAATTCAACTTGAATCCCACTTTCGACCAAACCCGTTTCACACGAAAAAATATATTTTTTGAGAACAACATTTGGAATGAGTGAAACCTCGATTTATTCGAAAAATCTAATTCATCGGTTCACCTTGTAAACCCGCGTTCCGGCCATTTAGAGCCTCATTCAATCAATACGTGATTTATTATGCAAAAGCACAATTTGACACCCCAAACCGATCGTAAGCGATCTTTGAATTTGCTACTCTTGGGTTTCAAAATTCATATCGGTCGGTCCCGAGGTTTGGGACCCGTCAATTTCAACCCTCACGGCCTCACTCGGCTCAACGTTACCGTAAAATACTTAAGAAAGAATAAAGCCCAAGTAGGGGCTTTCTGCTCTCGGAGGTTGGGGCTCGTAATCTGAAAGACCGCATGGGAGCCTCTCGCGTGAAGCTTCCCTTCTTGTCCGAGGCGCAATGGTCGGATCGCCCCGTGTCCCCAAGAAAAGGAAGACTCTGCGCTCAAAGCTGAAACCGAAAAAAATGAAGCTCACTGGTTCTCTTTTTTTGGTTTTTTCACGTTTTCTCTTCTTTTCATTTGGAGAAAACAAGTCCTTATTCCTATTTTGTCTTCTAGTGACTTAAAGAAATCTAAAATGCCTATTATGTCCACTTCATTTCCGGTTTGACATTCGGCCTTGTTCGTGATCATTTCGTCGTTCTCTGCTGCATGCAACATGGCACATGAGTGCGTGTTATATGTGACTTAGTCATAAAATCATTTCGGCACCCGAACGCGATGCCTCGAGAAAAGCGATGCCGACTCATTGTCTCGAATTCGACCAATTTTACATGCTAGCTAGATTTCACGAGACGAATTCGTGGTGAAATCTGTTTGATAAGTCGGAGATCTAGAGAATAAATTCGAGATTTTTAACGAAATAACAATTTTATGTCGAAGTATAGTTGCCCTTTTTCCAGAAATTGGAATTTCTCGGGTCTTATAATCCATTATTCTTCTTTTGCCCCAAGGAGATTAGAGAACTTAGGAACAAACTTCCTGCAAGCCTAGGTGACTGCACAACGTTTGAGGTACTAGCAGCATGTGTATGGAGATGTCATACAATTGCAGTAGACCCTGATGAGTTTGTTCGCTTGTCATGTTTTATCAATATGCGGGGCAAGCGTGGGTTTAGTGTGCCTCCGGGGTACTATGGAAATGCTTTTGCATGTCCAGCCTCAATTACTAAGGCTGGAATGCTATGTACAAATCCCCTGGAATATGCTATAAGGTTACTGAAGAAAGCTAAGATGGAAATGAGCATAGAGTATGTGAAGTCAGTGGCAGATCTTATGGTCATCAAGGGTCGACCCTCATTTACGCAACCAGGGAACTATTTTGTTTCGAATCTTAGGCGTGCAGGGTTTGGAGAAATCGACTTTGGATAGGGCAAGCCAGTCTATGGTGGGGGTGCAAAGGCTATATCTAATATGAGCTTCTATGGCCGTTCAGGAATGACAAAGGCGAAGAAGTGAATGTTATACCTATATGCTTGCCTCCATTGGTCATGAAAAGGTTTGAACATGAGCTAAATAAAATGACAAAAGAGGCAAAACCTGTTGGAAATATTAAATCTATGCTCTAAATTAAAGATAATCTACATGGATTGCAAGAATTATATAAGAGTTTAGTTTTTAGCTTAGAGTCTCTTTAAGATTGTCAAAATCTAAATGTATTAGGGTGGCGATTAGTAGTTACAATTGTTATATCAATAGCAGGCAATGTATGCATTTGTGACACTATTTTTCTTCAAGGCTCGAGTGTTGTTTAATACTTATATTTTCGACTAACAACGTGACTTACGATTCATTCATCCTATTAGGAAATGTATTAACTTATGTATTTCCATACATATATAACATTAGTGTTTGCAAATAGGAATATGTCTTGATAAGCTCTATTTGTTTAGGATGCATGAAAGCATTTGATGTAGAGTGGACAATACCTTTTGAGATATGGACGATACTCAATAACCATAGCTCTAAATCCATGAAAATCTGGTGTACAATCGAGAAATATTAGATTTTGATGTAGAGTGTCAAAGTTCAAAGTTGTGAAAACTATCTTGTTGATTGCAGATATAGCATATATAAAAACACCAAACTAAATGTTTGAAACAAGTTAGATTGCTAATTTATCATAACCATTATCATGGAAATTATATGAGCTAATGATGTGAGGATCTATCCTTAATGGTTGGGACCCTGTAATTATTTCATATGAAGTCTGAAGGCTTAACATGAAAAGTAGTAATCAAGCACCTAAAAAAGTTTCAATTAGAAATATATCTTTTCATACAAAATTCCATGTTAGAAGTCCCACATCAGTTGGACACGATCTAATTGAAGTGAATATATATGGAGGAACCTTCCTCCTGTTATAAGGCCTTTTAGTGGGAGTTGAAAGGGGTTCTAAAAATATTAACATGGTATCAGAGTTGGTCATGTGTATGGATCACGGTGGAGGAGGCTTCACACTTATCATCCTCTAGATGGACTGGAAAAAGAAAAAGAAAAAAAAAGAAAAAGAAGAAAAAGAAAAAGAAAAAAAAGAAAAAATAACTCAGCCTCCATGTGAGAGGGAGTGTTAGAAGTCCCACATTGGCTAGACACGGTTCAATTGAACTTAATATATATGGAGGAACCTTCCTAATGCTATAAGGCCTTTTAGTGGGAGGTGAAAGGAGGTTATAAAACTATTAACATGGTATAAGGCCTTCCTTTTACAATTTATTCTTCATTTGTTTATTTGAAAGTCCATGGAGGACTCTATTTGGTTTGTTTGACTCTCCATATGTGGGTATGGGAATGCACATGAGGGAGGGTGTTAAACACATGATATTCATATTAAACCAAAATCCTACAAGCTTGAGCTTTTAACAGAGTTGGTTGTTTAACATCTCATAAATTAAATTATGTAAAATCTCTCAAGCAATAATAGCAAAGTATGAATAAAAAAATTTATTAAATTAGTCTTACATCTAGAGATATAAAGGGGCATTTTAAACCCTTCATACCTATGTCAGTTATTCCCCACATCAAGTATAATCGAAAATATAGAATAAGAAAAGCAAACTTAAAAGCCAAAAAATGATAGAGATCAATTAATACATTTATTTCCAAAATGGAAATGGGAAAGGTATGTTGAAATCATCATTCAACAAAAGCCTAAATCAAGATTGAACAAAGTGTGTGATAAATTAGTGTTATCATCCTTAGGGTTTTCAAACATCTTGTGTGGGACCTTCCAAGCTTTTCTAGTCGCGACATATTTGTGTGTGGGCACGCCTAATTTCCAAAGACTAGAGAGAGAAAAACCGCATACATGTATTTTGGCTCTAGGGAGAGGGGGTCTATTCATCTATTCATAGACTCCAAACCCTAGGCTTTTAGGGTTTCTTATCTTTCAAGAAATCTAACCATTGCCTCTCAAGCAATTAATTAATGAATTTTGTCACTTAGCAGCTAGCTTGGGGGTCCAACAATCCATTATTAACTTTGGCTCCTAGTCAACTGTCCAAATTGCTTTAAGAGCATAAATCCAACAATCTCCCACTTGCTTAGAAAAAAGTTTGGGACCGTGATATTATCTGGTGCTATTCCACTAAAAGCCCATATGTGAACTCCAAGATTAATAATAATAATAGTAATAATAATAATAATAATAATAATAATAATATATTAAATGTGTTTTTCCTTTATAAAATATCAATAATTAAGCGACAAAGATTTATGTCAATCAATATATTATTTATTCTCTTAACTGATCAATTTCTCTAACAGATCCAATGCACTGGCTAATGTCTCTCAACATCCGAGTATCAAAACATATTAAGAGGATATTTCATATAAATTTCATTTTGTATATCTCATAAATTATGGTAGTCAAATGATCATTATTCCCAAATCATCAAGGTATTGTCCTTTAAAGGGAGATATCACTTATTGATAACTTATGAATGATAATCCCTTAATTACATGTTTATAATATACTCAAGATTAAGAAAAATAACATAACTAATACTATTTGAGATTTAATTCTACTTTACAAAATATTACCTTTAAGTAAACATCTCTTGACCCTCTCAAAGTGAGTACAACATAATTCACTCTAACATTTTACAATAGCCAAGACTGATTATTTCATAGAATATTACATTCTAAATAAAGTGTCCAACTTTACATATTAACTGTGAGAAAATTCATTAATTATGAGAATATATGACCATGTCTTCTATAGATGTAGTCATATGATCATGTACTGGGCCTTATACGTAAAACATCACGTGCATAAAAATTTAAGAAATTTATACCATTTAATTACAATTAGTCTTGCCCCTAAATCAAAAATGTAACCAACTCCACTTACTCTAAAGTAAGCCTAGGACCCTCTTGAGACCTATAAAATTTGCATGCCTCTCAAACACACGCTCAGGAAAAGTCTCAGTAAAAGGGTTTGCTAGGTTCTCCTCATATGCTATCTTAGTAATTAACCACTATGTCTCCTCTATAAATGAAATTACGGATCAAGGGGTACTTTCTCAATATGCGTTTCAGCCTTTTTTGAGACCTGGGTTCTTTGGACTATGCTACAACGTCACTACAATCACAGTAAAGGGTAATGAGTTGATCTACACTTGGTATCACATGAAGATCTAAAAGAAATTTCTTAAGCCACACAACTTCTTTTGTAGATTTGGATGCAGCCACCTATTCAGGTTCAATTGTGGAGTCAACAACACAGGTCTGTTTAACACTCCCTTAACAAAGGGCTCCTCCATTTAAGGTAAACACATATCCTAATGTTGATTTACTATAGTCAATATACCCTTGGAAATCAGAGTTTGCAGAACCAAGTGTTTCAAGACTCTCACTAGAAAACACTAACATATAATCCCTCGTTCCTTTTAAATACTTGAGTATATGTTTCACAACAGTTCAATGTTCCACTCTGGGATCTAATTAGTATCGACTTACAATTCCAACTGCAAAGAGGTTATTTGGCTTGGTGCATAACATGACATGCATGACAGTACCAACAATCGAAGCATGAGGTTTCTTAGTCATGAGTTCTTTTTATTCGAAAGTTTTTTTGTGATTGTACCTTAGAAAGATGAATTCCATGTTTGAAGGGTAGAATTCCCTTCTTTGAATTCTCCATGCCAAATCTGGCCACTATTTTGTTAATGTAGGACACTTGGGATAAAGCTACAATCTATTCTTCTAGTCTCATAAAAGTTTGATACCTAGAATATAGTTAGCTTCACCTAATTCTTCATATCAAATTGCTCTTTCAGGTAACCCTTTACTTTTGATTAACACCTCCACATTGTTTCCAATTAACAGGATGTCGTCTATGTAAATAACAAGGAAGACTACCTTTGTACCTTGAATCCTTTTGTACACACATGGTTTATCAAGGCTTTTCTTAAAACCGTATGATTTGATAACTTGATCAAACCTAATGTTCCATGACCTGGAAGCTTGCTTAAGTTCATAATAGACCTTTGCAACTTGCAAACTATGTGTTCTTGACCTTTTGTCATAAACCCCTTCGATTGCTTCATATAGATGTTCTCTTCCAACTCCCCATTTAGGAAAGTTGTATTGACATCCATTTGTCAAATCTCATAATTGAGAGTTGTTACTACAACTAAGAGAATCCAGACAGACTTAAACATGGCTACTGGAGAAAAAGTTTCATCATAAACCATCCCATCTTTCTAGGTATAACCTTTTGCCACCAATCTAGCTTTGAAGGTTTCAAACTTCCCATCTTGTCCTTCTTTCTCATGTAAATCCACTTGCACACAATTGGTTTTATCCCTCTAGAAGCTTCTACAAGAGACCATATTGAGTTTGAACCCATAGATTCCATCCCACGATCAATCACCTTTTTCCACTCTTGCACATCTTTATCCTCCAATGCTTCTTCATATATGGTAGGGTCATCATCAGGATTATCCAAAATGACTTGATAAGTCTCTCCTAACAAGGCATACCTTGTAGGTTTATGTATTATCCTCCTATTACGAGTTTGCTGCATTAGCTATATTGAACATGTACAGGAGCATCCAAGTTTTGTGGTTTAGGTAGATTTCCAATGTCTTCATTATGTTCTTGTTCTTGAGTTTCTTGCATTTGGTCATGAGTTGTTTCCATGTTTTTTCACCCTTGGGTACATATTGTACATATTCCTTTCTTTGAACATCATCATGCAATATGTGAGACCCCAAAACCAGGGGCTCGCTGGATCAACCGGGACAACGACGGAAAACTAGTGGGCATTCGTGTGACCTAACACCGCACTACATTATGTCCCATTTATCTAGATCCATAATTTAGCAAAATCTGACATAACTTCCTTGTACCCGGGGAGCTGTATCCACCTCTCAACCTCACATAATATATAAATTACATGACCCATCCAAGGCCCAATATAACACAATGACCATGCCAGGTCCATTTATGAGTAAAAGTTGCCCCACCGGGCTCATTTATCCATACTAAAAAATATACAAAGTTATATCACAATAGTCCTTAAGAGTTTAATTATAACACTCTTATACAATATATATATATATATATATATATATATATATATATCAAAATTGATTTTTTCAATATACGCATAAAATAACTATCAAAGCCACAATCCGGCTTTCTTCACAATTACGGTCTCGAATGAGCACCGTCCACTAGTGTACACTCTGCACCTGAAATGTTTTCCTATAAAGGGTGAGCCACGCCCAGTAGAGTAAATCCCCACAGGCTACTCCCACCTAAGTCCATACATGCAATGGTCATGTTCACAATTCACATTCACATTCCAAGTAAAAACATGCAATTTCTACTATGGAATCCTACATGCCATGAAATGAGATGAGACTCAATCATGTATCGTGCACCTGAGTCCTTACCAACTCACATCTTACCCGAGTCCTTATCGACTCCTACCACACAATGCGATGTCAAAGTGTGATAAAATGTATCATTTGTGGATTACATCCAATGATCATTTTACAACAAAATTCATTTGTTTTCAAACCAAAAGCATTTTGGATGTTACACCTCAGTGATCGTTTACATTCAAAACCATGTGTCTTTTTTCGGGGTAGCGACCTTCTATTCACCGAGGGGCTCACACGCCTTCCTACACTTTCACGAAGCCATATTTTCTGGGACACATGTATAACCAAAATACCGAAAGCCACCCAAGGGTGATCATCCCTACTGCTATTACTGCATACATATTTTAATTTTCATGCATACAACCGCAGGACCCTATCGACATTGTCCCACCATACCAAGCCCACCCAATCAAACACCAAACACAATGTTGATTATCACCATACACTCACACCCATGTCTTGCGATGTTCCCATGCATAAATGCAGTGTGATGCGCCATTGGATGCTATATCTTGCCACATGCACAATGAATGCTACATGGACACACATTTCCACACCACTTATCGGGTGTCATGGACAATCACATCACTTGCATATAACTTCCATACATCATTTCATTCATGTCAATATATCATGCACGCATATATCAACATCAACATACAACATGTCATTTTATATTCAAGCAATGACACATTATACACCGGGCCATGTAATGGGCTTTATTTGCACATAGAAATTCATCACATGTCTAGAAACATCAAAACAAGTCACTATAGTCAAAGCAGTAGAGACTCTTTTGATCTCGAGCCCAGTGTGACATATACTATACCCACAAAATAGCCTGAATAAATATAACAATTTACCAAACGATCATCCAGGCCTCAATCATGCCCTAAACAATACATGAAAACAGTCCCAAATTCAGTCCCATAGTACCACTGAATTCAGTCCTAATCAGTCTTAAAATCTGGACATAAACAAATAACAGCCTAAGTTGTAGAAATCCCAGGAATGAAATGGACCATGCTGTAGAGGTCCAATTTGAGTGATTCAAAAGCATACATCAAGTTTCCATATGCAGCTATAATTTCCATGGAGAACACTAGTCCAAATTCCCTTTTTTTTCCCAACCGAAAATCAGTCCCAAAATCTGGACCGTGTGTATGGTCGAAACAAGGCAGTATGTGGCAGTCTTGGAAAATGGACCATAACTTAAGCTATAAAGGTCCAATTTGGGTGATTCAAAACTTAACATCAAGTTCACAATTGCAGCTACAATTTCCATAATGGACACTAATCCAAATTCTCTTTTTTTCCTAACCGAAAATCAATCCCAAAATCTGGACAGTGTATAGGGTCAAAACAGGGCAGTCTGTGGCAGTCCCGGAAAATGGACCATAACTTGAGCTATAGAGGTCCAATTTGGGTGATTCAAAAGCCTAACATCAAGTTCACAATTGCAGATACAATTATCATAAAGAACACTAGTCCAAATTCCCTCTTTTTCCAACCAAAAATCAGTCCCAAAATCTGGACGTTTCATAATAGGGCAGCATTTTCATAGCCCAAAAAATTTTCCAAACAGCCCCTTAAAGCAAAAAACACAGCAAACAGCCCTTAACCACAGTGAAAATAAACCAAGTAGGAAGATTACTACCTCTTCCAAGGCATATAAGAAATAAGTCTTGTGGACACTTCCTAAACTCGAAACCTTTGATTTCACTAACTCCTTGCTTGAATCCTCTACGAAATTCCGTGTTTTAGGTACCCACGTGTAGCCCTCGTCGATTAGATGAACTTTCGTTCTTGGCCCGACGAATTCCGACCGACGAAACTCCTTAGATCGAAGAGATAAGTTTGGATTTCTTTCTTTTTCTCTCACGCACATCCTAGAAAATGAGCTCCCTCTCTCCCAAATTCTCTTTTGTTCTAAGTTAATGCTTAAGTTAGACATGTGGCCCACGACCCATCTGGGTTCGTTTTTGCCTCGAAACAATTTAATTCATCTCGGTTCAAGTTTAATTTATTTTAAATGAACTTTGCTTTATTTTTTTTTCCACTTTCGAGATTTTTCTCAAAAATCCCGTTTTTTGGGTCCACTCGTCACCCCAAAAATCATGAAAATTCCGACTATCTCGGAATTTGACGAAATTCGTCTAGGTAACTAGATTTCACGAGATGAATCCAACGATAAAGTCCATTTTATCATCCGAGATCTAGAAAAATTCCAAGTTTGAAAACCTGTACTATTGCGGCAGTTTACCGTTTTGCTATTTTTTAGAAAAATTCAAATTTACCCGGGTTTTACACAATAGGGATGGAAAATTAGGAGTTTCTAGTAGATCTTGAACCAAGTCAAGCTCTTCAAGCACTACTTTACTATCAGGCTTAAAATTGTTCATATAATCATTTTCTAGGAAATTGGCCTGATTGCTCACTATTACCTTCTTTTCCTTTGGATTATAAAACATTCCACCTCTCGTTTCCTTAGGATAGCCAATAAATATACACAATTCTCTACGAGATTCCAATTTCTGCAATTTATGTGCTAAGTCATGTGCTTGGGCACCCCAAAACCAAATATGATTCAAACTAGGTTTATGCCCTTTCCATAATTTTGTGGGTGTCTTTGAAACAGATTTAGAGAACCAGTTCCAAATATCTAGTTGTTTCTAAGGCTTTCCCAGTGTGTGAGTAATTGAGCATTGGCTTCACATAACAAATAGTTCATTCTCTTTCAAGACTCCATTTTGGTAGGGCATTTAGGGAGATGATGTTGAAGTGTATCCTCTTTAACCAAAATAGACAGATCTCAGATACACAGATAGTATAATCTCGATCAAATCCAAAAATTTTTTGATATGGATGTACAATTGCTTTCTACCTCGACCTATATTCTAGAAACTTTTCAAAAGTTCTTGACTTATGGCGTCCTAGGTAAACATAACCATAACCATATATTGAGTAGTAATCAGTAAAGGTGATGAAATACTCATACCCGTCTTTGGCTTAAATGCTCATTGGTCCACACGTGTCAGTGTGTACCAATTCCAACTGCTTAGTAGCACAATTTCCTTTGGTTTTGAAGGGCCTCTTTTCTCATTTTATATTACAAACATGATTCACATACTAGAATAAGATCAAAGGTCAAGGAATTTAAAATTCTACTTTTAACCAAACCGTGAATTCTATTGGGATTAATGTGGCCAAATCTGAGTACTATAAATGATTTCTTTGAAACCTTACTTTTTCTTAGTCTGAGAAGTTTTGCTCATCATTAGTATGTTCAATGACATTAATACTATAGGATAAAGGAGTTAAGAAATACAGACAATTCATCAATAATTCAAAACAAATAAAAGTATTAATACTCTTTATTGAAAACGAGGAACAAAACTACACTGTTAAATCATGTTCAACTAAACAACTAAAGGAAACCAAATTCCTTTTAAAAGATGGAACAAACAAATAGTATAATAAACATAACACATGCAACACAATTTTACAAATATAAAAGTTAATCTAATTTTTACTTTTAGTAGTATTTGTATTTTTATTTTTTTTATAATAACTTGAGAATAACTTTGTTAACACAAAGTTGATTAAATCAATGATCAAGTTCATAGAATTATTTAACATTTGTAATAATGAAGAGGAAAAAGTGACAAAACAATAGTGTGATGCTAAAGCTTGAGGAATTCAGATTGACTGCAATCAACTGAAATCTATACATCTCGTATCTGAGACATACCTGATAACAATGGCCTCTTGGGTATAATAATACTCAAAGAATAATGATAATCAACTATATTCTCTGGTTCCATCTTGACTCTAAGATTTATACATATGTACAAATATTTACTCAAAGCCACATTCGACTTTCTTCTCAAAAACTACACTCTGTGAGTCTGCCGTCTCCACGGATAATCTCTATACCTAAAAGGGTCCCACGGCGAGTGAGCAAAACCGGTGAAAGTTTTCCTGTAGGGTGCAGCCTAAAATGCATATGCAATGGCATATATAAACAAGCAATCACATTCCATACAATTATTCACTATTTATGATATCACATATCATGCATGAATCGACCTCATGCTCACCACGAGAGTCCCACCGACTCCCTCACACTTGGGCCCCTTAAGTGTGACTCATGAAGTCGTCTGTGTATTATCATGACTAGCAGTTTGACAACACTCTAATTTTATTTATCATTCTTTCCTTTATTTTGTGGGCCACAGTTTCCAGGTTTGCAGCGGGCATGCGCTCCTGCCAACATTTTCACGGGCTTACATGGTGGGTTCATGTCTAGTAAATAACATTTGGGACTTTCACCTGGGGGGATCTACTAACACTCATGAACATGTAATTTATCATTTGATCATTTTTCGTGAATCTCTACCATGGACTTTGTCCCATTTTTCCGAGTTCACGACCCATTCACTAACAACAGTGAATAACCTTACTGCCTTACGCTGGGCACGAAGTATGATGACCATTATATAGAATGCATGATGCCAATACATTTTCCTCATGTTACATGCATGAATAGATTGTTACTACATGAAACATTTACAAGCCATGGACAATTATAATTTATGCATATAATCTACCTCCATGCAAACCATGTTAATATATCAAATAGCAATACATCAACATAACATACTGCGCATGTTATTCAAACAAGCCATAACACACAACTAGGTCGCCAACCGGACCATTCAGCAGTACCTCACGGCCATATATGATATGAACTGTTTTGTTTCCAATCATATCTATTCATCAAACAACCATGACACCTGAAACACTAGGTTTACGCTCAGCTCACTCCCACGAGTGGAGTGGCCCATATCTAAAAGCTAGTCATAAATCCATACTAATCCCAAGAATTGGAACTAATCTTTACTTGGCCTCCATAAGCAAACCTACCATTATAAGCCTTTAGGCTGAGTAAACAAAGTAGGAAATATCACCTCTTGGAGTTTGTGAGCTCAACCTTTTAGTGTCCACACGTAGATCTCTCATGCGTTGCACCAACTTCCCCAGTACTCGAGGTGTCGAGCGATCGACCGCCGAACTCGAGGAAGATCTTCATGCCCTTTCCTCCTTTTTCTCCTTTTCCTCCCTTTTCTCTCTACGGATTCTTTTCTCTTTGTTCCTTCTTTCCTTTCTTTTCCTTCCTTTTTGCTTTTCTATTCTTTTTCTCTCTTCTCATTTCATTTTCCAAATGGAACCAAAAAGGGCTAATTAAAGAAAAATAATAATAAGAAAATTGTTTTTCTCATGTTTGGTTTCGCTTTGGAAAATATAAAAGAAAATAAAATATAATCAAAATTCTTTAAAATTTTAAATATTTTAAATTTCTTAGTCTATAGATAATAGAGATAAACAAATAAAATGAGCTTGAATACATATGTAGAACTAATTTGCTATATTTAGATCTATTTTTTTATTTTCCTCAAAACTTTATTTCCTTCCTTTTTTTCTCTCTATTCTTCTTTATATTTTCTTTCCTTAGAAAGTCTCATTTGGGAACTCATAAAGTACTAGGGAAAGAAAAAAAAATATTAAAAAAATTGATTTTTTTCATGTTTAGTTTTATCTTGAAAAATATAAAATCAAATTCAAATATAATCAAAAATCCTCAAAATTTCACATATTTTAAAATTTCTTAGTTCTTATGATAGAGAGAGAAACAAATTAAATGAGTTTGAACAAACATATAAAATTAATTTATTAAGTTTAAATCTACTTTTTATTTTCCTTTTTATCTTTTTCCTTTTAGCTTTTTGTCTCTATTTTCTTTCCTTTGACTTTTAATCCCCCCTTGACTTTTAATCATAACTTCGTCACTAGAAAATTTCTTAGTAAATAGTTTGAAAAATATAATTCTATTTATATTTCATATAATCATTATTTTTCAATCGGGTTTAATGTTTGATTTAAAATATAACAATTGAGTTTTGAATATGAATCATGAAAAAAATAAAATCATAAAATTATTTTATCATAAAATCATTAAATATAGCCCCGACATAACATGGTCTATAGCTATTCCTAACAGGCTCCATCCTATGATGCATTTATGCCACTTCTGTGGTATATTATTAATTATAAATATAGCCGACATTTAGTGATGATAATAGGGTT
Source organism: Tetrastigma voinierianum (assembly GCA_016808115.1). Classification (NCBI taxonomy): domain Eukaryota; kingdom Viridiplantae; phylum Streptophyta; class Magnoliopsida; order Vitales; family Vitaceae; genus Tetrastigma; species Tetrastigma voinierianum. Next base: position 209,566 of record JAEQBH010000648.1, on the reverse strand, counting down.
GGGACGGGGTGGCCCACCCAACTCTGGACTATTTAATGTAAACTATTTCCCATTTCCATTCTTCTAAAAAGTTAAACGGGGTCAGACGGGGCAAGGATCTATATAGGTAAGGATCTATATAGGTATGAGAAATTCTTGTACCTGCCCGTTTAGTTATTATTTAATCATTTATGTATAAAATATGTTTTAAATTTTGAATAATATAAAGTATGTCCTTTCCTCAACAAGTTGGGAACTTCGCCCATGGAATCCGACGCAAATTGAGATGATATTGTTGGTCTTGGCCTTTTGGTGAACAGAAACCACGATAGTAAGTGTTTGTGTTAACTACATCAGAAAAGTTTCAAGGTAAATGGAGAGGTCTCAATGGTTCCATTAAAAACCTACTTGTTTTAAGTTTTTATTGTTTTTTTTATAGGTATTTTCTAGACAAGTACCTACAGTTTTGGGCTCATATACTACTTGTAGAAGGTCTTTAAATACATGTAAATGATTAGAGAATTTGACTTAATCAAAAAATAGACAAACGAAGAACAAAATGGGTAAGATGAACTTATCTAGTTTGATGGATGAAACGTGCAGTTGCATTGTCCTTAAAGTAAATTCGTCCTCCTCCGATTTGTAACCTTGGTATAGTACGGAACTGACGATCTACCTCCAAGAATCAACAACTTCTAGATCTCATCTCGGGTTCACTCTTTTAGTAAGAGGGAGTGCTTGGAAGCACTTCAGAGAGAGTATGCTTGGAAGCACTTAGAGAGAGAGAGAGTTTTGAGAGCTTGAGAGATCTCAAGGAAATTTTGTGAAATGAAAGGAAGGGTCACCTATTTATAGGTGAAGCCCCCCAAACGAATCTCTTCAAAATTCGAGAGAAAAGGTAAATTAAAAATTAATTAAACAATTGAAAAGGTCAAAACACTTTTCATGTAGTGAATGACTTGGTAAATAGCTGTTTAAAATTGAACAAATTTAAATTAAATTTGATTAATCAAGGATAACCATTTATTAATTATTTAAAGAAAATCAAAAGAATTGGACGAAATACTTGGCCAAGTCAAATTGGTTATAAAATTTCTTCCTCTTTTTTTGTCATTTTACACTTACACAGTGAAACAATCCCCCATAGAGTATAAGTGTGAAGAAGAAGAAAATGAGGGAGGAAGGAATGAATATTAGAATCCAATATATCAAATCCGGTGCCCATAGGCTATGAACCAGCCTTAGCATAAAGTAATATTGAATCACAAAATATGGTGAATTAAACTTCTATGAACCTATATGAGAGTTCTAAAGAATATGCCTACATTCTCATAGGAAGCGGCCCCACTTCTACTCTCATATAGGTGAACCAATCAAGTATGCTCAGCATCTAAACACACTATCCATAAGGAATATAGTATCCATTAAAAGTTATACTCAACCTCAATCAACGCGGAATAAGCTAAATATACACCATAGGGATGAACTCTCAATAAACATGACCGTTAGAGTAGCTCACAGTCAACATATGACTTGTTATTACCCATATGAACCCACTTCATGGGATCTTCATTCTAGCAGATTGTGTTATATACCTTTGACTTTGTAATGAACAAAAAGCCCCGTCCCTAACCTTAATGTTTTGTTACTAGTTTTTTCTATTTAGTAAGTTTGGATTAGAGGATGATCAAATTCAACTCTGACCTCACAAAACCTAGAGATATAACTGCATCTCAAGCAATGTACCTGTGTGCCTTGGTCAGCCTGTATGTTCTTCCCAAACTAAACATTTACTTTTGGCCTTAACTATTACAACAGCTATCACAGCATATGAACCACCGGATAGATTTAGTCTCATCCATAAAGGGATATCCATTAATAGATTTCTGAGTCACTCGACTTCAAAACTTGCCTTCTCTAAGGCTATAAACTCTACCTCCATAGTGGACTAAGTAATGCAAGTTTACTTTGATAATTCCCAAGAAATTGCACCTCCTCCAAGGATAAAAATATACCCAATAGTGGATTTTATCTCATTTGAATCAGAGATCTAGTTGGCATCATTGAATCCTTTAGGGCGTTAATCCTCAACACAAACAATAATCCTTTAGGCCTCACCAGTGCTGGCCTCTACAGAATATATTAATGATCTTGATGGGAACTTCGATTACTCCGGCTCAATCTTCAGTGAAGGCTAATATCGATTTAGTGCAATTGCCAAGTACATTATGCTACCAATTATCTAAGCATATTCAATTTTTGCAATACTATGTTCTCGATTTTTCTTCAACTGTGAACTAGATTATAAGAATTGATACTGGTTTACAATCAAAGTGTTCAAATTTCCTCTAAATATTCTCAACATAGTGTTCTTGAGAAAGATTAAGCCCTTTAGGTGCTCTTAACATTTTGATTCCTAGAATCACATCTACTTCTCATAGATCTTTCATATCAAACTTATATCTTAGGAAACTCTTGGTCTCAATAACAACTTACATGTTAGTCACAAATATAAGCATATCATCAACATATAGGCAAATGATAATGCATGAGTCATTCTCAACTTTGCTATAAATGCATTTATTAGCATCATTAATGGAGAATCCATTAGAAATCAACACATGATCAAATTTGTTATATCATCGTTTGGGTGCTTGTTTTAACCCATAAAGTGATTTAGCTAGCATATAAATTTTTTGCTCATCTCCTAGAACCATACACCCTTCATGTTGATCGAAATAAATTTCCTCTTCCAGTTCCTCATTCAAAAAGGCGGTTTTAACATCCATATAGTGCACTACTAGATTATAAACCGATGCTAAAATAATTAACACCCTAAATCAATGACCCTTTTCCCTATGGCGGTTACTTTCGTCCACAATAACTATTAAGTAAGACTTACTTTGATTGTTTGAAAGTGGCTTGAAAGGGATGCCTAAATAGTGGGACGAGATACAAAGAGAACGACCCTTAAACCCTTATCCCTTTTTTGTTTCTTGATTTATGGGATTTCGATGATGGAAATCTTTTATTTAATTTTGTTCGATTGGTTTATTAGATTGGAGTGTATGGCAGTACAAGTTTTCTTATAGATAATGGGATAATGCTTAAATTTGGAAATTGTAATGTATTGGGATCGACTTGTGTTTGGATCACGATTTCCCATAGAAGAATAAAACCCTTAAAAGATCAACATGTTTCCATCATCAACACATTTCTCATGAATCCCATCATAAGGGTTGACTTTTAATAAATAAATAAAATAATATAAAACCATGATTCTTGATAATTGTGCATGGCATTGAAGGCTTGTGCATGATAGGTGAATGCATTTATTTTTTTCCTAGAGTGACATGCCTTAGAGTAAAATTTAAAGTTGATTGGCTGTTAGAATGTTTTTTTCTTTTTTGGCTAACAAAAAAAAACCATGTTTCAGCGATGATGTGCATGGTGAAAGCACTTTTTAAGGAGTGAAAAATAAATCTTCATTTTCATAACTCTCTTTTTTTTTCTATGGTCGAGTTATTATCCCTCAATTTGCATGACTTTTCAAAAATTACTCTCCTAGGGTTGTTGAGATAAGCATTGCGTTTTTTTTTGTGTTTTCAAAATGTACCATAACAATTTTTCTTGCTCCAAATAGTCTTGTATCCTCAATAACTAAGCTTTTAATGGATTGGGCACAAAATTGAATTTTAATTTTGCAAAAATCTTTCGTGTTGTTCATATTGATTGAGCAGATTTTTGTTGTGTATTTGTATAGTTATTATAGCATCATATTGTGAATAAGATTAAATGTTTTTGAACTTATGTGAAATTTAAAAATATTGAATGCTTATGAACCGTGAGTTTGAGCATGTCGAATATTTTTGGAATTGATGTCGCAATTATAACTTCTCATGTCTTGATTGTCAATTTTGCTAAGATCCATACGGATAGTGAAGTTGAGCTAACTCAATGGTTTTTACATTATTTACAGTAAGGATAACTGTAGTTTAATGAGGAGATTTCACTAAATTGTCATCAGACACACTTCATTTACTACCCTATCCGTTAAAGTGTGAATTTGGTTGTGATAGCCCCTAGTGAATTACTCACATTCTTATAAAATTCTTTTTGTATTCAATGGAACTCAACATTAAGTGACAACTTTTCTAAGTCATTTGATAAGCTGGAGGATAAAGAAAATAAAATGTCCTTATTTTACATGCATTTCTGATATTCTTGATTGCTCTTGTTGATGTGACAGCTTTTCTTGGTTCTCATCCAAAAACTTAATAGGACTAATTACAAATAATCATTCAAATCTCATGATGAATTTGACAAGATAATCACCTTGAATGGTTTCAAAGAAAATGTTGTGGATATATGTATAGACTCGAGGGTCAATGAAAGTAGTTACATATTTCTTGTTTTATTAGTTGATGATATACTACGTGCATAAAATGATTCTAACCTTTTGGTTAAGAAAAAGCATATGTTGTCAAACCTTTTTTAACATGAAGGATCTTGGTGAAGCCTCTTATGTTTTGGGCATAAAGATACTTCATGACAGGGCTAATGGAATGATGCTTAAGTTGTCACAAAGAACCAATATCGAGAAGACAATGAAGAGGTTCAATATGAAAATTTGTAGTTCCATTGAGCATAGTTATGAAAGTTATAAATTTTCAAGGGCTTGGTTTGCCAAAAATGATGATGAAGAAATGAAGTCATTCTGCTTCATCTTTGGTTGCAACCTTATATAATAACAAGTATGCACATATAATGCGAAAATTGTATCTTAAGAATTTCATTTCAGTTTTAGAAGTTGCTAAAGCCATTTCCATCTATTGAAATTGTTTAATGATAATTATACTAAGCCACATTACTCAATTTTCTCTAATGTGTCTGAGGAGGACGTCTCGCTCAAAGCACATTGATGTGAAGTTCAATGTTATCAAAGAGAAAGTTGTAGAATCCCTCATTTCAGTTGAGCACATTCCCATGAATAGTATGTTTGTGAATACCCACTAACCAAAGGCTTAATTATTTGTGTTTGAAAAACACCTCGTCCATATGGGATTGTTAGGAGCCTAAACTCTTTGTATTAGTGGAGTTTTACCTTTTCATATGTTTTGTAAGGAAAGCTCACATATTTTTGTTTGTACATGCACATTTTGATGTTTGTCATTTTCTTGTGATTTTGTATCATTTTGACTAGATGAATGATAGAATATTATTCTTCTTTCAGAGTAAATCAATACTCTTTGTTATTGTAGTATCCTTGATTAAGTAGCGCTGAACTCTTGTACACTTTAGCGCATCATCTCCAGGGTGTTAATTGTATATGATTGGTTATGTTTGCTCTTAATCTCTAAATGGAAAGCATTTTGAAGGTTATGATTTTACATTAATAATTTTGATTATGTACAATTTATACATCCCTCACCGGTGTGTTAATTTATATGATTAGTTATGATTTCATAATCTTGTGGAAGTTTTTTGAGTAATGATTTTAATTAGTAGCCTTTGATTATATACGATTTGTACATCCTCTTAGTGTGTTGTTGCATATGATGTTGGTTGTAGCTTTATGTAAATCTTGCCAGGCACCCAAGCCCGATCCGGCAGGTTGGCCAGTGGGGAAATCAAAAACCATGGGGGCCTTCAGTGAAACTTATAGATCAAATCCATTTTATTCATATAAAAAGTTTCCATTTCTCAATATTTGTAGTGGTTTCAATTTAGACGACTATAAACATTTACATTAACAATCGTTTACTATGAAGGCATACATGCCTTTTCAAAATGATTTACAAAATATATGTTCAGTTCATTGTTTTTACGAAATATCAATCATTTAAAATGGTGGAAATAAAGCTCAACTGCAATGAAATTAGTTTTAAATTTTTCTGAAGAATGTCGGCCTGCAGGAACCAATGATCATATTAATAACTCAAGAGGGAGTGAAGATCAGGATCTGTACTGTTGTTGTTATCTGAGGAGATGTGTTGGCTAGTAGAGGTTGAAACAACTCCTGCTGGGTGGCAGTTCCGCCCTCCTTCGCCTTGAGGGTGTGTGGGCCTTGCGGTCGGGATCCAGAACAATGCACTCTGGTTTTTTCTTACTATAGATCATTAAGTACTCCACTTACATGAGGCAGGGATCTCTAAGGGAAAAGACTCTCTAGGAGACTAGGTTTAAAAAAAACCTTTTTTCTCTTTCTTTTTTTCATTGAGGCAAGGGTTTTTAACTGGTACCATAATCCAACCCTAATTCTATAATATCAACTAATTTGGATATTTCAAATTGCCCTCATGGTCTGATTAATATGAAACAGTTAGTCTTTGATTACTCATAATATGTCATTAATATATAGATCTACTTATTACTTAATCTATAAGCTGATAAATGTTGAGTTTGTAGCAGATTCATATTATACTAATCTATAACATCAATATTAATTATTTTCCAACTTGATATAAAATTATAAATTTATTCCAGTCATGATGATTCTTTTATAGCAATATATCAGAGGTGGAATTGGACCCGCTGGTTTGTCAATTTTTCAAAGCTCGATAAATTCAATAATTAATTAAACTCTTTAATCAATGTTTTTGTTATTATTTTCAGAGTTATGCCCTTCCTTATTCATAACTTGAAATTGAACTCTTTACCATATAGGTATCGATTTTATAGGAAAATTTAAATTATTATTAGTTTCAATCAAATACATAGTTCATCTATACGAAAGTGGTTCATAGCTGAGTCGGGTGAAATCTTAGTTTAGCCTCTAATTATATCTTGATCATAAGTTCCATTTAATCAATGATGATGATTCAATTTCTCAACACAACATTCATCTAAATTGAATATAAGCCTGTTGATTCAGGCGCCAACATGAGGAACCAGCTGTATCATTCATGGAAGAGGTTGGATTCCATGTCCGTGGATTACATTCAATTGCATCGTCAATGGGGCCTCGGGCGCGTATTGTTTATTCATAACGACTTCTTACATGTGACTCAAAAATTGATTGACATAAGCAGTCTATGACTTCTGGAGATTGAGGCGATCTGCATATGATCATCGCGGCGTGTTTGGTGCCCAGAACCAGCGATTATTTAAAAATTACGAAAATGCCTTGGGGTCTCTCGCGTAGCAATGTCTTATTCTCGCGCTGGAACTATCTTTAATGTGCGTTGTGACCCGGATCTGAATCACTTGTTCTCGGCGTGGCGGACCGCAGTGTCTTTGTTGGGGTCACACAGCTTCAGTCGTTTGTCTGAATGATTGATTTATAATCCCGCAACCTGGTCTCTCGCCATGGCCCCAGTGCCTGAGTTTGTAATTTACCTTAATCATCTCAAGGATTTTGGCGTTTGTATTCGCCAGTATACTTTTCAAAATAACAATTAACTAATAAATGCGACACTTTTAAACTAATTCACTCATGAGCTTGTAAATATAAATTCATGCTTTACAGGGGCACTATCATAACAATCCTCCACTTGCTCTACATGTGAGACATATCTTCAAAACTATCCACGAATAAAGAAAATGACCTCAATGTTTGAATGCGTCTTGGTGAATGGATCCGAGGACTAATGGCCTACGATCATCTTTGTAACGACCAAAAAAGTGCCCGATTGCGATCTCTAATTAGATGATACACTATACTATGTTTCTCTTGTGACTCACTTGGTTCTTTGGAACATACAATACTATTGTCGTGCGTCCACCCTGAGTTTATCCATATTTAGACAAACTGAATCTGTAAAACCCCATGAGCCAAAGCCACTTCTTTGGCTTGCTTCACAACCGCTATATGTTCGACTTCCATGGTAGAATCTGCCGATCTTTGGATTGTTCGACGCTTCCCTTCTCCATACCCCGACTCACCACCAAAGTGAATCTTGACCCGGACATTGACTTTATTTGTCCTTATGCGACCTTGAAATCCAATCGATTATATCTATGCAGGATTCAGTGCATTTGAATAAATCCTTTCTTATCTGGTTTCGTTCTCTAAGTACTGAAAATGTTAACTCTGCATAAATCCGTCTGCATGGCCGGTTGGATTGTTTATCATTTGACATTCCTATCGCATAGCCGGGAGTGATGTAAGTCTTGCTCCCACAGCATGGCTCCACATAGAAGTGCCTGCGAGCGTAGGAACCACGTCTCATGTCTCTAGCTACGAGTGTAGTAGGACCTTTGTATCAGTAAGAGAGGGATAATTTACCGCCTGGGTGTTAGTTGACCCGCTTTGGGGAGATGTGAAGCCAGGCTGGCACCATCAATATAAAATCTTGGGGCGAGTCGAGTCTGTCTTGCGATCCATACCAGTTTTGGATCCCATTTTACTATTGATGCTGGCGGAAAACTTTTCAGGCCTAGCCATTTGCTCGTGGATATAATCACTGTCGTTCCCCCAATGGTGGGGATATGTCTAAATCTGACACGAAAAGACTCTTTGGTTCAGCAGTGTAACATGACTAGGTTAGTAGCATTTTGCTTGAAAGCAAGAAGGGTTTGATGATCTATCAGTAACGGTTCCAAGACCTTGAACCATACAGCCTGCTGTGGACTATGGCTTAGGATTTTCTGCTCAGCTAACTATGAAACCTGGTTCTGCATCTTATAATCTTCTTCAAAATCAACCGTTCAGGCTGTCTGTCATTGCCATATCACCATAGTCGAGGCGACGTGGAAGAAGGATAAAGATGGTTTAAAGCGCGCTGGGAGAAGATCTGTGCATAATCGCTCTACTCCCCTTTTATTGTGTGCTGTTTCTGGCGTGCTGAAGTTATCGACACATCCACACCTCTTTTCTTATGGTCGTTTGCCCAGTGAACTAACATTGAGGAAGATCTGGTCTGACGATTGATCATAGATTCTGTTCTTCCATAACTATTAGTGTTTATATTATGGATCATCCATGTGTATGATATTGGTTGATCATCCTTTAATAGTATGGGTTTACAGCAACATTTTATTGTGACCTGTGTATGATTAGTTGTTTGAAACTCCCTCCACTCGATCAGTTACAATGAAATACATATAGATGTTTAGTCTCTCTTTGTTTACAAGACACATTCATGTTCTGAGCAGTGGTCTGATACGTCAGTTGTATTCTCTGATGCTTTTCGGTTTGATTTGCCATAATCATTTTACAAAGAAGGGTAGCATTACATTGAATGCATCTTTCGCCTCTTTGAGACCTGTAGAACAAACTCCTGTACCTTCCAGTGTGCTCAACTCAGCGGTGTATACCAGTGTGATTAACTCAGTTCTTTCCTGGCCAAGGCCATTTTTATATCTGGATGTAATGTGGTTTACAACCACTCCCTCCTTTCCTAAGGTGTGTGTTGGATGGGGCTTGAAGAGACTACATTAAAATGTATTTGAGTTTGCGGCGCATATCCTAAGGTAGTGGCAATGAGTGGCTCATAACAAACCTGTATGTGGCTATTCATTGATTTCTTCTTTGCGCGGTCTTGCTTCAGTTAGAATGTTGTGAGCTGGATACAATGCCTCAGTGAGTATCCTTGAACTGTATCAAGGTATTCACCTCCTCGATCGATCGACCTGACTAATGAATTTCATTTGTCTTCGACTTAGCGTAGGAATTCTTTAAACTCAAAAGTTTCAAATTTATATGCATTAGGTAAACATACTCATTCAGATAGTAATCATTGAAAGTGATAAAAATAATTCACCTTGACCCTAAACTTGGACATTGAGAGGTCTGAACATCTGGTGCCAGTTCAATTAATTCCTTTGCTTACAAAAGCCCTTTCTTGAAAAGATCTCTTAGTCATTTGCGCTGAGGTGGAAGATTGCCAACTTTAGCTCTTTTAAGGACCATCTTTACGATTATTCAATCTATCGAACATATAATCTAACCTTGGGTTTTTATGAAGTGCGTGTCATCATTATGAGAATATTTTGCTTCTTAGGCTTAGGATGTCTATCTAAATAGTTCGATTAGGAGCGTTAGTTTGTTTGGCCTTAAAATGTAAGCCATTTTCATTATTTACATGACAAATGTTTAAACCATTTAAATAACAATCACAGTTATTATAAATGAAACGGTAAACAATTATTAAATCGACTTGGCGAAATCAAATTCTCTGAATCGATGCAATAAACATTGTTAAAAGAAATTCTTCACCTGAACAAGCGACCGGCTCCCACTACGTTATTGAACATCGGCCCATTTCCATTCACCATGAGCACTCCCCATGATGGCTCACGGAAAGACTATAGCATACGCAGAAGAACAAATATAGTTGTTGAACCCTGAATCAATTATCAAGATTGACTATCCTTCCACTATTGGCTTCTAAAACCGATAAATCAAATTTTCCTTTTTCTCCTTCGATTCGAATACTTTATTCTGATTTCTCTTCCCAATGCCCATCTGACTCCATGATGGAAACATTTACCTTTAGTTTCTTTTCTTTGGGCCATGCCTCGCTTGCTTTAGGAACCTTTGCTTCTTCTCTTGGTCTTCTGGAAGGCACCATTATTGTTCTTCCTCTTCTTCTTATTGTTAAGAAGAGGATGAGGCCGCTAGTTTAAACAACATTTCTTGACCTTTTGAGTCCTTGTCTTGAGATGGCCTCGAAGGTTTGCAGTCATTCGATCAGCTAGGTTACATTTGTAAGTCAAACGTTCATAACATAGTTGCTGCCAGTGAATTGAGGAGGAAATCAGGGGTAGTGAATCAGTATTCTCTCACTTGGGTCTGCTCATCTATTCTTATTTTGTGATGCTGCCCCTCGTTGCCATAATTAGCCATGTTCGAACATGAATTAGAGCAGTACCTTTACTCATCTTAGTTCATCTTTCTAGTAGCATCATGGCGTATTTATTCGGATTGTTTCAATTTATGTTTGGAGAATCCATAATCGATGGCGGTTCCATCCTCTGTGTTTTAACCTAAGCATCAGCCGACATCTTGGCTAGCATATAGCGGAACTTTGTTATTGGCTTGAATCAACGTTGCGTGGTTTCTCGTACACTATGAGCGACGTGACTTTTAGGTTCTGCCAGGACATTCAGTGAATAAATCTATTGTTCATGACCAACAGATATTAACATTACTTTTCACTTTACAAAAATTATCATTTGGTTAAGGATTCATTCATGATAAGCGATTATGGGGTTTGAAATGAGACATTGTCTTGAGTAAATAAAAACGTATTTATTACATGCGTGAAGAAACATCAAATATATTTTGGAATAGTAAGCGTGATGCATGAATGCATAGAAATTAAAACACATAAAACAAAAAAATACTAATCAAGGTAAGTTAACCTACAATTAATATCCAGCCAGGTAGGGTAGGTCATACTAATTATAAATTAAATTTGAAACTATCTCAAATTAATAAGTAGAACTCAAAATATCTCATCTTTCCCTCATTAATTAACTAACTTTATTTTGGTCAAAATACAATTAACGTTTAATTGTATCTTCTTGAAGTGTGACCCATCGTTTTGAGTTCTAATAACTTAACCCCGAAGATTGCGTAGTAGGGTAGGTCAATCTTGGAATACATCATCAAGCAGCCGCAGGAAGTGCAACGATGATATTAGCCCGGTGGACACCCTCCGTGGGGAGGGGCGTAATCAAGGCGTCACTGGGCACCACCTAAAACCTCACGGTGTTGAATTTATTGATGGAGACCGTAGGGACACATTTGTCACAATGCCCTTCTCAGCTCAATATTTTTAAACATGGCTAACCTGGTTATGAAACATCATATGTTTGCAATATAACAAATTATTATATCCTATATAATTAATTACCTAGGTGACAGAATGCAATTCTATTAAATTAAATAAGTATGAGTTCAATCTAATTGGAGACTTTAAGGTTTATTAGTTAAAATAATCCAATCTAATTGGAGCACAACAGGTTTGAAGTAAGCCTAGCTCTATGAAGTGAAAAGGGCCTAATTAACTAGCTTTAAAAGTCCAAACATATTTGGGCCTATTGTTTTATTACCATCTTTTTTAACAAAATCAATCATTTTTATTAAAATTGAATAATCTAGGTTAAGCTGAACTAACTATTAGCATAAGCCCAAATTAAATTAAATTGGAAATTACCAAGTTTAACTATTAAACTATATCCATTATTTAATTTATTCGGCAAATAAACAAACATTCCTAGTAGAACATGTTTCTAAGGATGGTATGCATGATACAATATGGTGGGCATTCATGTATGACATGTTATATGCATGAATGTTGACCAGTGCATCTCATACATTGTCTTTATAAAGTAAATAAATAAATAAACGGGCGGAGTGTTTTACGTTATTTCTAATAATTACAACCTTTGAAAAATATGGAAAAATATTTAAGTAATTACATAATGGGCTTCTTGCAATTTACATAATTCACTTCACTCCATCTTCATGTGAAACCCGTTGTGTAATTTCCGGTCCTGTATGCAAAAACAAAAAAAATTACAAAAAAATCCTATGCCGTGTGAAACACAAGATCTGGAAAATGAAAACCTAACCCAAAAACACCATATAATTAACGACCCTCATCCCATCCATACACAACACAAATAATCACATTAAATATGCCAGAATGCCTCATGCATGAATCAAAGAAAACAATTTTCTTAAACACAATAAAAAAAATATATATTAATATGCATTTACATGAACCGCTCTGATACCAGTGATATGAATAAAAACAAAAGCAGCAGTAGTGGGTTTAAAATTTTCGAAAAATCTTATTTTCGAGACATGCAAATACATATTAATATCAAGGGTGATTCGGATCTATACACCATTGTTATAGGAGATTTATTTAGCTAGTAGAGGTTAAACAACTCCTGCACCAAAGTCTTGAATTCCGCCCTCCTTCTTTAGGTGTGTAGGCACAAATTCAGATCTAGAACAATACACTCTGGTTTTCTTCTAGATCTAGCATTGTTTCGACACATGAGCGAGGATCTCTGGGAGAGACTCTCTAGAGCTAGGGTTTAAAAAAAAAACCTTTTTCTCTTTTCTTTTTTTCATTGAGCAGGTTTCTTATTTATAATTAGCCTGTTATATCATCAACAATTTGGATATTTACAAATTTACCCATCTGATTGATTAATATGAAGCAGTCGTCTTGATTACTCATGTCTGTATGGCGTCAGTATTAATTTATGTGATCCTACTTATTACTTTTAATCTATAGCGTCCGATATTCGTTTTGCTGAGTCCTGCTTATTACTTTAAATATAAGCGTCGATATTAATTATTTTCCAAGCAACACGATCATAAATTGTAATTTGTCCAAATCATGATAATAGATTTGTAGTAATATAGGAGGTGGAATTTGGGACCCATGGACTGCTCTAACACCATCAGCGGTAATATTAATTAAACTCCCAATCAATCATTTTTAATTTGTATTAATTTCAGAGTTATTCCCTTTAAAACTTGAGAAATTGAACTATTGTCCTTCGATATCGATTTTACTCGAAAATTTAAGTGTCAGTGGTTAATCATTACGCAGTTCTATCCTCAAAAGTGGTTCTGCTAAGTGGTGAAATTACGGTTGGCCCCTCTAATTATATCTTGATCCTTTATTCATTAATCCGTTGGTGACGGTTAATTTATAGCACTTGTTATAAATTAAATGACTGGCGATTCGGATCCAAACGCAGAACCAGCTGTCCCGACTTCCATAGGAAGAGGTTGGATTCCATGTCCATAGTTCACATTCGTTTGCATACATCAATGGGCCTCGGGACACGTGTTAGGCCCATTCCATATGAGCACAACCCGCAGCTCAAAAGCCCGATCGACACCGCAGTCTATGACTAGGGTTGGGGCGTGCATATGATCATCTAGCGGCGCTGTTTGAATTCTTGAGACAAACGGTATTTAAAGAGTGGCTGCCTTGGTCTATCTGCTCTGTCTTATTATATGGAGCCTCCCACTTTAATGTCGCCACATTAGTGACCGGATTAAGGTCACTTCATTCTCAATGATAAGCGGACCGCCCCGATGGCTAATTTGAAAATCCCCAAGCCAATTAATTTATTAGGACAATTTTGATTTATAATCATAACCTCGATCTCTCGTGTATAACTGTGCTCCCACTCAGATTATGGTTACATTAATAAATATGGGATTTTCTGATGTTTCATTCATATGTTATGTAAAATAGCTAATCTTAATAATCTGACACACATTAATTTCATAAAACATAAATACAAATTCATGCTTCTGAGGCACTATCCTAACACAAAACAATGAATTGAATCATATGTCCGGAGCATACTCCACGCAATTCTTTCTTTATGACTCAGACTAACTCCTCGATCTTGCCTTCATCCACCGCTCGGTACACGGGCATTGGTAAATAATACGCTAAGCATTTCATGTAGTGGTTCTCTAATTCCATTCTTCTGTTTTCAATTTAAATCCAAATCGTAATTTTACTAAACAGAAATTTCAAATCTTTTGGATGATCGATGTCGATATAATACGCTATACTTATTTCATATACAATCATTATGGTTCATTGATCATCCTAAATATATCTTTTATATACAATAAATCATTTATAGCAATCATGCATTTCACAATGCTCTTTTCATTCAATTGCAATCATTTTTCAATTCCAATTTATCAATTCAGTTCGCATAATACGTTAACTATGTTTTGATTATAAAGGATTTAGTCACCGACACAGGTCGGATTGGAGTTCTGGGCGGTGATAAAACAATTTTATAACCTGTCTGATCCCGTTGAACGCTATAGGTTATTAAATCGATCCGTGAGCAGCTACGGAATCTTGTCGTGGGCTACGTCAATTGACACATCAACATTTGTTTAAGTCTTGCTAATTTGACCCTTATTGGTATACCAATATATCCTTAGTGAAAAAAAAAAAGATTAACATTCAATTAAGAGTGTCCAAATCCGTTATATCAAATACATTTAGTAATGTGCATTGTATCATGATTCATTTCAATAATCATGCAATTTTTCATATGCAAACATTTCACAATCAATTGCCTCTAATCAATTAAACAAATCAATATGTTTTCTTATGCAGACCAGCATTTCAAATCTTGAAGCGAGAATGAAAGGTAGAACAGGCCAATCTTTCTTTCTTTTTTGCCTTGCCTTTAATCTCGATCCTAGGTTAGGTGATCCTCAATTTCTTGATCACACACATCTTATTTAGTGAACTAGCACTAATCACATATAATTTCACTTTCACCTCGGCGAGTCCGTGTAGTTTTCAATTAGTTATTCTTGGCCAGACCCTCATTAGTCATTTATTAGGGTCAGCCAAACTATCGGTCTTATGAATATGATACTTCCAAACAAAATCTGATTTTGCCTCGTGAGCAGTGATTTGTGCGGCATAGCTCTGCTCTGAGCGATCCGCCATGCTTGTGAACAAGGGGGACCTTTCTAGCCCTTTTGCCTCGCCTCGTTGCCCTACTCCACGGTGAGGGTGCCCTTCGCTGCGGTGAAAGTACCCCAATGTGGATTAGGGTTTATTTCTTACCTTAAAATCCTCTTGAATCTCCTTCACCCAAGATGCTTGATCATTTAGAAGCAATGAATGGAAAGAAATCACACCAAGATCACTTCGTCTTGCAAAACTCTAGCTTCTAATCTTACTCTCTTCTCATCTGGTTTATTGCTCAAAAATAGGCATTCTAAGACCACTTTTTGGTCTTTATTTCCCCATTTTAGTGTGAGCCATATTTGGCTTACACACCTAAGAATTTCCATTTCTCATTTTTCTCCTTTTGATCTTCATTTCCTTTCATTTATCATTAAATTCACTTTTGCATTAAACTTATTTATTCTTGACCTTTAGGTCATATTTCTAAATTCAAATTTGCCCTTTTCTGGGTTTATTTAAGGTTCAATCAATTTCCCATTTAGCATATAATATTTAATCCTTATGCTCACATATTCATTCACTTTCACAATTTAACAATTGCTCGGTTTTCTAGGAAAGACCCAGAAGTTTGGGTCAATTTATACCCGGAATATATAATAAAATTATTATAAAAATTATAGGGTATTTTTGGGGCGTTACAAATCTCTTGTGAAATTGTTTGAGTTATGATTATGTCGTCCAAATGGGAGAATGTTGGATTAACTTCCTTAATCTATGGACTTAGCATAATTGTGTGACAATTTGATTAAGTGATTATGCATGTACTTAAGAGTCATTTATGAGATGGTTTAGCATGTTGTTAAAGGGTCATTTATGGGATGGTTTAGTGCTAACAAGCTACGAGCCCATGGTTCTAGCTTCTCTTTACATTTCGTTAACCCATTGGATCAAAGCCCATTTTACTCACTTAACTTGGACTCATATAAAAGGGAAAAAAACCCTAGAATCTCTTATGATGGTGTTGTGAGGATTTAGAGATAGTGAGAAGAAAAGGATCACCTTCAACCCTAGCCATTTTCTTCTCTTTGATCTTGTGCTTTGTAGATTATTGTTGAAGAATGGAAACCAACAATACGGGATCCATGGGTGGTAAGTCATCTATCCACTTTACTTGATATGCTTCATTATCCAATAAAGATCTTGGTTTTGTAATACATTTATTAGCCTTATTTGGTTGTCAATTAATTTGTTTTCAGCTTAATAAATGCTCTTGGTTTACAAAATATTCTAACATATATAACTCTGATAAAAACTATATTTAGAGTAATAAAGCTATGAAAAGAGTTACGAAGAGCATTCAAGGGTTTAAGCATTACATGCTTAACCAAAATGAATAACCTATCATACATGTATAAACAAATAGTAATGCAGACTCATTCTTTAATTGTATTTGAACTTTTACTTTGTATGTATTTATTCTAATATTGTATTGTAGACCCCAAATTTGGGATGGTCTTAGATTTACCTTATCTAATTTAATTTTAATTTATTTGATTTTTTTTTTTTTTTTTTATGGAATAACAATAATCAGCTTTTTTTTATCTTTTTCGGGGAAGGAAAGTTTGATTTTTTTTTCTTAAAAAGAGAGAGACAGAAAGGAAGAGGGGGAGGGATTAAGGACGAGAGGCCAAGGAAGAAACCGAGAGGGAAACGAGCAGCCCTGGTTATGAAAGCTTAAATTCTATATTTATTTCTCTACAAGTTTTCTCTTCTTTTTTTTCTCCTGATTTTCGTTATAATTGATGGAATTTGTTGTTATTGGAGCGGATACTTAGAGGTTTTAGCAATTATTGTTGTGGACCGTATGAAGTGATGATTAAATATTCATTTTTGGGGATATGTTTCGTCTTGAGATAGAACATGGCCTGAGTTTGCATTCTTTTGGGAGTTGTTGTCTTGAAAATATGTTGTGTGTATACTTTTTTTTAGCATGTTGTTGTTGGAAATAATATCAATGTGGCACACTTTAAGTTAAAGTACAAGTGGAACCCACCGTCATTATGGCCGGTCAAATCTGTATGTTACTCGTTATGTTGTGAATATAAGCATTAAAAGCAGTTAAATCAATCTCATTTCGGTGAGCGGGAAGTGTGGCGACAAAGTGAGCCTCTTGATTGGAATATAAAGAAGAGTCAAAGGTGGGGAAAATAAGAAGTCTCACATTGAAGAAACATGAGGAATCTAGTGTATTTATATACTATAGAGTTGCCTAAGAGGGAGGGCCCCAAGGGGCATCCCACTTTTGTGGAAGGAGGGAGGACCTATATGGTTCACGTCAAGCCCAATTCTATCAAGCAGAAAATCAATTGAGCCCCGATTCTATTTTGGAAACCAAATCCTCATATTTGAATGCTGGAGCCCAAAAGTTTAAAAACATTGTCGAATGCTGGAGCCCAAAGTTTAAAGAAACATTGTTCAAAATTTGAGATTAAATGAAGGCCTAGCCCCGAGCCACATGCACTCGCACACCCGGCCCGGCCGATGGGATAAGCGGCCAGTTATTGGCGGTTGATAGAAACCAACTGCCCAACTGCTGCATGGTTAGTCTATAAAGAAGACCCAAACCCCATGCAGAAGAATGGTTTTTTAATTTTCCAACATATTACTTTCCCTCCTCTTCATTATTCTGCCATTTTTTCGTTCTCATTTCTAAATTATTATTCGAAGAGCATATCTGATCCGATTCATAAGACACATTGCCTAAAGTAGACTGCGATAAACAGGTATGTGTCGCTATACTTGGGAGATTGGCGCCGATTCCGTAAGCACCATAGCGGGGCGTAACGATCTTTCATTCATCATATTCAATATGAGTTTCGACATAGTTTTCCGTTTATGCATTAAATTTGTACTACATTTAGTTTCTGAAATTAAATTCCCTTTATCGAAATTATATATTTTATTATGGAAAAAGAAAACAGTGAAAGATCGTTATTGAATTATAAT
Source organism: Tetrastigma voinierianum (assembly GCA_016808115.1). Taxonomy (NCBI): domain Eukaryota; kingdom Viridiplantae; phylum Streptophyta; class Magnoliopsida; order Vitales; family Vitaceae; genus Tetrastigma; species Tetrastigma voinierianum. The sequence goes on along the minus strand of JAEQBH010000648.1, from coordinate 191,204 downwards.
TTCGGTATTTTAACAGTTTTGGTACATTATGCTTCCGTTGTAATAGATGCATGATTTAGAAAATTGTGTTTAGAATTTATGCGGTACCCATTTAGTTAGTCTGGGCTTGCAATTCGTACAATAGTTAAATGCATGATATTGTAAACTATATGCAATGATTAGTACTCAGTATATTGATTGTTAATTTTATTAATGGTCTTAGAATCTTAATAGATATGTTATTTTAGTTTTGAATCACTTAGAAATTTTCTAGGTTGCCATAATGGATTATAATTATCGGTTTTTGTAATTTTATAAATCAGAACATTGTTGCTTTCCAAACATAATTCATTTAAGTAATGCATTCTTTTTTATTTATTCATCTGTTGAATACATTTAATAAGCGATATATAAATGAGTTTGGTAATACTTTCAATAATCTGAAGCGATTACATTCAGATTTTATTCAACCATGATAGCTCGGTTGCAGATTCTACGGTGAATTAACAGCTACTTTTATTTCAGACTTTACATTTTACAAGATCTTTTGCACAGCAGATTTTGTTTCACAAATAAATTGTCTCATAAATTAAATGATTATTCATTATATTGTTTCAATATAATGCAGAATTAGAGGTGGAATTCAATTTTTTTCTGCCATCATGTTGGAAATTTAAGAATTGAATTTTGATATCACGATAAGCGAGAGAAAAATGAGATCAAGAATACAATTCTTTGATGGCTAACTGACTGACTATTCCCTCTTGAGCAGAGACTCCTATTCGTCGATAAGCTCCTGACTGCGCGGAGGCTCTGTGCGCTGAGGCTCTGCTTTGCACAGTGCTCCCTCTGATGCATCTGACCCCTAATTCCAATCAGTCAGAACTGGCTTGAAATTCAATGGAATAGATTTCAAGAGGTGGCAGCAAAAGATGTTGTTTTCTCTATTCTTTGCATGCGGCCGGTATTTTATATGAGAGGCTAAAGCAAAAGAGGATGCTGCTGTTTTTCGGACATTGGTTACCATAGATGCATGGAAGCAAAGGGCATTTTGTATAAAATTACTCTTATGAATGAATGAATAACATGTTATAATGTATATTCGATTGAAAATTCGGCTAAACAACGCAGAATCCTTTGATTTAAAGTATAAAATTGAAGATGCTGGAGCAAAGTTTACTATTGGGAGTTCTGGACTAAAAATCACAGACTCAAGCCCAGTATGATTCAGTCCGAGAAAATCATTGATTATTCATGACCTTCATGCTGAAGGTATGATTCTTATCGAACCTTTCCAAGTTAGAGCAATAATTGAAAATTTACCTCTAAGTTGGAGAGATTTCAAGAATTACCTTAAGCATAAGCTAAAGGAGATGAAATTGGAAGAACTGATAGTGCGTCTAGGATGAGAAACAAGCGGGAAATCTGAAGAAGATTTGCTAGTGGCGAGGCATGCATGCCAAGGCAAATAATCATTGAACAAGGACAAGGTTCAAGGTTCAACAAGAAGGAAGGTTTTGGGAAAAGTTTCAAAACAAGGTTTTCCAAGGGAGAAGGCTCCTAAAGAGATTCGAAGAGAACAACAAAGTGTTATACTTGTGGGAAGGAGGGCCATCAGGTGAAGGACTGTCGTCATCGCCGAGATAGGGCTGGAAAAGGACATGCCAATATGGCTGAAGAATTCCATCTGTCTGATGGAATTGGTGATATAATGTTATCCTGTGTTGTTATGTCAGAGATAAACTTAGTAGGGAATCCCAAAGAGTGGTGGGTGGATCTTTGGGCGACCTGCCGTAATAATGTTTGTGATAAGAAAATGTTCTCGCCCCACCAAAGGAATGCTTGGGAGAACAACTCTTTATGGGTAACTCATCAATTGCCAAGGTTGCTGGTATTGGAAAGGTCATACTGAAGATGACCTCAGGTAAGGAGCTTACTCTGAATAATGTGCTACATGTTCCAGATTAGCAGAATCTTATTACCAAAATCTTTAATCTTCGAAGAATGGGTTCAAACTTGTTTTTGGTCGACAAGTTTGTTATAACCAGGCAGATGTATGTAGGTCATGGTTATATATGGCTTGATGGTATGTTCAAACTATTACCATGACTATTATCACAAAAAAAAACTCAATAAATGAGAAAGAGGCCCGAATCTTGTTTATATTGTTGATTCATACATTTTTTATGGCATGTGAGTTAGGACATGTAAATTATGGTTCTTTAAAAGAATGGTAAATTTAGAGTGTTTCAAAAACGATTTGATCCTAATCATAAATGTCTAATTTAACGTGGGAGCTTAAGAATGAAAAAAGTGCCATTTAAAAATGTTGAAGAAATATTGAACCTCTGGGATTAAATTCACACGAGATATATATGTGATTAAGTTTATTCAAACCGGAGGCGGGAAAAAGTATTTTACTTTTATAGATGACAACTAGAGATATTATTCTGTTTATTTATTACGTAGCAAAAGATGAAATTGTGGAGTATTCAAACATTATAAAATGGAGTAATTAACTTAGCAAAAAAGATAAAAATAACAGGTAGTGGAGGGAGTGACCAAGTGCCTTTGATGAATTTTGTTCCTGGCGGCGTAATTCATCAGGCTCATGAATCCTTATTCTCCCGATCAAATGGGGTGGCTGAAATGAAAAATAGAACTCTTAAGGATGATAAATGCCATGTTGATAAGTTGGGTTTGCCCGGAAGACTTGTGAGGGAGCTATCCTATCAGCAAATTATATCTTAAATAGGAAACCTCTACAAAGAACTAAACGAAACCTTATCTGAGTTATGGAAAAAGGTCCCAGCCTTCCTACAATTACTTAAAAATGTGAGGGTGTTTGGCAAAGTAGCAATTCACTTGTCCTAAAAGGACTAGATTGGACCAAAAGTGTTGATTATTTTTCCATCAGTTATCAGAATAATAGTAGTGCTCTGATTTTTAATCTTGCAATCAGTTCGGATATGCATGTGAATACTATTGAATCAAAGATGTTTCATTCTTTGAACATATTTTCCTTATAGGAAATAAGGATTTTAATGAGGGTCCTCAAGAAATAATGGGCGATAGAAATTAAAAATGGAGAGCTAGTTCAGCAAGGAACCTCTTGTGAATGACGAGATTGAAGAGACAAGGCGAGGGGAAAGGCTTAGAACTTCAAATCCTTTGGTCGAATTTATGTCTTATGATTGAATGACCCTCAAAGCTGAGGCTTGTTTGAGATCTGAAATATATTATGGAAAAGGCCATAAACGGTGAAGTGAATCCATATTGCATAATCATACTTAGAAATAGTGGATCTTCCTCCGGGTTATGCAACCTCTTTGGATATAAATGGATCATTCAAGAAGAAGAAAATGAGCGAATGGATCAATTGATAAATACAAGGCACACCTTGTAATTAAGGGGTATAGGCAGAAAGAAGGCCTAGACTTTTTTGACACTTATTCCCTTGTGACAAGAATAACATCCATTCGCATGCTAATTGCAATAGCTGCGTTGTATAATTTGGAAATAAATCAAAGGGATGTTAAGACAACTTTCTTGAATGGCGATTTAGATAAAGAGATCTATAATAAGAACTTTGAAGGTTTTATTGTTCGAACCCAAGAAAAGAAAGTCATGAACTTATTAAATCACTCATAGTTAAGCGAGCACCGAAACAATGGCATGAAAATTTGACCATGTTGATTTCCGGATGGAGGTTTTTTAAAATAAATGAATGTGACAAGTGTATCTATGTAGAAAGAACACGATAAAAGGTTATGTCATCATTTGTTTTATATGTGGATGATATGATGGTCAGTATGGTAATATCGAAATAGTAAAAACTACCAAAAGATGTTAAACTCAAGTTTTGACATGAAAGATATTTGGGAGTTGCAGATGTCATTTTAGATTAAAATTTCCAAGACATCTAAAGGATATACCTTATCTCAGTCTCATTATGTTGAGAAAATACTGAGTAAATTTGGAAAGCATGATGATCGTCGTGCTATGACTCCAGTAGATCCAAGTTTACACTTATTCAAAAATACAGGAAAAGATATTTTCTAATTGGAGTACTCCCAAATAATTGGAAGTCTTATGTACCTAATGAATTGTTGAGATTGACTTAGCATAACATCAGATGGGTGAGTGGGTACAGTAACCAGGTAAGATCTCATTGGATAGCCATAATTAGGTTCTTAGATATCTAGACATACCCAAATTATGGATTACATTATCTGAGATATCAAGCGTATTAGAAGGATCTGGTGATCTTAGCTGAATATCATATTCCAATGACACTAAATCCACAAGTGGATATGTGTTTACCTTGGGAGGAGAAGCAGTCTCTTGGAAATCTTCTAAGCATACTTGCATTGCAAGGTCCACTATGGAGTCGAAATTCAATGCATTGGATAAAATAGGAGAAGAAGCATAGTGGCTTCGAAACTTCCTTGAAGATATTCCTATGTGGAATAAACCAGTGCCAGCTATTTGCATACACTGTGATAGTGAAGCGAAATGATAGGCAGACAAAATCATGTACAATTGAAGTCTCTGTATATTCGTCCGTAGACATAATAAAGTGAGCCTTGATTTATCTCTCAAGTGGAATAGTCTCTGTAAGTTATGTTAAGTCAAAGATAATAACAAATCCATTGATAAAGGGCCTAGCGCCAAAAGCAAGTGTATAGAAGTTATCGGGGGGGATGGGATTAGGCACATTTCCAAGAGTAATCATAATGCCACCCTACAATAGATTGGAGATCATGAAATAGGTTCAAAGGGACAACGATTTATATTAACTCTCTTATCCTGCTAAAGAAATTTAATTCTACGTTTCTATGATAAGAAGAGTGATCCTATTTGAATGATCTGAGTTAAGTTTTCTTTTAATGATTCTTATATCTTGAATATTCAGGTGAAGTATAGCAAGATGCACTTAATAAGAATCACCTATGTGAGAGCGAACTGGGCTGGTTCTATGAGAATTATTAAAAGGCTGAATTCTCTAAAGCACTTGCTAAAACCAAGTTTGTTGGAACCCAAATGAGCACAAGTATGAATTAGGCGTATGCGGTGATATTCGGTGTAAAGTGTGTTCAAAAAATTCCCACACAAATATAGTGAGCAGTTGAGGCATCGTGTCCTTTGAGTATAGTAAATTCAATGAAGCTTTCCTAGGGAAGGTTCAAGCCAAAACTACCTATCTTGATCTTTAGGCATTACCTTAATATGCTCTCTCGAGTTTGCATATTGTTGCATTTCATTTTTTCATCAATTCCATTCTGTGCAGAGTTATTTGAAATAATATCAATAGGGCACCCAAGCTAAGTACAAGTGGGACCCACCGTCATTATGGCAGTCGAGTGCTAATATGTTACTTGTTACTTATTGTAAAAATATAGCATGAAAGCGATTCGTCAATCTCATTTAAAGTGGCAGAAGGTGGCGATAGTGAGCCTCTTGAAGTGGAATATAAAGAGAGGTAAGGTGGGGAAAATAAGGGTCCTGCATTGAAGAAACATGATCTGGTGTATTTATATACTCTAGAGTTGCCTAAGAGGAGGGCAGGGCACCACTTTAATAGGAGGGACCTGTGGTTGAGTTCTACATCACACACTTGGCACATACCGTCGTCGTCAGGCCGGTGTGAGTGGAGTGTGTGTGAACAGGCCTACTAATCCTTAAATTTTTTGAACAATGTTTCTTTAAAACTTTTGGGCTCCAAAGTATCGGGCTTGGCGGAGGATTGAGCCTAACTTTTTTTTTTATTATTATTATTATCTTGATTTTCAAAAATTATTATTACTTTACCTGTCATATGTGATTTCATTCTTATCATTCTTATTTATTGCTTACCATATGTGCTTTCATTCTAATCATTCTTATTTATTCGTTACCATATGTGCTTTCATTCTTACTTATTTACCTTTAAGGCAACATATTTCCCACCAATTTGCGATTTACTTCTCATCCATTTGTTTTCAAAAACTTGAAGTTTACTTTTTTATTTATTTATTCACTTTGCTTATTTATTCTCTTATTTTTCCCACCATCGATTTACTTCTCATCCATTTGTTTTCATTTTGCTTATTTATTCTCCTATTTTCCCATCAATTTACAATTTACTTCTCATTCATTTGTTATCAAAAACTTAAAGTTTGCTTTTTTTAATTATTCATTTTGCTTATTTATTCTCAAATCGTTAATCTTTATTCATTTATTTTTAGTATCCCTTTTAATTTGTTAAATTCTTTAAAGTTATTTTTTTTTAAAAAGGTATGTTTAATCTCATAAAAATAATTTTAGCAAGTTCCTATGGGTACCATGGCCTTTAGTTCCTTTCCCTTATTGAGCCCCAAGCAGATCAAAAAACGTCAAATTAATTTAGTAATATATCACGAGAACAGTTCAAACCACGAGCTGAATCGGCTCGTGGACTATCCGTCTGCGAAGGCCTATAGGATTTATTGTTGGGACATCACTCTCTAAATGGCCATCCGTCTCTAAGAAGATGGCCGGCCCGATAATTCCAGTTGATCCTGCGACACATCCTCCCATGAATCACGTACGTAACGCCCGCCGGATGATCAAGCGATTCTTGAGGCGGAAGGTGGATCTTGGCTGTCAAAGGAAGAGCTGTTTGGCGGCTCAAATGAAACTCCTCCCCTTCCCGTTCGCAGCCAATCACCCACTTTCCGCTTAAAAAGTGGACATCCTCCTTCATAAATAAGAGAATCATAGAGAAGGAGAATCTGAGTATTGAAAACAGACTTATTACTCATAACTGGGTCTTGTCTTATTGAAGGAAGCATCGGAGAGGCGGCCGACACACCATCGTCGGTGCCTTATTTGTTTTGCAAGTCCTTGCCACTAGGTTTAAATATAAGCGATCCGGTGACTACAGAATCCAGGGGCAACAATTGGCGTGGATGCGTAGGAACGACCAAGCAAAAATCTCATCTCGGCGGCGTGCAGGAGCGGCTACATGGTCTATGGCGATCCCCACCTTGAAGCTTCAATAGTTCGGCTCACTTATCGGTTCTCCGGATCCCTGTCGCTATAATGACCAGCCGATAATCCTTGAGGACCCGAGTTTCTTAGTTGGCGTCGGGATATAAACGAAGAAAGCAGACGGGCGAGATGGTTGAATTGTGGCCGTGTGGCCGTCTGCGGCTGAAGAGCGATCACCTACGGGCTAGTTTGGAAGAGGATCGAGGTGAAAATGCACAAGGGAGCAGCCATCACGCCTCACGGTCCAACGAATAGGCGGGCTAAATCACCAGCGGCGGTGATCTGGCGAGTGGACAATGAGTTATCCTCTAGTAGCTCTCCACTACCTGATCTTTCACCCCCAAAGAACAACGTGGAGGTTGAATCAAGAAAGAGGCCCCCGCCCCATTCCAATCGTTCCGTCAGTGGCATGGATTGTCGAGTACGAAGAAAAATTAGTAGAGAGCGATGACAATCGGATCAGGCCCCCGAAAATGTGCCCAAGTGGCACAGGGGCCTAGCACCACCACTTCCGTTCATGTATCCTACCTTCAGGGCTGCACCCGCCTCGCACATGCTAACATCTACCACTGTCTGGGGGCTTGAAGTCATGCTATCCTCCCGTTGAGCGTACATGTTAAGCGGCGAACCGCGCGTGAATTTGTCTTCCATCTTGCCATAACAGTGGCTCCTCGATCGTACAATACATGTTTTAATGGTGATGTGCTAATAAAACGACATACTCTTCACAAAGTGTTCCCCGACCGAAACGAAGTGCTTCTGCGGTTCACAACTCACGGAGATCTATCAAGTCGTTCAGCAAGTTGTGGGCTGCATTTGTTTTCATTTTTTGTTCTTAGTTACGACGGAAGAAAATATCAATTCTGCCAAACCTCCAGCGAAGGCCGAATCCATACGTAATTTCACTGAAATTTGGATCAGTTGATTTAAGAGAGATTGATTAGTCTGCAGTGTGAATCAGTTATCAGAAATTTCGAGCTTTGGGTGACACTTGGTGCTTCCACTCATTTGTCTCTGGATCGCTGCGGCTTGATGGAGGGGTGTATGATGGCGAGATCGTTCAGCGGAGGACATGTCGAATGACCTCTAAACCGCGGTAGTCTGACTCCAGCAGCAATGGGCCACAGGGACAGTATGAACAAAGAGTCAAATGCGGGCCAATCTCAGAACCAGGCTAAGGGAACCCTCAGCGGTTTACCCTCTTCATATAGTATCTGGCGCAGACACCCATTATATATTCAGGGATCTTTGACTTCATTAATATTTACAAATTGGGTGGATCCTTGCAACCAGTATAGAGATGTGATTACCCTTTGGGGATTATGTTTGCAGATCCAACCGATCTGAAAGGCTGAAATCTTTGTGGAAAGTTGTCGGTTGGCCCTCACGAGAATATATGTTGAGGCGGTCCCACTGGAGTTGGTGTGCCGTGGTTAAACTCATGTGACACAGTAGGCTCTTGCACGAACCTCGGCCAACCATAAGTATCTTGAGTGCCAGTTGATAACCGATCATGATCCAGCGAAAGAGGATCTTTGTTGTAGTGTGGCGACGGTGAATACCATCCATCCCTGAACCAGCGTTTGAAGCCGATCAGCCAATTGTTTCTATCCTTTTCCCACCTTTAACCGTCTCGATTTATTACTCACTACCTGATACTATTGCCTCCATGTCTGCTGTTTGGATGTTACGCAATTGCTAATTGACCACCAGCGATCGACGCAATTACAAGCGCGCGCCCAGTGAGATGAACATCTCTTTTGACGGCTGAGTTCGGCTGAGGAATCTTATCGGGTTGGCGGGGTAACCATGGCGCTGTGGTAACATTGCTCTCAAAGTCAAGGCCAAAAGTAGTGATTCAATGGTGCATTTTAGTTGTCGAGGACACAGTATCTGATGCCATTTGTTGGCCAAGCCGGCGCATCAGATGGCGATCTTCCCTGACCTACCATCAAATAATTATTACCTGATGGAGTGTCCAACGGCGTGTTTCTGACGCCTTCTTTCCGGCTGATGATTTTCTGCTATCGATCTGAGCGTGAGAAAAATGAAAGCTCCCTCGATATGACCTGGGATGGACATGATGAAAATTCACCTGTGAATAAATGGGTGAAGGACATGGAAGCGTTGGCGTAGACCCTTGGAATCATGTTCTAAATGCGGGATAAACCACTTATGTTGATTCCCATATATCGGTGGGGAGAAGGAATAAATACGATGATTCGTAACGTATGGATAGTATATGCTGGTTATTGGTTATTACAAAGATTGATCAGTTGATCATCTGTGGCCCGGTATGGTTGATGCCATCAGTTCCATTACTGAATCATTGGGTTAAACCACCACATTGATGTTGATACTCAACTGCGGTTTATTGCAAAACCGGCGGGTAAGGTTGATGTCTCACTAGGCCCGGTATGGTTGATGCTGATTAATTCTTCAAAGCTACATTAAAGTTTATTAATCTACCACGACTGTATGATTTGATGCCGCTGGTTCATTGCAAAACCGGGTAAGGTTGATGTCTACCGGCCCGGTATGGTTGATGTCTACTTGGTTGACTACAGCCGGGTGGTTGAGTATCCCTGCCAAAAGCCAGGTATGGTTGATGCCCCATTTTGGTTTATTCTAAAGCGGGCGGTTGATATTCTCTAGGCCAATTATAGTTGATCTTATGGTTCATGTAGAATCCCATAAATCATTCTAAACTCCGACATAAGACTTTCATTTTCTCATGCTCATGCTAGCAGGTGACAACCGCTTTCTTTTGTTGACATAGTTATTTCTGGCATTACTTTCGGGTGCGATCGCTTTGTTGTGAAACCAGAGTTTGGCTTTTCTTCGCATGCGATGACGCCATTATATGGCATTGTTGGTTGAGTCTGTCTTGGCTTTGACGCTGTTACCATTGTGGCGAAACGATGCCGTACCGTTGTGTGTTGCCCGTTAAACCGGATAAGGATTACGCTACAGCCGAATAACACAAAGATGTTAATATTCTACGAAGGCGGAAGTTCGCAACAGTTGACGCATTGCTAGAATTGACTATTTTCTATGCACATCGAAATACGTTAATACGCCGTAAGTAAGTGTTTGGTAGTAAACCGGGCGGGTTAATGAGGGAAAGGATATAGGCGTCAATTGGCCCGGACCACTTTGCCTGGATATGGATATGTTATTCACAGGGCTCTGTTAACAGCCGTAGCAGCGATATCTTTAGCAGCTTAAGCTTCATCTTTTTGGTCAGCTCAGCGGCATTAATCTCTCATTCATGGTGGAGCTGAAGTTGAGCAGGTAATCTCCAATTTCTGTCTCTGGGTGTACCCTAGTGCTTGTTTCACCAAATTTCAAACTTCGACATGGTTGGTCTCTTCTTATGGTCCCTATGTGTCTTGAAGAAGCCCAGTTGCGTGCATGTTGGATCAGACTACAGTGGGTGCGGGCCGTTTAAGTCAAGGTGATCCGGATGAGAGGGAAGGAGTCGTCATAGAGATGTTCAGGAATGCAGTGTGAGTTTCCCTCTTTTCTCTCTCATGGCCCAGGAGCATTTCTAGTTCTTACTCTGACTCCCATTTTGTTCAGATTGTCCCTTAGTGGTCGGCTTGTTGCTTTGAGTTATATCCATGGTTTGTGGTGCGACCATCCTCGGCGTTGAATATTTATCCGCCCGATCGTACGAACCTCATGCTAGTTGTGGATCCGGAGATAACAAGTGGAAGAATGGTGAATCTTCAACTCTTACCAAAAATTCTTGAAAAACGTCAAGTATCTTGTTATCCCAGTTCGGAGAACCTCTTGCTGGAAAAACGATTCTAATAAGCCATCGGCGGTTCATAGCTCCAAAGATGTACTAACTGTGAGAGAATGGTGTCTCTTTCAAGCCCCTGGACAATGGTAGATGTAAGCATGTGAGGGGCGAGTGCAGCCCGGTGGATATGACGATGGTGGTGCTCACGCCCTATGCCCGTGACCTGTACTGGAGGATTCACTCGATTATTATCTTTCTAGTTTATCTTCGCCTAGCGTGCTTGCCATATGGGCGGCGAGCGGCGCGGAGGCTCTTTCTTCAAACTCACATTGTTCTTTGAAGGTGAAAGATCAGTAGCGAAAAACTCACAGAAGACATTATCTTATTCAACGTTTGCATTCTTTATGTAACAGGATGGGCTCCTTGCCTATTCATTATTTACAGTCTTGAGTTGTTTACTCTCGTATTTTCACCTCAAATCTCTTCCAAGCGACCATGACGATTGTTCTCTTCTTATAGATGATCAACTGAATCATGTTCAGCCATATGTGCTTGCTCTTATATGTGTTTATATCACGATGCGAAAACGGTCCTCAGGTGATTTGATAGTTGTGCAATGGGATCAATGAACCCCGGATGAGTGACTCAGGCATTTCAAACTTAGAGGTCAGCGGCGATAACCGATGGCTGTTCAACCAGCCCTCACGTCGCGATGATTTTGCTTGGTGCCTAGACGATTACACGATTGTTGTCTCTTAGATTCAAATCTCACGGGATGCGAGGCGTATGCAAGGACGGCTAATAGCAGACACCGGCGATCAGTTATTGTTGTTAGCCTCTGATGCTTCGATCGAAGACATTGCCGGGACGATAAATATATCCTTCTTTTGTTAGGAAATTATTGGTTGGCCATCCTTCTGAAGCGGCGCGAAAGACCCCGCTATTGGGAATCTGCCGCGACCTCGATAACCTCCGAAGCTGGCTTCTTTCATTGACCAAATACCGTAAATAGCGATTCGCTGATGGCGTCTTTGGAAAAACGTGAGGTTCATAAAATTTTGTGTAAAATCGACATTCAAATTTGTAAAATCGACGGCGCCGCGACGCGCGGGTGTTCAATAATAAATCACGTAAAAATGCTCAATGTTTCCAAGATTCATTCTAGCCATAAGGTTATGATTATCAGCTTCATAAAGATTTGTCGTCTACTTGAATTTCATATGTGTTTTTCAGCTTCTGTATGTATATTTTACAAAAGATGTTACATATACAAAATGCATTTATTGGGGTCATCCGGATTTATTCAAATCAGCCCATGGAAAGTATATATACATAATGTAAGGGCTCATAGTAAAGTCTCTTGAAACCATAATAATACTCTAATAAAAACGTAGCACAATCTGTTAATTATCTTAACTAATTAATAGTTGGTCCTTTGTAAGCATATAACAAATAATTCTGTATTATTCATCATTCAATAAACCTAAGCGAAACTGCTTAAGTCGTAGCCTCTAATGTTTGTCTTGATAGCCCCCTGTGCACAGCATGAATCCTCAGGCAGGAGATGAGCTATCATGGTGATGGAGATCTACCTAGTGGTTATCTCACCTAGACATATCTGTGCTCGATTTAATACTCAAAGTAATCATTGATCTCTTGAGATTTCATTTGACATATCAGTCACTGATATCTTGCCCACTAATAATATACAGAAAGCAATGTGTATAAATAGTCCTTGTTTCTTAGAAAATATACTACAAACATGTGGAGAATTAAATGTGGTTCTCCTCAGAGCGATTGGTTGGTGGGCTTTCCAGTAGATCTTGATTCCTCATCATGAAATGATCTGTTGGCCCATCTTGGCAATTCCTGGAATATAATCACTGTGAAATTCTTCATAAACATTCAGTTTTATAAAATCCATGTGTGCATCTTTTCTTTCCCAGTTGCAGATCTCATATAAATCATTATAATTCAAACTAACACTCAATATCATCCCATGTATATTTTCAAATCTCTTCTTAATTCTTGTATAGTCAACACATCAACCATCTTAGTTAGCTCATGACAATTATCTGTCTCCAATGGCTTGACATAATTTAAATTGCATAATTTGTGCCATTATTGTTAACCATTAAATCAGCCGCCAACACTATCTATTTCACTACAGCCATTCATTTCAACAATTCAAACACCTATTATGACGTTTTGAATTGTTCTAAACAGGGGCCCGGTTACAGTCCACAACAAACACTATGGTGTCCGTGGGTAGCCAGCTCATCCACCATTGTCCACTTTTGAAGTATTTCCTTGTGTATTCAGGCCTCCTACTCACCAAATACAAATTTATTTAATAATCATCTTCCCAACAGTCCTATTTACTCAGACTGCACAAATGGTCTCAAATTCATACATTTAGTTCCAAGATTTGGAGACGATCATGCCCTCAGCCTCATCCTTATAACATCCTTCAGCCACCACTTCAAGATATCTGTGGATCAGAAAACCTATCAGGTTCTAAACTCATATGTGCGAGTCAGCGTTCCATCTATAGCGTAAAATCAACATATTGCCCCGCCGAACAGAATCGACGATCCGTTATTAAGGATCTGAAAGTGGCACCTTCTCTTATCATCTTCCATATGCACCTCCTTTTCTCTGCGCGCGTTTGGCCTCTTTTGTCTTCATTGAGAAAATAATAGCTGGTATTATATCTTTTAGATTATCAGTTAAAATTCCCTTATATCGCTTCTCTTGGTTTACGACTTCAACGATATCATATATGTAATGATTGTGACTCGTTAATGAACGGAGCTTGACATGTGGCCTGCTGTGTACTTAACTCCAAAAATCTTGTCAAGTTTACTTAATGTTCGTTTCTAGAAAAGCATTGCCAAATTTCAGCTGTCTTCGAATTAAATGAAATGTTGTTGTAAATTTGTGAGGCGATTCATGATGAAATTAAGTTTAGATATGAGATCTAAACACGGATTTTTACCGAAGTGCAATTTTACCCTTTTCCAATGGAATTTTAGATTCACACAAAAAATACCTTTTCTATTAATTTTATGTCTTATATATACTGCTTTGTCAGTGAAGGATCACGGAAAGGTCTTTTCGACTTTGCACCTACATGGCGTATTTACAAGCAGCTTCAGCCAATATGAGACAGATCTTCTCTATAGTTAAATGTTGTTCTCTGTTGTATCATATATAACATCATAATCGTACATAAATGGTTGTAAAGCGTTTGTAAGGCTTGAGTTTTGCTGAAAATAACTAAATTTGTTACGGCTATTACAACATGGCTTTAACAATGTTGATTCAACTATAGAAGTATTTATCACCTTCGATGTTTTACCAACCCTTATGGCCCATTTCACAATCACGTTACGAAAACTATTTACATTGTTGAAAACTATTTTAGTGGTGGTTAATATCCCGAAAGTGATATCTTTTGTAAATCAAGTACTTGCCAACCCGCGTGGCCCATTTACGAAATACCCTAGGCGTGATGCCGGAACCTCGAATCTGGCATGGTGGTAGTTCAGGAAGCCTACCGATAATATGGTCGACAAGCGGTGGGATGCCTCCTAAACATAATGAGAGCCTCGCAACCGAAATGTGCCAGATGTTGATTACCAGATGCTATATTCACCCTGCTATGCGCTTCTTCTCTGCCAGATAATGCGAAGCTCTCTCTGTCTCCACCATATCATTGAGTGCGACCAGTAATATATAGTTCTATTATCTCATAACTACTTTTGTCAGAATGCCGATAGGAAGCGGGTGGCCTGCATCCAGGTTTTCCTTTAACCGGTGACTGTTCTTAAATAAATCAAAGTTTAATTATAACCATTAGAGGTAAAAATCATTTTACTCGTTGTTGTATTTTCAAGCACTTTCAACATGATTTCACTTTTCTCGTTTTTTGACGATTTTGAGCCTACATATAGTGTTTCTTAATTATCCTTTCTGAATTATCATGGATTATGTTCCACAATCCATGAAAGTGCGAAAACTCTTTCAGTTCAGCGCGTTTTTAACTATAAAACACAAGAACTTCAAGCGACTGTCGGCAGACCAATTCTAACAAAACTTTGCGTAACAATTCCCATTAATTAGACTGTGATGTTAGAGTGAAATTGGCCAATACCCTGCGTTATTCATAAAACTACATTTTGCTCTTTAACATTATATATTGGTAATAGACCTTCAATTGTAGCACAATAAACAATTTGCACACTTTGTGCTAAAATTAAATTTTTTCAAAAATTATGTGGGCGCAATCTTTGATATTGAGCATATAGTTTATATTCACAAACTCAAGACTTTCATAGTCTAAAAATACAAAAATATTTTTTGAAATGTATGTTGAGTATCAAATAAAATCATAAATTTCCAACTAAACTATTTAAACGGTCAAAATTCAGCGACTATCAGAACACGTTCAAAAATTCTAAAATTCTAAACTCGTCAAAAATTTTGGGACTGAAGTTTCTGACCTTTCCTACTCTGTAGAAAATTCCAACCAATTCACCACTACCATGTAGTACAGCAAAATAACTATTAGGAAAAATTCCCTACCTTTAAAGTTTGACAAAATGCTAAGATATTGATTTTCCTCTATGGCTCTTAATGTATGATGCTTTAACCTTCTGTTTGATGAATCTAGTCAGCTTTATAAATGAGAAAGAACGGAGAAAGAAAAAATAAAAATAAAAATCGCTCTCACCTCTCTTTGCGCTCATCTAAATCAGTTTCACCATTTAAAACTTTTTATTTTTTTATTTTTAATCTTTTCTTCAATTATTAATATATTATTATTGAATAAATGTTTTATTACATCATTGGGTCCATTTTGCCCAGAAAAAATTTATTCTTTGGTTCCTTCTTGGCAAATGAACCCAGATCAAGTCATTTCTTGACTTCCGAGATTTTCGTAAAAATCTCGTCTGCAATCTTTGCGACTATCACTTGAGGAAAATCGTAAATATTACAGCCCATTCTCAGGGAATTCCAGCGAAATTTTTTAGGTCACACTAGATTTGCGAGAATTTAGCAGCGTGATCCGTTTAGATCATCTGAAGTCTAGATAATTTTTTAGGCTTCCCTGAACTATTTTGGCAATTTATTATTATTATTATCCTTTTGAAATTCCATAATTTGTACTTTCCACCCCTCCACTTTCATGGTACAAAGTTTCACAATTCTTTAGAAAACTTTATAATTTCACCCTTAAAAGCAACAAAAATTCTATTATGGCACTAAAATAATTAAGGAAGCCCCTTGGTGCACATATGGGCCTACGGTTACACACCGTACACCACATCGGGACCTTGAGGGTGTTACAGGCCGGCTAGGAAGGATGTGTCGGGTAATAAATTCTGTGAGTATATTTGTGATGGGATAGTCCTGGCCAGGATTCGGTCGTGTTCGGCGGATCGTGTTGATATGAAGATACTTGGAAGAACAGCTTGGGTCTGGCTTGTGAGCTTTGATCTGTTTGGGCCTTTTGAATAATGGTGCTGACGAGTCGTAGTACCCACAATGCCCACACTTTCGAAATTTGGGAGATGGATCAACTACAGGTTGGAAAAAATGCCGTATTCTTGACGCATGTCATTAGGAGCGGGACAGTTATGCTTGTGTGTTCCAACGTACTTCTGGAAGTTTCTGTACAGTAACATTTAATGCGGCTTTTATAGGGTTTCCCACGACTTGAAACCCTATATAATTTGCGGGGTATCAGTTCTTTTGTCTTCTTGTTGGTTTGAGTTTTCGGTGGAACTGTGTGGATAGACGGTATACGAGGCATTGTAATGAACCAGTGGGCATCCCAGCCATATTAGACGAGTAAAACATCAACCTTACAGTGGGATACCCTACTAAAAAAGCGGGCGTATTTACTCCATGGCTCTATCGGCGAAGCATCGGAGCGTGACACGCCACCATAGGTGCGCTTGTTTGTTTGCGGGTCGCGCGCTGAGTTGATCTTTGACGATCCGATGACTCTGAGAATCAGGTGTGATTTCGTCGTGCGTGAACAACTAAGCAAAATCATCAGAGTCAACGACCAATTGGCCGAGCAAATTGACATCTTAAGCATCCGACTATTTCTTTCGGCCGATCTTTGTTTTGTTTTGGCCCTATGGGACAGGCATGGCATGGCTCTAATCGACCCTCGAGAGCCCAAACCTCATATCAATGTCTGGCCTCGCCCCCAGCAAAGGCGGAGGATAAGGCTGATTAAATGTAGACCCGCGTCGATATTCTAGACGATGGGATCAAAACCATATCTTGGCTCCCTCTATCGGTGGGAAAAGACTAATCTGGCGTGATTCTACTCGTAATATGGATCTTTGTTTCAGTATGGTTGATGCCCAAGCGATTCATTACAAAAGTCGAGGTAAGGTTGATGTCCCTCACCCAGGCTGATATGGATTGATGAAGCTAGTTCGTACTAAGTCAGGTAAGTTTGATCTGCCGGCGATATAGTTGTTTTGACTGGATTATTGCAAAACTGAGTGGAGTTGATGTCTCTAGATGATGTGTAGTTGATGCCCGAATTTGGTTCATTGCAAAGCCGGATGAGTTGATGTCTACTCCGGCTTGATGCTGGTTGATGCCAGTTGGTTCATTCTAATTGGGTAAAGTTGATGTCACAGACCCAAATATGATTGATGCCGAAGCTGGTTCCAACGTTACCTGGCTTGAATTGGAGTTGATGTCTCTGGAAGCCTAGTATAAGTTGATGCTCAATTTGGTTTCTTAAAAATTCAGTGGAGTTGATGTCTTGACCCGGTATAGGTTTGCTGACTGTTCCATTACAAAACCCTCCCGAATCAAGTCGCTGCCCCTCGGTGTAGCACCAGTCGCCCGCTTAAGTTGGCACCTGCTGCGCTTAAAGTGAGCGAGTTGTGAACAGATCAACCACTCTCTTCCTCCTCTTAAATCCCTTCCCGGGGTGGCTGGGCGTAGGGAAACCAAGACAAAATATTCCATTGTCATTCAGGCGTTTAATGCGTTGAACACCTTCTGAGTGTAGGATAGGCGAGACCCTTTTAAAGGAGCCTTTCGAGCGGCTACCCTATCGTCACTATGGTAGCAGGGGACAGGCCGATCTCTCTTAAAGGTTGCCGGATGATTGCTAATCACGATTCTCGACAGCAACCTCGATCTCAAATTCTTGGTTAGAGAGCAGGCTTTCGGGGCTAATTGAGAGATCAACAATAATGATATCACTCCCTCCACTGTTTTTATGGGAAGAAGGCGTGAGACTCTTGGAGACCTAGTAGAGGAGATAATGCGACTCAACTCACGAAGATTCTTCGTAGTTCATAAAATTTCATGATGTCGTTCCCGTTCATAAATCTAGCAACCTCTGGGTACCTTTAAAACTAACTTTCTCACTTCAGTTTACCAATTTACCCCTCAAAACTCACGCAAAAAAATATATATATGTAGTAAAATCGTGAGCGTAAGAGGATAGATGTGTGAAATGCTGCCAACATACGAATCCCGACTGACTGCACCTAGGGCGGCTGGTGGTTAGTAAGCGGGAGGTCGGTTAGACGGGGTCTCATACAGGTCCTCTAACCAAGGTCATGCCAGCCTCGGTCTTAAGCTAGTCGGGGGAGATCCCATAACAAGTGGGTCGGGGTTACAGGCCCACCATGGATAGCCGACCTCCGTGTCCTGACTTAAAAGTGTAAATCATGAGACCTCTACCACTTATAATGTCTAGTTGGTAAAGGAGGTTTAGTACCAACGCACTTTCGATCGAGATTCGGATGGATAAGAAGGAGCTAGAGAAGTGTAGAACTACTTTATAAAGGCAATAGGGAATGACACAGTTTGCAAAGGCTGTTCTCGGGTGAAATACACTACCTTTGTCTTCCCCTCGTCAACTAATGGATTAATTTGGATGATCGACAACTGTCGATATTGTTAGGAGTGACAATGAGACCGGCTCCTCCATGGACAGAGAGGAGATGAGGTTGCTTGCAAAAGGCATATCCCGGCTAGGCCCTCTTCTGCACCCAGCCTGACTAGTGGAAGTCTCTTCTTGACCTCACGCCATACTACAAGCAAACAACGACAAGGAGAGAAGGAATCGGTCATTGTCATAATACGAGAAGCTGAGGTAAAGAACCTGCCAGACCTACCGGGGCAAGAGCCCCCTTTGGTTCAGCATGCCTAAAAAAACACCATCTACGATCCTATAGTTGGAAACATCTTGTGAACGGAATCTAATGTACGGAGATAAAACAAGGCTTACCTGAAAATGAAAAGCAACACTGGAAAGACAATTCGCAAAACTCACCTTGGCCTTCTGGAGTATCTACCTTTGGAGTGTCGGCATAAGCCTTGGCGGAAGGAAACAGATATCGGGCATCCGCGTCTGTGAGATGCATTCAATCGCCGTTGACTCATCACCAGACCGATATTAAACGCTTCACTTTACTAGGGCATAAAATGTCAGTGTAGGTATGCCATGGCCCGAGTTTGAGCCCCTTGTACCTGCAATAACCGGCTTGGGCGGTTTCCTTAAGCTTCATCCAGTTTATGAATCATAGGGCGATCCATTTAAATTCATCAACACCACAGCGCATCCTAGGAGTTGATCCGTTCACGGCCAGGTTAGCAATCTGAAAAATAAGGTGAACTAACAAAATTAAAAGCAATTTCGTGTACCGCCCCAGGCGGATCACTAATTGCGGCAACACTTTGTAGCGGTGTACTTCAACAATTCGCAACATTAAAACTTGAAAGTGTAGGCTTAAAGCCTAAGAAAGAAAAGAAAGTGGAAGAAAAAGTCTAGCATATATCACAAGAAAGATATGAAAAAAAAAGCGCATTACAGATAGCCCTTTTTATGTAATGATTCGGCGCCTTTCAAGTGCCCAGCGAAGGAACATAAACAAGGAATATAAGCCCAAAATATCCCTCAACAAATTAACGTGCTCAGTACGTTCATACGCCTCAAGGTGACCCATATCAACATCAGATGGCTGTGAAGCAATCGAATGATGCCGCGGCTTAGCATCTTCTTATACCACGAAAACTCAAACCAATGTACAAAAAATCATTACCTTGCAAATTTGTTATAAAGTTTCATTTACAATGGAAACCCCAATCACAGTAATGTATGTACCAAAATAACCCGATGCCGTAGTTTGGAACACATAAGCATTAACGATCCCTCGTTCCCAGCGACAAACGGGTAAAGAAATCGGTATTTTCCAGCGGGAAAATGATCTCTGATCCAAAAAGAGATATTCTGTGATTTTAACAACATACGGCGACTTCCCCCTATTAAAGGCCCAAACAAATCAAAGCCCACGGTGTTATTGAATGATATCCTGTGCGTTTGGATGGTGCGATCAGGATCACGACAATGGACTATCGATCCTGATGGCGAAATTTCGTGAAGGTTGTATCAGAACACATATCTGTATGAATTTTCCGTCTCAAGAAGATGATGACGATGTTGCCAAACGATCCTGATAGCTGCATCTGTATCGCTGTATTACCGCCGGGATGATGTAGCGTTCTTGATGAAGACTGGATAACGGCTATCAAAGAAAGAACAATACGACGCCGATGAAGCCTCACTTCCATTGCGGCCAATCACCAATTTTGCCAAAAAGTGGATCCTCACCACTCCTTATGTCGTGAGAATCAAACAAGACCAGGACATATTTACTCTCATGACTCTGTCAGTGAAGCATGGAAGCGCTTTATCCTTAGTGATTGCTTATTTGTTTACCAGGTCCTTGTTCTTTGAATTCTTTGATGATCAATGACTGCGAAGTCAAGGAGCCAAGCAGTTCAATCTATAAGTTTGAACTAGACCACTTACGAAAATGTAAGACCAATAAGCAACATCCCTATTTGTATTAAACAATTGTCAGTTTTAAATAATATTCCTAGTTTCAACCCTTTTATTAATTTTGTTTTTTTAATAATAACTCAAATAAATTATTATTATTATTATTATTATTATTATTATTATTATTTCTTATTATTATTTATTATTATTATTATTATTATTAATATTATTATTGGCCAACAGAAGCTCATTTTCGATTGAAACCATATTTTCCTTTTTAAATTAAAATCTAATATTTTGAATTTTATAAAACTCTCTTATCTTCTTTAAATCATAATATAAGGAAATAAATATATGAGTTTTTTTTAATTTTATTAATTCAAAATTCCTTTTTTTTATATTTCAAAATTTAAAAGTTATTTTCTTTAACTTATAAAACATTAAAATTCGTGTTCTTTAATTTCTAAGAAAAATAAATTGGCAACATATTTTTCTTATCTTTTAAAAATTCAAAATTCGTTTTTTTAATATTTTTTTTTTAAATCATCTTCTTTAAATCTTTAAAATAAAAAAAATAAAATCATTTTCTTTGCCTTTTTCAAGAATTTAAAAATCATTTTCTTTAATTTCTATTAAAAAAAATCAAAATCATTTTCTTTAATAAAAAAAAAACCATATTTTCCATTTTTAAAATTAAAATCTAATATTTTGAATTTTATAAAACTCGATCTTATCTTCTTTAAATCTCAATAAAAATAAATGTATGAGTCTTTTTTTAATTTTATAAATTCAAAATTCCTTTTTGTTATATTTCAAAATTTAAAAGTTATTTTCTTTACTAGCTTATAAAACATTAAAATTCGTCTTCTTTAATTCCTAAAAAAATAAATTGGCAATTTCTTTTTCTTATCTTTTAAAAATTCAAAAATCGTTTTTTTTTTTAAATTTAAAAAAAAATCACCTTCTTTAAATCTTAAAAATAAAATAAAATAATTTTCTTTGCCTTTTTAGAATTTAAAATCATTTTCTTTAATTTCTGTAAAAAAAAAATCAAATCATTTTATTTAATAAAAAAACCATATTTTCCTTTTAAAATTAAATCTAATATTTTGAATTTTATAAAACTCGATCTTATCTTCTTTAAATCTCAAACAAAAATAAATATATGAGTCATTTTTTGGTACATAAATTCAAAAATTCCTTTTTGTTATATTTTCAAAATTTAAAGTTATTTTCCTAGCTTATAAAAACACAAATTCGTCTTCTTTAATTTCTAAAAAAAA
Organism: Tetrastigma voinierianum; assembly: GCA_016808115.1. Lineage (NCBI taxonomy): Eukaryota > Viridiplantae > Streptophyta > Magnoliopsida > Vitales > Vitaceae > Tetrastigma > Tetrastigma voinierianum. The sequence continues at coordinate 169,348 of JAEQBH010000648.1, read as the reverse complement.
ATAAATGTATCTTTTTCTTATCTTTTACAAATTCAAAAATCGTTTTTTATTTAAAAAAATCATCTTCTTTAAATATTAAAATTTAAAAAAAAAAATCATTTTCTTTGCCTTTTTAAATTTTAAAGTATTTTCTTTAATTTCAATTAAAAAGAAATCAAAATCATTTTCTTTAATAATAATAAAAAAAAATTATCTTCTTTAACTACTAAAAAAATTGACAATATTTTTTTCTTTAACTTCTAAAAATTTCTAAAATCACTTTCTCTAATTTATAAAAACAAATAAAAAAAATCATTTTCTTTAATTTATAAAAATAAAAAAAATCATATTCTTCAATTTCTAAAAAAATAAAATAAAAACATTTTCTTATTTTCAAAGAATAAAAAAAATCATCTTTATTCATTGCAAAGTTTTAAATCATTTTCTTTGAAAATTTAAAAAATTCAAAATTTATTTTCATTATACAAGTATTTTAATTTAAAAAATTCAAAACTTATTTCCTTTAAATTTCCCAAATCAAACATTATTTTTCAAATCTCTTCTTTTACAAAATGACATTCATATTTTATTTTATTTTTTAACCTTTTTTTTTAATTCCAATAAATACAGTTAATTCCATGATTCCAATAAGATGGAGCCTCTTGAAGATGACTTGTTTGCTAAATAAATAGGCCTTGGTGGGAGCCCAACATCTCATATATCCTTTGTTAAATAATTTGGTACTTATTTTATAAATTGATTTTCTAATTTAATTATGAATGTTTCTATATATGTCATTACACTAACCTTGTTTACTATTAATAGCTCTTTCAGTTCGACACCCAAGGTAGTTATTCTTTCCTATTTTTACTCTATTTTTTCTTCGCTCTATGGTTGATACTTTCTTATATATTATTGTTTATTGTAAAATATTGTGTTGCAAGAATATAATAGAGAGAATAGAGAGAGATTAAGAAGAGAAAGTAGATAAGCACCAAAAAAATGGTAGAGAAAGTCGAGGAGAGCAATTTTATTTTACACTTTCATTCTCTTATATACATTGAATAGGGAGATGGATGTTTATCCGTAGAGAATATGGAGTTGAATGTGCCATAAATGAATTTTATTAGATAACCATTGATGTATGGAGTTACGAATGTATGGAGTTACGAATGGATTTACGAATGTGCATAATAGGTACATGAATATACGATGGCGTATATAGGTTACGTTGAATATAATGAATATTCATTCATGTATTTCTGCTTACTCCCCCTTGAATATTCATTGTATTCATGAATGTACATTGAGATAATCTTGCCTCATTAAAAACCTTAGCGGAAAAACCGGTGGGACAAGCTTGGATAGGGAAAAGAATACGGTGCATAAATGTTTTATGATCTCTCCACTTTTATGGATACATTAATTGCCTCATTAAAAACCTTAAGGAAAAAACCTGATAGGACTAGCAGGACAAAGAGAAAAGAGTCGGTATAGTTGCAATATCTCCCCCTCCAATTTGATTCAACAGCCCTTTGGGGGCTGATTAATCTTGCATCTTATGAACTGTATACGATGCCATATACTAATTTCTCAAAAAAAGTTGGCGTTGTGATGATTTGATAAAGATACACTTGCCAAGATTATTTGATTAGATACGCAACATCAATTTAGTAAACATTCTTAGGATTAGGTAGTATAGAAAAATTTATTGAGATATCTTGGTCCTATCTTCTTTGATATATCTCCTAACTTGTGTAACTAAACAACATTATCTTCATAATTATAGTGGGAGAATTTGTAACCGGTGTTAAACAACAACAATTGTGAATATGTGTTATAATGGATCAACCAAACACATTCTTTCGGCTTCATATAAAGCAATGATCTCAGTGGTTAGAAGATGTAGCCACTAGCGTTAGCCATTAGAAACGCCCAGAAATAGCGATGTCATTATAACAAAATAAATAGCAGGTTGAGGAAGCGACTTTGTGTGAATCAGTCCCATATCCGGCATCAGTGCTCGGCTTTAAGGAGATTCCTTGGAATAATATATGTCCAAATCTATGGTTCCTCGAAGATAACTTGAAAAATAACTGTTTAATTCCATTCAGTGTCTCAGGGTTGTTTCGGAACTACAAACGTGCCAATAAATTTACTGCCAAAGGTATACTGGTCTGGTACATTGTGCCATTACATAAAGCTAATTACGTGAACATGGTACTTTAAGACCAGTATCTCTTCATGAATTCTGGGGTGGCCCGATCTTTGGGGATCTAGAGACCTTACAACCATAGGGGGTGCTCAATGGGTGAGCCTTGTCTGTTGACGTTAGTAATCTTTCAATGTATGATGATTGATGGACGATTATTCCATTGCTTTATGCTCAAGTTTGTAGACAAGACAAAGTTTGGTTTACCCAAATCTTTAACAAATTCCTTTAAATGCTAGTTCAGCTAAATCTTGGGTTGAATTAAATTTATATACGTCGACATAAGCTGCTTTCTGATAGCAAATCAGTTTACGATTTCTTAATAAAACAGCATGGGCGAGATAGGATCATTATTGTCTGGCATTCCTTATTAGAACTCCATATGATGTTGATACCACATGCGGCAAGTTTGCTTTAACCCGATACAAGATCTTTACGAGCTTTGAGAATAAGTTGCGGGAGTGCATGCATCGGGCATTTTGAATCCTCGGAATTTTCATATATATGTCTCCCCAGTCTAATGAGCCATATAGATATCTTAGTCACAATGTCCATAAAGCGCATTTTGCCCCACTCAATTTTCAAGTACGGACTAACGAGAAAGCAAAATGTAATCATATCCATCCACGGGTGGAATATGTCTCATCATAATCAGTACGAATCTGCGGGAGAGATCATGAACTGGCAGTGGAGCTTGCAGTGGCTGGTTTCTCATATCGTTTCGGATAAATACCCATTTATATCCAGCGGGTTTACATTATCGGGGATGCGAGTTATGGAGTCAGACATCGTTTAGCTAGGGGCTAGTGGGCGTAATTGCTTCTGTCCCACTTGGAAGCTAATCTTGCCTTTGTGTGTAATAGTGCGGCTCAAATCATTAATCATAATTGGTGGTGTTGAGGTAAAAATATCATTAGTGACTCAAGTTTTATTTTAGATCCCAAATCTCATTTACAAACTGCAGTGGAATTCTCAGTATTCTAAGTTGGTGATCTTTTCATAGGTTTGTGCCTCTTGAGAATGATAAGCACGACTTCAATTTCTTAGGTGGATTCTGATTAACTACGCTTAGTTTTGAGCAGTGTCTTTTTGATCTTATTGGTCTACCACACTTCTATTGTGGGGAGTTTTCCTCCATTTAGCAGCGCCGGGAACATCTATCCTAGGCTGAGCATTCTGGCTAGAATATGAATACTGTTTGCCTTAGTAGCATCGTGTCTCAAGAGTCTGTTGACTGGCGTAAATGGATTATCACGTTGCACCTCGTTTTCACTTTCGAGTTCTTAGGTGAATTAGAGATAATTTTGCTCATTCGAGGAGAAGCCTTAACTAGTTTTTCTTGTGACCATTTCCAATTTTTAAGGTGCTGTGGTGGAAACATAGTCTCATTGAAATGGCAATCTGTAAATCTGGCGATAAGCGATCACTGATGGTCGGTTCAGAACCTAATGATGGGCCAGTGAACTAAACCCGGCTCTCATCGTGACGGCGTTGAGGATATTCGTTCTTTGGTGTTTAATAGGCACTGTCTTTTACAACCAAGGTAGTAAATGCGAAATATCGGGTTTAAAACAACAGAACCATTTTGAAGGGAGATTGTAGGGAACTGCGCGATTGAGGCGCGATCGCAGCCAGGCGACCAGCATGCAAAGCGGCGCTGACTCCATCTTTGTATGGTTGAGACCGGTTCTTAATAATAAAGTGGGCAGTGGTTTGTATATGTTTAATCAGGATTCTACCAATCCATTTTGAGTATGAACATATCGACGGGTGCTCAACCTCGTTCGAGTGAAGCACAATATGTATCAAAACTCTTTGATGTAAATTCACGGCGTGCCATCCTTATACCTTTAATTGGATTATCAGGGAATTGTGCCCGAAGCTTTATAATACACGAGTAGCGATGCCAAAGGTGGCATTGGCGTGATGTCAGACAAACAGCAGGGACCGTCATGGATGTCCACTAGTACCATAAAATATGGAAATGGTCCCTTGGTGGTTGTGATGATCCACAAATATCGATTTCTTTGCGGGAATAAAGGGATTCGGATATTGCTTGCTGTTATAGAAGGTTTATTAATGAGTTTTCCTTGTTGAACAAACTGCAATTCTAATCTTTGATGACATTACTGTGCTGGCATCCTTTAAGGGTGCCCTTTTATGCAGATTATTCTACGCATCATTGTAGGAGTCCATGCGGAGATATTCTTGAAAACAATAGTGGTTATGACGTTAGGATTAAGTACAATCGTAAATTCACCCACGTTTGCCAGTATTTTAAGTTTTACAGTATAGATCAAACAGAAGTGTTTGCGGCGTGAACAAGTGCGTGACCAGTGCTATTGTCCATTCACAGCAGTGTAGTGCTTTCATTGATCTGTATTTAGCTCTTTTCTTTGTCTGGTCGGACCAAGTTAGATTTCTAGGCGTTAAATTATCTACTTGGGGTTATTCTGCCTTACCGCTTGTAGCCTTTAAAATGGCCAATAATTTTCGGAAGTTTGCATGCTTTGACGTCTTATGAGCGACGGAGTCTAAGATCATGATTTTGAAGCGACAATTCATTAGTTTGCTCGGCGGTGAGAACCTGAAATTAAATCAGTATGTGGAAGGGTGGCGTCGCCCGATGTGTAATTTGCAATACAATATTCGAAGCTTGGAAGGTGGAGAAAGTTTTCTCCTAATAATAGTTCATCAGTGTGACTTGGTGCGCATAACTCAAGCCAGAGAAACAATATCGAGATAAGGCAGAAGTTATGGTCAGACAACGATTTAAAATCTTGGTAAGGATTTTCAGTCATATTGCGAGGAAGGATAACGGTCTTATTATGATCATACCTATCCTTCAAACTCTTCCACAAGGTTTGAGGTCTCGAGCAGGATAAATATTAGTCTGCGGGCTCATCATACAAATGACAATATGTCATCGGTGCATTTGCTTTATCTTTGCATTTGAGGTTTAGTATGCGTAATTGCGTTAACCAGATCTTTCCGCGGAGTTGCATTGTTGTATGAGACTCAGGATAGATAATTATTTCCACTCATCGAGGATATTGGAATTTGGACGCACAATATTTGCCATAATTCTTACAAAACAAGATTATGATTGTTGAAGGATTTTCAGTATCACAGCCACTTCAGGAGCTGAGAGGATCACTTTTGGGTTGGAAATTTGGCTTCGGACGAAAGAAAAAAAGAATTGATGAAGAAGATGAAGTATAAGTTGATTTATTAAAAAAAATACTCTGTACACCAGTCTTTACTCCAATTGGTAGGTCTTAGTCTTTGATAGCATTGTTAATAAATATTAGTTAAAGGTATATTAAGAGATAGAAGAAGGAATTAAGAAGATTGAAGTAGATAAGCAAAAAGTGGTGAAGTGGAAACAAATTTTTATTTTCACTTTTTTGTTCTCTTATAGCCATTGAATAGGAGATGGGCATTCATCGTAGGGTGTAGGTTACAAATGTGCCATAATAGGTACATTGAATATACGATGATGTATATAGGTTCTGAATGTATATATTCTGAATGTGTGGAGTTCTGAATATTTTTATGTCAGATACGTTAGATGGCATTTTGGTGTATATAGGTTACATTGAATATAATGAATATTCATTCATGTATTTCATAACATTGTTATCCATTATTGATATCTATAGTCAATTAACACATTTGTCATAACTTAATTAGTAGAGACCAAACTTAAAGGGTTTAGAAGGATGTTACAGTTTATTATTGTGTCTTCTCAATAATTAATATGACCTTTGAATTTAGACATGGTTTTATTTTTCTTATTTTATTTTTCTTTTTAAAATAAAATAAAAATAAAAAAGTCACAATTCCAAAACTGTTTCCAGCGCAAATCATCATCAAAACTTGTCAAAAACCTAGTTCTGTTTTTTTTTCTTTTTCTTAAACAATCAATTAGTTTTCGTGGACGATTAACAGTTGACCAAATTTAAAAAACAATTTCAAACAAACATTTATTTGAGTTGTACCTGGGAACACAAACTTTTGTTAATAAAAGACTTTATTATGTGACATATGTGCAGATAGTTGGTTTGAAAACTGAAACAATGTGACCAAATAAATAATCAATGAAACCATATTTATGAAGAAAAAATGATAATCTCTTATTGATTATAATGAACATGTTCATTTGGGTGACAGTTCTATAACCACCTTATTTCTATGTTACTTATTCTATACTGTTCTTTGATATAAAATAAAACATGGTGTTGTAGAGTGAATGGACAGATCAGACGCTTACTTTTCCTAGCTCCATCTAGGTTTCCACCAGTTTGACATAGTGCTTATTCTTTTTCCATTTTACTCTACTTTTTCTTACTGTAGTTGATGTTATTTTGTTGATCTTCTTATTGTTGTCCATGATGATATCTATAGTCCAATTAACATATTTGTGTGGTTGTTGTGGGACTTAAAGTTTAAGGACTTAAAGGGATATTCGACACTCTATCTTATTTTTTCAATAAATATCTGACTCAAATTTAAACGTGATTTTCCTAACTTGCTTTTCTAAAAATGGAGTTATTTTAGGGTTTTTTTTTTCTTATTTTATTTTTCTTTTTAAAAAAAATAAAAATAAAAAAATCAGAATTCCAATACATTTTCAAATATACAAAAAAAAAAAAAAAAAAAGAAAAAAGTCTCACCTTCTTTAAAATGATGTCCACATGCATGCATATTTGGTTTTTACCCGACTTCCAATGAACTTTCCGAATTTTTTTGAACTCTTACGACGGAAATGAATTTCATAGCAAGTGAGACTTTAGGCAATTATGAATGTAATTAAAAAAAAAAAAGAATCTAAAACTAAATAACTAAATTAAGAATATAAAATTTCAAATTTTCAAAAATAAAACTTGTCTAAAAAGCCTAGTTCTCTTTTTTTATTAAGTAAATCAATTGGAATTGGTTAACAAATTTAATAATTTTAAAAAACAATTTTAAACTTAAACATTTATTTGATTAATACAAGACTTTCCCAAACTTTTGATCAATAGAAAAGACTTCAGTATGTGACATGTGAATAGTTGGAGGAATAATAGTTGGACGGAAAAACTGGGGAGAGAGAAGAAATAGACATATTCAACTTGCACAAGTTCATATCTTTGGAGATCATGAATCTGACTCATGGAAAATAACCTAGAACCAAACAATCAAACACGATAGTGTTAGAATATGTGGCTCATATTTGTCAAAATAAATAAATAAATAAATAAAATATATGTTTATTTTTTTCTTTCATGTTTCTCTTTGATTTTATAACTATTTGCTGCACAAATCACAATATAACTCAACATAGACACGATACATTAGAGTAGACGGTAGATCAGGCGGCTTACTTTCCACAAACTCTATGTAACACTCCGTTTCCACGACTGAGAAATTGAGCATATCATCCAACGCTCCCAGGCAACCTCTTCAACAAAGTCAGAAATATGTTTTCATAAACAATTTAGTAAAATAATTATTATTTTAAAATATATAAAACATTTTTAAATAAATTTTAAAAATAAATTTTAGTATTTAATATTCTATTCGTTATTATTTCATATATTTGTATAATTAATTTTGTTTAGTTAAAATAAATAGCCTTTGAAAAGACAGATGCAAACTATTAAAAAATGGTTTTTGAAAATATTTTATTTTATCTCTTAAAAATAAAAATAAAAATAAATTATTTTTCAAATGTGTTTTCTTACATTTTCTCTTAAAAGTATTTAATATATAAATTCTATCAATTTCATTTTTTTTCCATTTTCATTTATTTATTTTTGTTGTATATTGGAGTAATACAAAAAAAAAAAAAAAACAATCAACAAATATATAAAAAGAGATTAATTAATAATTGATAAAAAAAATCTATAAAATTAAGAAAATCTTATATATTTGCTCAACTATTACACAACTTGTTATTTATTGATGTAAAGTCACCTAACAAAAACTCTTAATGGCATTCATATAGAAATCCACTATATTTTTATAAACTATGTCAAATTCTAATTTTTCGAACATATATTCTTAAACGTTGAATTATAACTCTAACTATCATATTTAGTTTAGTGGTCTTTTGCACTCTTCAAGGTGGAAAGACTTCATGAAAATATCAATAATTTAATTATAGAACTCTACAAATTTTATTTCTACTCCAAACTATTTCCAAAAAAAAAAAAAAAATCACTTTCAAATAGGGTCCACACTCCCCTTACAGTAACCCAAATTAAGCCAAATTATAACATAACATCCGCAACCGCCCTACTTTTGGTTGTTTTTTTAATTTCAACCCTTCCTAATCAATAATTGCACGGTAGGTGTATGGTTGAGAAAGATTGTGGACCACATTGACTTTTAAATAATTTCTGAAAATTCCTACACCATCATATCTCAAGCCTTCATCAAATACATACCTCATATAGTTTCAGTTTCACATTCACCGACATGTGATCAGAATCATGTGAACGGTTTTATTAGTTCAACATCCATTTTGTCCTCAATTCTTTCATTCTATTAGTTTGTATTGTGCCGAATTGCACAATTATCTCCACGATATCGATTCCGCTCTAACATGGAAAGTCCAATGAACCTATCTTGAGTAGTACTGAAATGGGATTCTCATCAACACATTCATACCCAGCAGTTATCCTTATATTTTAATTAATGAGAAATTGGATTAAAAGGGGTAAATACCTAAAATATTTACAAAAATGACCTTTTCTTTGTGACATGCAGATAGGAAATTCAGTTATTCTGCGTCAGCCAGGCGGAATACCGTGAATGTCGGGTAATGACGTTTTTGAAAATCAGGCGGAGTCTCGCTTTGTACGGGGAGACCTGCAAGAAATCTGAAGCACTGCGTAAGCGTAATAAAACGGTCCGATATAACAGGTTTATGATTTAAAGCGACTCACGGGCCCATCGCAATCTTCGATATCACATCTGCATTATGAGCGCGTATATGCGTGAATTACAGAGTTAATATGTTTAACATCTGACGTATGTCGAACTTATAGGTTAATAAATTATTATCAATCGGGACCAATATATTTCGACTTTTCTTACAATCGCCGGTCTGCTGGGGCCCAGTCGTCTTTCCTTACGGCTACTGTCATGGCAAATAATATCGCCGACGGGGTGGTAATCTTCGATGGTGGAATGTCATACTAAATTGAAGCACTCTCTCGCTGCGGTCTGATGTTAAAATAAACATACGTTAACAGTGCATGATCCTGCTTGAATGTCTACATGACCAAGCTGGATCCGAGTCTCTGTGGCTAAGTCGCTGCCCTAAGTATCGTATGAAAATTATTATTTTGTTTGTTTGTGGATAAGCTATAGATGTGTATATATCGATTGGTATTTCAGGCAGTTGATATATTATTTGTTCGTGAATCTTGCCAGATTGAATATCAATTGGGTACTCAGATGATTGATATTTTTTTAATTTGAATTTACCCTCCAGATAATTAATATTTTTTTAAGACAAGCCCTCAGAATAATTTACTGGCTAAATCGTAGTAATTCCCCATAGTCTTAAAAGATTATTTAAGAGTTCGTATGGAATAAGTATACTTGGTAAATCTGTTCCAATTCACGAGGTAAATATATAAACATGCATATATTTACAAAAATTTAGTCACCTGATCATGTCATGTAAATTAATTAATTCATGCGTGAAATTAGGTACAACTTGGGCGATGATCCAAACCACGAGCAATTTAATTTAAATCATTTCGGCCAAAGCAACGCGTTTTACTTAAAAATATATTTTTAGAACTTTGTGGGAATAGTGAAACCCTCGGTTACTATTCCCGAAAAATCACAAAATCATCGGTTCACTTAGTGAACCCTCAATTCACTGCCATTCCCGGCCTCATCCAACCCATTACATGATTTATCACAAAGCACAACAAATCAACCCAACAGCCTCGTGAGCGCCACGGCCGCTCCATTTCCGTTTCAAAATTATATCAATTCTGGCCCCAAGCTGACCGATCGCACGACCCTCACTTCGCCTCATTCAACTCAAACATTCAGAAACACTTAAAATTCGTGAATAAACTCAAGCAGAGAACCCCTACCTCAAGGAGTTTGAGGAAACTTCCCTAAATCCGCACCCACGCCCCTCTCCGCGTAAAGAGCCTTTCTTCGCCCGAAGATTCGCGATCATCGGACGTATGTATTTCTAGAGAGAAGTTTTCTCTCCTCTCTAAACTCTCTCAAACTCGCCCTTATTGTAAGTCCCTGTTTATTCACGTTTGCTCTTGATTTAAATGAAGAAGATGGTTACCGATTACAATTTTGTTTTTATTAGTCATTTAATCCATTTACTTAATTAATTCACTTTTTCTCCAGCTGCGTATTCTATTTATCTCTACTGGCCCATTTTCATCATTTATCTACTCATACCACTTATGGTACACGAAGATTATATGCGGCGACTGTCGCATCTAAAATCGCTTTTACAAGACCGAAACGCCGACGCCTCAAAACGTGCCAGAAATTCCGACTGTTTCTGAATTCGACGAAATTTTACGTGCTAGCTAGATTTTGCGAGACGATTCCAATGGTGAAATCCGTTTTGTCATCCGAGATCTAGAGAATAAATTACGGACTTTTAACCGAATTAATAATTTCAGAATCGAAATTACTTATTTTGCCCTTTTCGCAAATCGAATTTCTGTCTTACATTCCCATTTCAAAGAATTTCGTCCCAAATTGTGACAATCACTATCACTCACATGCATTTGCAACGTACACTATACTATGCATGTAAACTCGTCATTTAATATTAAACGACAAAACCACATACCTCCATCCCTAAACAAGTATGATATGTACCGTGACGCGTCCTCTCGCGCCCCACGCGACTCCTCCACTCCATAGTGCCGTCATAAAGACTCACTCAGCCTCTCACGGCCTTGCGCTGCAAACCCAATCACTGGCCATCCAAAATGCACACTGGTCCCTCCTCGAAGATCCCATTCCTATCAACCTCAATTTGTCCTCAATCCACCACATGAGCCGGATCCGAGCATACTCCCATACCTGAGACGTGAAATACCTCGCGACACCTATCACGCCACGGTAACGCTCAACCGGTATGCAATCTGCCTACCCTCTCGAGCATCCCTAAAGCGTCCAATAAAACCCTACGATACCTTTCCCGCGTCATCGAACCCGACCACTCCCTCTTAGGCATCACCTTCAAGAAGACGTGATCCCCAACCTCGAACCCAAGGGTCGACAAGCAGACATCCACATAGCTCTTCTCGCCATCCGAGCCGTGAGAAGATGTCACGAATCAAGCTAACTTTCTGAGGTGTCTCTAATCGATCAAGACCGCTGGACGGAGCTCTATCCCACCTCATCCAACATAATCTACATCTACAAGGCCTCCCATACAATGCCTCATACGGTGCCATCTGTATACTCGTCTGGTAACTGTTGTTGTACGCGAATTCCACTAAGGGCAAATGCTCCTCCCAACTGCCCTTATGATCCAGGACGCATGCTCCTAGCATGTCCTCTAATATCTGTATAGTCCTCTCAGACTGACCATCTGTCTGAGGGTGGAACGTTGTACTCATCGTCAGCCGTGGCCCATAGCCTGAAACTCTTCCAAAAGTGTGCCGTAGAACCTCTGGGTCCCTATCCGATACTATGGATACCCCAGATTCCATGTAGCCGTGACTATCTCCTCGACATACAACCTGCAGACCTCCCAAGGCAAAGGTCATCCGCACGGCTAAAAATGCGCCGACTTCGCGAGCCTGGCCCACTATCACCCACACCGCTGCAATGCCTCATGGCCTGCGGGCAAGTGGGTCACAAAGTCCATCGTGACATGTTCCCACTTCCACTCGCCCACCTGGTCAAGTAGTCTCGTGGCTTCGATGCTCAAATTTTTAACCTCGTTGACGTTGAGACTGCCGCACAAAGTCCCCTACGTGTCTCTTCATCCCGCTCCAATAATACCGACAAACTAAGATCCCGTACATCTTTAGCCACCGATGCACCTGCGAAATCGAGCGTTGGAAACTCCCCGAGAATCTCCTCTCAACTCGATCAATCGGGGAACCACTCACCGTCCCCTATCAAGATCAATATCCGCGCGGAACTGGCCCGAAACTCGTCACCCGCATTCGATCGCACTTATCCCCGATGGACACTATCTCGCCCCGCCATCGGGACTCAATCACTCGCTTCGCAGAGACTCAGCCACTAAACTCCCTAAGGTACCTCGAAATTACCATTGCATCAGAATTTCAACCTGCCCTTAATAATCTCGGAAAGTATCCGCCACTCCCGAGAAGGCTATACTAGCTAACGCTTCCTCATGGCCTCGAACAGTGCATCGGCCACTACATTTTCCCACGGATGGTAATGCAAAGTGAAGTCATAATCCCCAGGAACTCCATCCATCCGGCGCCTCATACTGAGGTCCCGCCGAAAAATATACTTCGACTTTTATGGTCCGAGCACACCTCGAACTCCCCGGCCAGATGGGGCAAGGCGGCGCCTAAATCTTCAAGGCGGCGACTACTCGCCGCCTAACTCCATGTCGCGGTGGGGTAATTCGCGTGATTCTTCAACTGATGAGAACCATAAGCTACTACCCTCCTGGACTGCATCAAAACACATCCCAATCCGGCCCTCGAGGCATCACAATACACTGTGTACCCTTGTCCCCTGTCCGGAACTATCAAGATGGGAGCTGAAGTAAGTCTCCTCTTCAACTCCTGGAATGCCTCCTCGCATCGGTCATCCCACTCAAACTTGACCTCCTTTCGAGTCAACCTTACCTATAGTGCTATTATTCCGAGAAATCCCCAATGAATCTCCCCAGAATACCCACCAATCCCAAGAAAACTAATACGTATCTCGAAGATCGACTTCGCCTCCCAACTCACCGCCGACCTTCTTCCGGGTCGACCGACACTCCTTGACGCCGACACCACGTGTCCCAAAATCTCACCCCGCAGTCGTAACTCACACTTACTAAACTCGCGCATACCGATGGTCTCAACAGAAAACGATCCTTGCGATACTCATGCTCCCACTCGACCGGGAGTAGATCAAAATGTCATCCACAAATACTACGGCCAAACCGGACGCAGATAGGGTTGGAATATCCTATACATGAGATCCATGAATAAAGCCGGCGATTCGCCATCCAAGGGCATCACCGTGAACTCAAAAGTGCCCATAATCGTCTCTAAACGCCGGGTCTTGGGATATTTGTATCCCTAACCTCAGCTGACGGGTAACCAAGGCGGCGGTCTATCTGAGTAAACTCGCGCTCCCTCAACCGATCAAACAAATCATCAATCCTAATGGGTAATCGATTCGATCATAACCCGTTCAACTGCTCCAGAAGGTCAATGCACTACGGCGGTCTGGCCTCTTCTTCGCAACAACCGAGCTCTATGGTGAAGCGTGGACGGCCTAATGAACCCTCATTCAACAAACTCCCCCGTAATCGAGACTCGAAGTTCCTACAACTCAACCGGTGCCATCTTATGCAAGAGTCATAGACGGGCGGCACTGTGGTGTAACTCGATACCAAAGTCTACTAACTCTCGTGGAGGTAGTCCGTAGCCTATCCGAAAACATCCACATACTCGCATACCACTCAGGTAGATCTAAGTCCCATTCTCCTCATCCTCTGTAAGGCTCGCTAGCCACCCGCTTAACCGCTCGACACTGACTCGTGATAATTATCCGCAAAATATCATGCCTGTCTCCAAATACCACACGAAAGTACCGTCCCGCGTGCAAGCAGAACCCTTCTACGCTCACAATCGATAACGACCCTGTAAGCTGTCAGCCAATCCATCCCAGGATGGCATCGAACTCTGACATATCCATGATCCTCAAGTCCACTATGAGTAGAGTCCCCGAGATCTCCAACTCGCAACCTCGACATATCATCCCTATTCTCACCCTAATCCCTAGGAGAACCCTGTCCCCTCATATACAAAGGCCCCTCTAAGGTCTCTGGGAGGTCCTCGCTCCATTTCCACCATATTTGAGTTCTCCCCACTCTAGCCGGAACACAAATTAGTCTAACTCGCAGGCCAAAAGTAATTTCCATAACCTCTAACATCTTCTTAATCTGCATGCAATCCAACGGTCTACCACCACTCCATCTCCTCCCGTGAATGCTCCGGGAGGATGTTAAGGGCCCCAAACTTCTGAGGTTACTAGATCTTCCCTGCTTGGTCTCGCTATTCCAACAGGCGATAAAGATTTTGCCATACCTACAACCAAATAAAGTCCGTCGATCAAACACTAATGGTGCCTCGACCAGCACTCGTGGACGCCCCTCTACGCGCCCCGTCTCGTCTAGCCATCATCACGCTCAATGACACGCTCAATTTCAATTCAAGATTCTAAGGCAAACACTCGCCCGAGACACTAATCATACACATAAATCAGTGTATACACATTGTCCTTGCATTTACAGGTAATGCAAGACAATCAATTATGCATTTAAAACATTTTTATCAACAAAAATTTCATTTTTTGAAAATTTTATTTTTTTCGAAAATTTTGTCTAATTTTATTTAATTTAATAATTTTTTTTCCCAATTATTTCCAGCTATTGGAAAATGTTCCAAAAATTTTATTCATCCTTTTTTTTTTTTTTTCTTTCTCCAATACACCCCAAATAAATTTATGAAAATTTATTTTCTTCATTTTTCTTTAACTTTACACACTGTAAAACTTTTAGAAAAATATTTCTTCTCATCATATAATTTTTTTTTCACATTTCCAGCCACTGGAAAACACTAAAAATTTATATACCTATTTTTTTTTTCATTTTCCAGAATACTCTAATAAATTTATAAAAATTTATTTTCACTCATTTTTCTTCAGTTTTACACCGTAAAACCTAAGAAAATAATTCTTCACTCTCATGATCTGTTCACCAACCCTAGTGTTCACCCTTAAAGTTTATTTAAAATTTTATTTCATTATCCTAAACCAAATAAATTTAGTAAAATTTATTTTTATTTTTCTTTGTTCCGCCATACAATCAGAACTCCATAATTTTCCACACTTCATCCTATGCCATCAACCACATATCAATCATATAATTTCAATCGCATAACACCTAACAACTATTATGCACAACCAAGCATGCAAGCACACTTCACAAAATCCAATCACACAAAACACACAAATACATGCATGCAGTGTCCTAGTTTTGTCCCGTGATTTCCTAGGTAATCTCATACCTAAACCGAACATCAAACCACCCAAGTGGTGATGTTCTTAATTGACTATGGCCTAAGCTCAAATCCTCAATCTCTAGGTTTCCATATACCTATACTCCACATCAAACCACCTAGTGGTGATGGATACCCAACCCGAGCTCCCTAGGTATTCGTATACCTAAGCTCTGATACCAAGCTGTGACACCCCGATCCCGAGGGTCCGTTAACTACCCGTCAACCCGCGGAATACTCATGAATGTCGGGTGACCCGACATTTTTCACTTAAAATCGGCAGACTTCCTCAGACGAGCCCTACCAACATTAACCTCGCATAAACCTGGGTCTCCAAACACCAATATAACAATTTATGATTTAAAACGACCACTGGCCCATAAACAATACTCAATATACATACCAGATCAGAACCTTGACTATATACCCAATAGTTACAAGAGTTGAATATGTTTCACTCTATACAACATATATCAAACTTATGTGAGTTCTAATACATGTGTAAATCAGAACCAAAGGCCACAACTCCTGGGCTTTCTTCTAATCCCCTGCCTCAGACAGCCGTCCCTCGCACGCCTCCCGCACTGCAAAATAATATCCCATTAAGAAGCACTAGTGGAATCGCCCCTAAGTGGGCTACTCTCCACCTAAGTGCAAAGTAATGTTCCGGGATCAAACATACATTCAAGCAAATGCATGATCCTACTAACGCCTACACGACTGTAACTCAGATCCCCAGTCCTCACCGACTTCCATCACACTCGCCTAAGCCTCGTATGAAAATTATTATTTTGTTTGTCAGACAACCCTCCGATGTGTATATATATCAATCAATCCCACTATTGATATATTATTTGTTTTGTTCTCGTGGATAACCCTCCGATGTGTATATAACAATTGGGTCGCCCGACTGTGATTGATATTATTTGTCGCATGATCGTTCTCCGATGAATATCAATCCCGACGATTGGATATTTTTTAATTTGACTACCCTCCGATAATTAATATTTTTAGACAACCGAACCATTTTCTAGACTCATCTCATGCACTCACTCCTATAGTCCTAGGGTGTTCTGGAAGGTATATGAAACGCATGTATGCTAATTCAATACAAGATAATTCACAGTAAATATATAAACATGCATATATTTACAAAAATTTAATTCACAAATAATCATGTTGTACAAATTAATTAATCTACATCAAAATTAGCTCACTTGGGTCAATGATCAAACACGAGCAATTTAATTTAAATCACTTCCACCAAATCACTACATTTTCACAAAAGATATTTTAGAATCGCCAGAATAGTGAAACCCTACATTATTCCTAAAAATCACAAAATTATCGGTTCACTTAGTGAACCCGCACTTCACGGCCATTCCCGCCTCATCCAACCCATTACATGATTTATCACAAAAGCACAATTAAATCAACCTAAATGTTCGTGGAGCAATCACGGCCCCATTTGTTTCAAAAAATTATATCAATCTTGGCCCCAAGTTTGGGATAGATCGTACTACCTCACTTTCATTCATCTCCAAACATCTCAGAAATACCGCAAAACGGAATAAACTCAAGTAGGGAGAAACCCATGCGAAGCTCCTCTCCGCAGCAGCCAGCCTTCCTTCGCTCCGAAGACGCTCGACCGGACGCTGCGTATTTCTAGAGAGAAGTTCTCTCTCTGAAACTCAAACCGCCCCTACTATAAGTCCTTGCTTCATCTGACGTTTTTGCCTTGATTTATAATGAAGAAGATGGTTATCACATAATTTTGTTTTATTATCATTTAATCCATTTACTTAATTAATTCAATTTTTTCTCCGCTTTGACATTCTATTTATCTTTCGTCAGCGTCCATTTTCATCATTTATCTACTCATACCACTTATGGTACATGAGTACTTGTTATGTGTGACTTTCGTCGCATCGAAAATCGTTTTACGACACCCGAAACGCGATGCCCGAAATCTGTAAATCTAATTTTCGAATTCGACGAAATTTACGTGCTAGCCAGATTTCTCACGAGAAGATTCTAAACTACGAACCGCTTCATCATCCTACATCTGCATTAAATCATGGATTTTAACCTAAATTAACAATTTTATAATCGAATTACTTATTTTCGCTATTTTTTCCAGAATTGAATTTCTGATCTTTACAATTTAATAAAATAACATTGAAAAAATCACATTTTTAGATAAAAATATAAAGTGTAAAGATAAATTCCCATATTATAACTAAATCTCATGGGCATTTTGTCCCATCCTACACATGGGACAGACCTGATATTGCCCCCCTCAAATTTTGGGAAAAAATTATTTATATTTGAATTTGAAGCTATATGTTTTAATTTAAAGTAAAATCTAATTGTTATTAAAACAATTTAAGTAATTTGTGTTTTGATTTGCCCTTTGGAATTAATCTAAGCTGTGTTTGGTTTCTAGAAAATGCTAAAGATAAGTAATTTGTGTTTTGATTTTCCCTTTGCAATTAATCTAAGTTGTGTTTGGTTTCTAGAAAATGTTAAAGAAAATGTAAGAGAAAGAAAATATGAACAGAAAAAATGGAAAAAAAATAAAAATAAAGTTAAATCACATTATTTTTATTTACTACTTCAAACAAAATTTATTATTTTAACTCAATAATATAAAGATTAAATAATTTAAGAATTGACAAGTTTTTAAGTAGTTTTATTTATATTTGACTTTCTTTAGAGCTATGTTTGTCTAGACACTGCATTTTGATTTTAAGTAATTTCTTTAGAGCTATAGTTTTTGTCTTTTTGAAAAACTATTTTGAAAATGGTTTGGAGTCACTACTTAGTTTTTTTTTTATTTAAAAGGGAAAACAAATAAGAAATAAAACTCTAAATATGACTCATAATAGGAAAAACAAGTCTGTGAAAACTGAGTCCGGGTTCGGGAGTCAAGTTACATATTGAGAAGGTGCAGTGAAAAGTCGTAGCACTCTTCTAAGCCCCTAAAGTTGGGTCCATAATAATCAAATTGGGACAAATATGGAAATTAATTAATCAAGCAATGGATACCAAGAGGAAACAACAATTATAATACAATAGTACATTCGGAGTCAAATGGGAAAAGAGTGTGTACCTTGTTGGCAAATCGAAAAGGCTATTAATGGAAAACAAGGTTAGTACAATAACAAAAATAGAACCATTCATAACTAAATTAGGAAATCGGGGTATAAATCAAACGCCAAATTCTTTGTTGAAAGCATACATGAGATGTTGGGTCCCCACCAAAGCCCATTTATTTGGCAGGCGATTAAACTTCATGCAATTCCATTTTATTTGAATTATAAAACAAATTGTGTTTTTTTAATTTTTAAAATCAGCTTGAAAATATAATAATGATAAGAAGAATTTCATTTTGGAAAATAATGGATTTGAAATAAAAAATTTGATTTGGGAAATTTAAAGAAAGTGAGTCTTGAATTTGTTAATTTACAAGGATTTTTATAAAGAAAATAAATTTTAAATTTTTGAAATGAAAGAAAATGATTTTTTAATCTTTTGGAAATTGAGAAATTTTGTTTTTGTTTTTTTATTTTTTATAAGTTCAAGAAAATGATTTTTGAATTTTTAAATGTGAAAGAAATGATTCTCGATTTTTAAGAAATTAAAGAAAAATATGATTTTTTTTTTATTCTAAAGGAAATGATTTTTTTTAAAAAAAATTAAAGAAACTAATTTTTATAATTTTGAAGTTAAGGAAGATGAATTTTTTTTTATCTGGATAACAAAAATAATACGATGAAAGTTAAAATAATAATAATAATACAAAATACTAATAATAATAATAATAATAATAACAATATTTATTTGAAAGGGGAGTCAAAGTGGAGACAAAAATTTATTTTTGTAAAAAAAATCGACTCTTGGTTTAGAAGATTTAGTAAATTTAATTTTAGACAATGTACAATATTAAGAAATTTGAAAATTATACTTTTTTAAAAGAAAACTAATATAAATTTAATAATTAAAGAAATAAAAGGAACAATGTCAATTCTGAAATTTATGTTGAAATTTATAAATTATTAAATGAAAAACAAAATTTTAGAAGTTTCTGGTCAAAAAGGAAAAATTGCTTAAAAAACTATTGAAAGAAAAAAAAAACAGCAAATAAATAACTAAAAAAAAATTAAACGGAAAATTAGAAATTATTACCAAAAATAAATTTAAGAACTTTGGAGAATGTTAAAATATATTTAAAAAAGGAAAATATGATAGGAATTAAGTCAAGAGGGCAACTAGCAGGTGCATGAAGTGCTGTACGGAAATCAAAACTACCATATAATAAAAATCTGTACATATATGTACTTGGAATAATAATAGTAAAAATAAAAACTAAATATGTAAATAAATAAAACTACTTAACCTAATCACTCCACCATAGTTGACTACCATCAAACTCATCTCCATCATAAGTATTCCCAAGGAAATAACAATGTACTCTTACACTCAAGTCTCCATAGCAAAGAGAAAAATATGAAATAAAATGAAAATAAAACAACATAAAAATTAAAAAAGAAAAAGAAAAGAAAGTCTCTATTCAATCTCTAAGTAGGCTTCAAATGTCATGTTCATACCATCATCAAATCAACAAACATAAAATGAACGGAAAAATATTGTTTAAATCCTGAACTTTTCGGAGTTTTGAAAATATATCTTGAACAAAAAAAGTTGCTAATTAAATATACAAATTTTCATTTTAATTGAGAAAGAGAGAGAGATGAAACTATCAGCGTTCCTAAAAGGCAAAAACACAAACAACAAATACTTGACCTTTTCCTATCCTATTAAGCATAACATTTATATATAATGAATAATGAAGTGTAATTAGCCGCAAGTAACTGATATAAACTGCTTCGAATATTCAATGTGAAAGATTGTCATGCATCGATGATCCTTAATATAACCATGTATTAAATGGTTATCAAAAAATTGTCATTCCCATTATAGAAAGCGTGACAACACCAAGATGCAAGAACTTTTTTACTAACAGGCGTGATAATGATTTTTTAACATTTTATATAAATTATTTTTTGATTCTATATATGTATCAAAAATATAGTTTTTTTTCTTTTTTATTTCTAAATAATCATTTTTTTTAAATATATTTTTTTAAAATATAGCAATTTTGAAATCATCTATTTGAAAAATGATTTTAGTGTTGTGCTTAGAAAATAATATTTTAATAGAATTTAAAATAAATCACTTATATGTTTCATTAATAATAATAATATATATATATATATATATATATATATATATATATATATATATATATATATATATATATATATATATATATATATATATATATATAGCTCCTAAAATCAATTTTAAACAATTTTTAAGGTTATATTTGGTTCTTAAAATTTTATTTTCCAATGTATTGTTTGGTTATTGAAAAGTTTGATGCAAAAAAATGTAAGGAAAAATAAGTAAAGGGAAAATGTAGAAAGAACAATAAAAAGTTGAAAAAATAAATAAATAATGTGTAGATTTAAAGTTAATAAGTATTTTTGTATAGTACTTTTTTCAGTTATTTAACTCTTTATACACAAAAGGTTAGTAATTTGAAAATGTAACCTCATAATAATTTAAATTATATTTGAATTTTTAGCATTTTATAGTAAACCAAAGATACACAATAATTTTCTTTTTCTTGTACTTTTTAGTAACTAAGGTGGGGTTTGTTTTTATCAATTCTAAATAAAACTTTGTCTAACTTAATACTAAATACTTACTAGTATTAATTAAGTATGTAGTTTTTTTTTTTTTTTTTTTGCATGCTAAAAAAATCAATTTCTTAACTTATTAATGTATTAAAAAATAATTCAACTTAATAAAAAATAGTTTTTATTATTTTTTATATTGTATTAAAGTTATTTTTCAGACTTGCTCATTTTTTGAATGGACGAGTCCACTATTTAGATTTGAATTTTTAATATTTGTATTAAATTTGTCTTTTAAACAGACAATTATTTTTCCTTGAAAATTTTCATGGTTAACTTTTTTTTCCCCTAAGATAGACAGATCAAATATCTTCTACATGTGTTGTCTTATATAAATGATGAGCTTTAAGGTATTCAAAATTTAATTATTTCATTTCATGTTACTATTTTTTATTTTGAAAAACAAAATTATTAGAAAAAAATTGTGTTGTACATGTCACACATTATTTATATTAAAAAAATTAAACTTTTATTCGAATTTTGAGAAAATAAATTTGAAAACAAAAATATTTATTTTATCTACCAAAAAAAGGAAAAAAATAAATCAACCTTTTAATTTATAAAAAATAAATATCAACAAAAAATGTACATGCTTTTATCTTGTTAGAAAGTAAATGAATCTAACTTATAGTTGGATCATAGAGTGTGGTTTTCTCATTATCTTGTGTTGTGTTAGGATTTTAAAAATCTAACTTTTTTCTATTTAGCCAAAATTTTATAAATTAATTGGGCAATAAGTTATGAAGAATTAAAAGCAAAATAGTCTAAAACCTAAATATAAATTGCTTTAAACAAAAAGTCAAAAACACAAACACCCCTTATATATTGCCTAAATGTTCCTTAATAGTTATATAAATAATTAGTAACTCCTAAAACACATTTGTGTAAATGAAACATAATCAGAGCGATGAGCGTTTTAAACACCAAAGTTATACCGCCGGTCTTACATTTTCGCTATTTTATATGAAACACGTAGGTCTTTGTAGGCCTAGATATCCGAATTGGTGATTGGCTGTTTATGCGCTGTAAAAGGGCGCTTTTAAGATTTCGTGCAAGAGGAAGGCAAGGCATAAAGATGACAGAATGTCATGACGTCCCAACGCCGCGACGCTGAGTCAACATATAAAGAAGTCAACAGCGTATCCGCCGCTGAGCGCCCAACGTCGCGACGCCCCAACGCCGCGACGCAACAGTAGTTATTCCTCCACCTGCCAAAAGGCAAATGGGAACAGAATTTGAGGGGGATTGGAGATCGGGAATCGTACGAACGAGGGCGCGGAATTCAGAGCAGTAGCGACGCTGAGCGAAGAAGGAGAGCCCGTAATTTGTATTTTTCCTCTTTTTGAACAATAGTATTGATGTTTTACATATTACATATTGGTATTTTCTTATTCAAAGATGTTCTGTGACGGTGGGTGTTGTTGACCTCGCCATTGCTCGTGATATTAAAAAAATTAGTATTTCTTATATTATTCGCTTGTTTATAATTGCATTTACCGTTTATATCTCGGTGGAATCATTTACACGATGATCCGCCAACATAAGCGATAATATCGAGATCCTCGTGATTCGAGAGACAGGATACCCGTGTGATCTGAACAGAGCAACCAACCTTCTGGCCGATTCGGTAAATGTAGATATTTTGCATCCCGAGGGCAAGTACCAAGGTTAGAGTAATGCAAGCATTTCTAGCACGAGTCGCAGAGAGATACACTCAACACCTCACTAGGCGAGATAGGCGGATACACTCCTCGAGAGAGGGTATTTCGTAAGTAAGATCACCTAGCCATTAGTCAGCTTATAAATAAATGTAATAATATCATATTTAGATTTTAATCCATCGATGGCAGGGGGAGACATAGCCCTAGTCTCCACACACAGTAAATTCATTCGATCTGTTTGTTTATTTTACTTTATTAGTACTTTTACACAATCCGTACATCCAAGATAATATTTGAAAAGCAAATCTCTGTAGTCAACTCACCTATCCTCGTGGATCGATATCCGTACTCATTGGTACACTATACATTGGGCGACGCTGCACTCGCGCACAGGGCGCATTTGCTACCACGCTGCCCGGCTTTGGTTTTACTGTCGGGGATAGGTTTCGAGTGATATAGAGAATAAAGCAATTAGATATTACTCCGAATTTCTCGTTTTTTATTTGTTTTTACAAGGCCGTACTCGTCTTGTTGCCTCTCGTGTGATTTGCATTTAGATTTCGTTGAGTGCATGCGCCGACGATCAGTCAATTAACATCCGCTTCATCCCTTGAGCCAAACCAGAACTTACGCCGTCACGCCGAGAACAGAGAGAACTAACGCACTAGAATTCAAGCAAACATGGAGAGCAATGACAGCGTGATCTAAGATTGGAGCAAAACGAGCCACAGAGAGTGCGTCGGAATGGAAATAATCCCGAAGAAATCAAGCACCTGCAGCCACGCTATACAACAGATGATCCATTCATCCATTCATGTCAAGTAGAGGAGTTTGCTCTACCGCCCACTGTTGTTCAGATAGCTATCAGAAGACCACCTATTCAGGCAAACAATTTCGAGTTAAAGTCAATCACTTTACAGATGCCTCAAAACATCTTGTTTCACGGGTTGCCTAATGAGAATCCAAATGATGTGATCCAATTAACTTTCTTAAGTGTGTGACACGATCATACAATGGGGTTATCAAGAGGCACTCAGTTATGCAATTGGTTCTTACTCACTAGAAAGATAGAGCCAAGCATTATTAATAAGTCACCACCGGATTCCTTTACGGAATCCTGTTTAAGGCGTACTCCCCTCACCAAAGTTCTTCCCACTCGAAATTGCACAACTTGTGCAAGAGATCAATACTTTTGGGTAACTAAAGGGGGAGAACTCCGGTGGGAGGCATGGGACAGATTTTCACGAACTATTAAGGTAGGCGTCACACATCACAGACGCATCGATGGATGTGTCCATGCCACTCTTCTATAATGGTCCAGGAATGCAACGAGAATGGTTAGATTGATGCCTCGGTTGGAGAGGAGCACCTACCGGCTTATGAAATTCGAAGATGCCTGAATTCAACACAAATCAATGGCTCAGGGAGAAGACTCACACTAGCTGAAAGTCTACCGGGTGGTACCCGATAATGAGGTTCGGGTCAACTGTTAATCATGTCAGACACCCTACTGGCAAGACCAGGATAAAGAAGGTACGCAAATGCT
This sequence comes from Tetrastigma voinierianum, assembly GCA_016808115.1. Taxonomy (NCBI): domain Eukaryota; kingdom Viridiplantae; phylum Streptophyta; class Magnoliopsida; order Vitales; family Vitaceae; genus Tetrastigma; species Tetrastigma voinierianum. The sequence continues at coordinate 144,929 of JAEQBH010000648.1, read as the reverse complement.
TTCACATACCAACCCATGGGAGTTGGGTGGAACCCTGTGAGAGACACAATAGTACAGAATGCCGCCTGGGAAACCAAATGTGCAGAGCAGCCCAAGATGTGTCGAGGTTCAATCGTGAGTCAATCACAAAGAAGAAGGGACAAGATGGGAAACAATTATTAATCTAAAATCAAGGCCAGGCGGCGTAATAATCGAATCGAACATCGCAAACAATCGGCGGTATGGATGGAGGAACAAATCGAGCAATATGCCATCAAACCAGCTAAGGAACCACCCCGCAGAAAAGTGTGGGATTTGCATCAAAGCCCCGCCCAAATGCCGACTCTCACACTCGCTTCACAGAATGAGACCAAGGCGATTACAAAAGAACAAAGCCACTCTAATTGAACAACCGTCGCTACGCTATGGGTAAACTCTCAGAGGTGTACGATGGGCCAAATAGCTAATCTAATGACAAAGGCAACCAAAAGTTCCTTACCAAGCACCGGCAACCCGAGAAGACGTGGAATGAACATGTCGGCGCCACAGGCGGCCAGAAGGAAGAATTAGAGACACGTGGGCAATCACCGCTATGAGGAGGTGAGATCAGAAAGTCATCCGCTTCACTAATGATGGATATTGGGATGGGTGAAAATGTACTTTTAATGAGAAACATCAAGTAGTGAAAACACTACCGAAGCGCAAAGAACAACCCACCACCGTCATATCCACAACGCTCTTTAAAGAAGCATAAATGGACAAGGCTTCACTGTCTTCATGGAGGGAAAGTTCAAAAGCTACACACGCAATATCCATTTGACATGCTCATGGTACCAATGCCCAAGATGAAGTTTATGAAAGACATACCGCCTCAAGAGAAGATCGTTGATTTCAAAAATAGCTAACTTGAACCCGGAATGTAGTGCCATACTTCGAGGAAGTCGTCGCGAAAAGCTTAAAAGACCCAGCGCCACTATTCCATGCACTGTTGGAAATGCTATTTTTGAGAGAGCCTCCCATGATGCAGGTGCCAAGATCAATCTCATGCCTTGTCCATTTTTAAACGCTTGGGATTAGTGCAGGTTTCCTCGCCCAATCCAATACACTTCAACTTGCCGACGTATCCTCAAGCATCCGAGAGGGTAAATGTTTAAGATGTCTTCTAGTAAAAGTTGACAAGTTTATCTTTCCAGCTATATTTCATTGTCTTTAGATATGGAAGAAGATGTAAAAAGCAATACCCATAATTTTGGGCGCACTGCTTTTTGCAACCTGGAAGGGCAATGATTGATGTCGTAGGAGAACTAAACAGGAGTCAGAAGATGAAGTCAAGTTCAATGTGTTTGAGGCGGTGAGACATCCGGCAGAGAGTGACACTTGCTTTACGGCAGTAGATATGAGGCTATAGTGAAACAGCAAAGGATCTCACCGTATCCTTTGGAGATCAGCCTAGCAATAATGATCCGCAATATAGAGCAAGAGTGCAGGAATATGTAAAAATGGATGACTTTTCAGACTAATAAAGGAGAAAAAATACTCGAATCTCAGGTGAAGAAAAGCAATCATTAGTGGCACATGAACAACCACCCAAGATGGAACAAAACCTTACTCTAGCTATTTGAAGTATGCATATCTGGGATGGCATCTACCCATTGTGCTGGATCATCTCAAATGATCCTTAACCGAACTGGGAGGAGGAGAAGTTACCGAGGGTCCTGAGGAGGTTCATGCAAATGCGCTTTAGGTGGTCTCTAGCCGATGAAAGAATGCCTTTCCATGTATGCATCGTATTTTTGCTAGAAGATGAGCATAAACCTTCGGGAAGAAGAAAGGAGGTTGAATCCACGATGAAAGAGGTAGTCCGAAAGGAGGTAAATGGAAATGAAGCTGATACCGGTAATTTCATCTCCATTTTATAGTTCATGGGTAAGTCCAAATAAGTAGTACCTGCTAGGGTGCTGAGGAATAATCATTATAAGAACTGAGAATTTCAATATATTACCGCTTCTCGTAACAGCTACGGTGGGAGGATTTGTATTGGTTTATCGAAACTAACAAAGCCACTCGAAAAAGATCATTTCTAATACCTTCTAGATCGACTGGATCGATTAGGCCGGTCATGCAATATTATTGCTTTTTGGATGGATATTCCGGCTACAATCAAATCGCTATAGCCCCCTCGGCGACTGTGAGAAATTTACATCTGCTATGGCGTCCCTATGGTACATTCGCATTCAAAGGATGCCCTTTGACTGCAATGCGCCGCACCTTTCAACGGCGGCGATGGCCATTTTCTCCGACACATGGTTGAGAAGACAATCCGAAATCTTCATGGATGATTTTTTCTAGATGGGTAATTCATTTGACAACCGCTTGGAAAATTTGAGATCAGTATTGATAAGATGAGGAGACCAACTTAGTACTCAATTGGGAGAAGTGTTTTTTCTATATGGTACAAGAGGGTATTGTACTTGGCCATCTGATTCAAAGAAGAGGAATAGAGGTGCAGATGAGTGAAGATTGAAGCAATTGAAAAATTACTCCACCTCATCGCTAAAGGACGGGGTTTTTAGGCCACGCTAGATTCTATAGGCGCTTCATCAAAGACTTCTCTCAGATTGCAAAACCGTTGTCCAATCTCCTGGTCCAAGGGACCCCATTTGAGTTTGATTCGCAATGTTTGCAGGCATTTTTAGTGTTGAAAGATAAGTTGGTATCAGCTCCTATTGTTGTGGCCCCAGATTGGTCATTTCCATTTGAACTTATGTGCGACGCAAGCGATTTTGCGATTAGGGCAGTGTTGGGGCAGAAACGAGAGAAAATTTTCTGTGTAATTTACTACAGTGCGTAACTGAATTATGCCACTGATGTAGAAAGAACTTTTGGCATGTCTTGCTTTTGACAAATTCAGCCTTATTTGATTGGTAACAAGGTATGTAGTTCAAGACCTCGACTAGCCCCTGTCATTAAATACTTGATGATCAAAAAAGACGCTAAAACCCCGATTAATCCGGTGGGTTTTATAAGAATTGGCGTTGAGATTAAAGCATGTAAGAAAAGGCACCGAGAACCTAGTGGCCGATCATCTTTCACGATTGGAAGGGTCAAGTGATGATGTTCAAGTGAATGACGAATTTCCAGATGAGAAACTCTTAGCTATTGAAGACAAGAGGGCAGTTCCATAGTTTGCAGATTATGTGAATTATTTGCGGGGCTGGTAGTAGTCCTCCGGAATTTGAACTATCAACGTAAAAAACTATTGGCAGACATTTGAAACACCGCCATCTTTCGAGGAGCCAATTTCACGTATTAATCTGGCCGATCGTGATCCGAGATGTGCCCGAGATGTGCCCGAAGATGAAATGAACAGTATATTGAACCACTGCCACTCTCTACCATGTGGTGGCCATTTTGGTGTCCAGAGAACAGCAGCCATGGTACTTCAATCAGGCTTATATTGGCCAACTTTTTTCAAAGATGCTCATCATTTCGTATCCACATGTGACAAATGTCAAACAATGGGGTATTTAAAGCATCAACCGCCCATGCACCCTACTGAAGTAGAATCGTTTCACCCATGGGATGGATTTCATGGGACCATTTCCCTAATCTGGAGGTCAACTCGTACATTTTATCGCGTGACTATGTCTCTGGCTGGTTGAAGCACTCGACCAAGACCAACGATACAAGGTCAGGTGGGCTCCACTTTCAGCCCCACATATTCTCACGATTTGAACCCTCGAGACCGATCACGCGATAATGGTACCTACTGCACAAGGCGTGATCACAAGGCTTGCAAAGTACGGCATCATCGCACACATCTCAAGGTGATCACCCACAACAAAACGGGCAAAGTAGAGGTATCTAATCGAGAAATTAAGTCTATTCTGGAGAAGACAGCTAATAGCCTGTGAAGGATTGGTCTGCTAAAAGATTGAAGATGCACTCGGGGCATAATCAATGCAAGATTTAAAACACCCTTGGGTATGTCACCCTTTAGAATTGTTTATATGGGAAGCACGCGCATTCTCTTCCTTAAATGAACAGCATCGAGCCTACCGGGCAACTCGGCAAAGTGGAACATGGACAAGAACCGGCCTATGAGAAGCTGATCGCTTACAAAATGCAACTAGATCAATTCAGAACTAAGCTTATGAAAATGCCTCAGATTTACAAGTGAAAGATAAAAAGCCTGGCATGATAAACACATTACCAGGAAGGAATTCGAGGCGGGACAACAAGTTCTTCATTTAACTCCCGCCTAAAACTCTTTCCGAAAATTGGGAAGTCTAGATGGTCCTGCCTTCACAAAGGACTCGTCTTTTCACATGGTGGGGCGTAGATTACACATCCCGAAAGGAACATTCACAAGCACACTAACCATTGAAGCCGTATTTCTCGGGGAAGTGAGTTCCGCGCAGATAAGTGACATTCCTTCGACCCGCACTGCATCAAGTTCGTTAAGCGAGTCCCACGAGCTCTCGGGTTCCCGAGCACACAGAGATTCAGGTCGCCAGCTAACGACATTAAATCATAGCTTCTTGGAGGCAACCCAAGTTTCTTTTCGCTAATTTTCCTTTTACGCCTCACTTTAGCATACCGCCGGTTATGATGGTTTGGTCGTGGCCGTCAGAATCGAATCACTGGTCAGACACTCAAGACACCATCGAAAAGTACCGGAGAGGATCATCAAGGTCGGCACGGAAGAAAAGTCCAGAGTCCCATTTACACAGGGAGTTCTCTCTCATCTTAGACTATGGTCAGATACGCATTGCAGTTCGTAACGCCGCTGACGTTTAAGCACCTTCAACGCCGCGACGCCGGTTTGACCTTTCTCCGAACGCCGCTGACGTGAGATCCCAACGTCGTGACGTTGATTTTGAACCTCTCTGGAACGTCGCGATGTGAGATCCCAAAGTCGCGACATTGATTTTGAACCTCTCTGGAACGTCGCGGCGTGAGATCCCAACGTCGCGACGTTGATTTTGATCCTCCTTGGAACGTCGCGACGTTGATATTCAACGTCGCGACGTTGATTTTAACCGAACGCCACGATGCTGATATCCAACGCCGCGAGACGCTATTAACACTGGAACGTCAGCGACGCTGTCCTCAACGCGCGACGCCGCTCGCTTTAAGGCCACATCCCATTTTACTCTTCTTACCTCAGATCATCCCCCGCCTCGAACCCTAGCCTCCCGCACACCCTCTTCCACACCGACTACTGCCTGAGTTCCCACCACACCGGTTCCAGGCCGCAGATGGCCCCCCCTCCCACACCCCTCTCTGCACACCACCATCACCATCACACACTCGTAGTCCCCCATCCCTGCGCGCCATTCATACACTACACTTGTAGTGTTCTCAGACCGGTCTACCAACCACCCAGTCTAGGGTCCCCATTTAGGTTCACACTTAGGCACATTTAGGTTTATTTCAGTTAAACACATTTAGGGTCACCAAAAGGCTTTAGTTATCTTTTCCCAAGCACCTAGTGGTTCATTATAATAGCCCACCAATGAGTGTGCCACCTCGGGTGCCACTCTCTCATCGTGATTCTCCTCCTGGGGAGCTTCTCGAGTCTCCTCCCATGTTTGGAAGGTATCGGGCTTATGTGCCGGGTCGGTCCAAAGGAGGATTCGACCCCCAATTATGATGCTACTTAACATCACTGAGAGGTCGTCGACTGTTTCGAAAACCATCTCAGAACTGATCGCTGTCAAGAGGTTTTACATCTGACGACCCAAATCATCTGGTGGATGGCAGACTTACCCACCCATCCAGTCATGATGAGTGTGGTGCGAGAATTTTACGCCTAATCTCGCATCCCACGTCGTCAAGAAGGTTCGAAAGTATGGGTGTGTTGGCTCTAATTTCAGCGGAGTCGATCAATCACTATTATAATCTCGACCATGTCCCCTGGAGCCGCTTCTCGACTGCTTCACGAGCGCCCGACTACCCCCGAGGCTTCAGCCCGGTCTGATCAATGGCGTCGGGTGAGTGGAACTTAATGCTGAGGGCCATGTCATTCCACTTTGGCGGCTAAACATTCGGGCCTGAGATCCCTGCAAGGTCCGTATCATTTCATCACGCTGCCCCATTCCCGATTTGACTAACGTGTGTGGTGTGACCGCCAAGCGTGCCCTGCCAACTCATGCCACGGCCCGATATTCCTTTTGATGGGTGTTATCGAGACGCCATCCTCCATAAATTCAAGACGCTTAAGATGAATTTCGGGGGCACCCTTTCCTCATTTTCGCTTATGCAACGAGCCGGGTGCCTTCGAGACAATGAGGCGTGGTTACAATAACCATCAAGGCTATATCGCTAAGAGGAACAAACCGGCGTACCACTAATCTCGAGGGCACCCGCCGCCCACAAAGAGACTCGGCCATGAGCCCTCGGACGAGGACGAGCTTCACGATTATCAGGTCTGCTTTAGACCCCGGGCGATCCCTGTGGGGACACTGGCAGTCCTGTCCCACCCACCTCCACCACCACTTTCACTAAAGAACCCCGAGGCAAATTTCTCACTCACTCCCACCTCGAATTTATATCCGGTGCCTCCCCATCGAGCTTTGATGCACTCGGATTCCAGACCCGTGGAGACCCGAGTCCTCCTCACACAGGATATGGAGGCACTTCGCGCCGATATGCGTACAGTGTTGGCCAACCAGGCCACTATTCTTCAGCAGCAGCAGTCGCTCCAGGCCCAGCTGGCTCAGCTCCTAGCCCACCACCAGCCGCGCCGCCATCGCGCGTTGACTCGCTTCTCGATCACCAGGAGTCTCCCCAACCCTCACTGTTTTTTCTTGGCCACAATGGGGACACCGGATATTTTGTTTAAAAAGTGGGCGGTGATCGAGTGATCGAAGTTTTTCTAAATTTTAGTTTTACGTTTATGTGTGCTGTAGTTTATTTGCATTTATGCATGTTAGTTTACATTTATGTTTGGTTTTATTTACACTTGCTTATCTTAGGATGTTTATTTTTGTGTTTAGTCATGTTTGTGTTTTAGGTAGATCATATGCATGTGTAGTGGTGTTCTGATTGTGGTAGTTGTGTGTGATGCCATGCTTGAGAGTAGGGGATTACTTTTGAGTAAAATCCACTATCATTGGCGGGTAGTAAAGGATTCAACGGGTGTTTGAATGATCGGGATTAGGGTCAGGATAGGTGGGGAGGCATAGTGAATCACCTCCGGTTAGTCAAGAAACTATTTCTCAAGGAGCCTATCACACTCACACACAAATGATCTCAAGGTATGCTTGTACCGAGTCTAACTACTAAGGTCTTAACAAACCCCTCGGGAGTCTCTAAACACTAAAGAGACGGGATAACTGTGGGGTCAGAGGATTGCCTTTTGAGCCCCAAAATGAAAAAAAAAAAAAAAAAAAAAGATAAATAAATAAATAAATTAGAAAAAGCCAGCATAGAATGCTGGGATCCTCCAATCGACCTTACACAAATCCGAGGGGCCTTCAGCCCACGCCCCAGCCAACCCGGGGCCGGAGTCATTGACTCTACCGCCTCACATAGGACAAAGATGGAAGTTCCTACGCCTAGGTCCGTAGGCTCAGGTTGAGTGTTCTGGCATGTTCGAGGGAACGAATGCCCGTGCCTCTGACCAACTCGGTGGGGAGTCACCAACCCAGATCCCCGCTACATGAACACTGTGCATAAACTTACGGCAAATTAAGGTTTTGTCTCTCTCGTTATGAGTAGGTATGTTTAGAAATGCAAACTGCAGCGTTCCTATCATTTCAGTTAGATTTTCCAAATTAGTGAGTTTCAAACCTGTCAGCCGCCCAACCGCTGTACACTGCAGGTCATTTACTAACGCACAGTCCTTCAAGGTTATCAATACTCGGAGGTCAACACCAATCCTCACCCAGCCGAATCCTAGCCTTCGATAGTCAAAACACCTTGCGACCCGTGAACTTCAAATAACACACAACGCGGTATCAGTCCACTGCAGATCCCTATGTATCAAGATGTGCATCACCATTTTTTTTTTGTGTCAATTAGTTTGTGGTATGTGTGTCCAGCTTTAGATATCCATCTTTACTGGGGGACAAGCAAAAGTTAGTTAAGTCGGTAGTGTGATGAGTGCCTAAAACACTCAGGAAAGAGCACCACACGCCTTACATTTTTCGCATTGCCTTATATTTAAAATACCGAGCTTTGTAGCCCGATATCCTAAATTGGTGATTGGCCACGTTCAGGAAAGCAAAAAGGCGCCAAAAGATTTTGCGCAGGAGGCGCCGCATAAGACGATAGAACGTCGCGACGCTGGGACGCCGCTGACGCTGAGTCAACATATAAAGAAGTCAACAAGCCGACAACGCCGCTGACGCTTCCAACGCCAGCGCGACGCCCCAACGTCACGACGCCCAACGTCGCTGACGTCTCCAACGCCACGTCGCAGTTATTCCTCCCAATCATTAAGCTAGCAAATGGGAATGCACTGAGGGGGATTGAGATCGGGAATCCTACTTAACGAGGCGTGGAATTCGTGAGCAAAGAGCGACGAGCGGGCAGCGAGTGCTCAGGATTTGTATTTTTCCTTGAACAATAGTACTGGATGTTTTACATATTACATATTGGTATTTTCTCTTTATTCAAGATGTTCTGTATATATACTTAGGGTGTTGTTTAACCCTCGTCACATTCGCATGGATTAAAAAATTAGTATTTCTTTATATTATTCAGTTGTTTATAATTCGTTATCATCTGCTCTATATCTGTGAATCATTTACACGATGATGTCCGGTCAACATTAGCGCGATATTACTGGAGATCCGAGATTCGAGAGATGAGGATACCCAGGGATCTGAATAGAGCAGCCTCTCGGCCGATCTTAAATAGAGATATTCCGATCCCGAGGCGGGCAATTAAGGTTAGAAGACAAGTACTTGAGTATCAAAGCGTCATAGAGATACACTCAACACTACTAGCGTAGATAAAGCTGGGATACACCTGAGAGAGGGTATTTTAAAAGATCACCTTAAATGGCTAATAAATTATAAATAAACACACATCATATTTAGATGTAATCCATCATGGGCGTGGGGAGACATAGCCCCTAGTCTCCATTACATATAATTCGGTCTCGCATCGCTTGTTTATTTTACTTTATTACTAGTACCCTTTACACAATCCGTACATCCGATAATATTTGAAAAGCAAAATCTCCTGTAGTCAACTCACCCATATCCGTGGATCTGCATCCTGTATCACTGGTACACTATATACGGCGACGTTACTTGCGCATAGGCGTACATTTTACACCACGCTGCCCGTCATAAAAGTATGAACATATACTAAAAATTATGGAAGAATGTGAAATTAACTTTCAACTTAATTGTCACACTCTGAAACCTAATGGGCATATCATTTCATACCTAAAACCCAAAGGTTCATAATAGCAATCACACAAACATTTCATTTATACTAGAAGTTACAAATTACAAAATTCTTGTCTAGAGAAAATAAGCAAAATTCTATAATAACCAATTCTTAATTTCAAAAAGCCAAAATTTCAATAAAAGCGTTATTATTCTCCACGTATCATTTGAAAATTGAATAATTTCAATAAAAATAAACTTTTTAATTGGACAATATTCAATACAACTAGATTTTGTACCTAGTCACTCCGATGAACTAAGAATGTCATGCTAGTACAAAAGCTTTTGAGTGTAAATATGCTAGTACATACAAAATTTTCTCACCATAACCATGTCAAAATGGTTTCATTATCAAGCTCGATTGAAATAGTTTGTTATGAACTAAACTTAAGATTTCAAAGATCTTTTACTCTTATTATCAAATAGTTTCCAATAAGTGGGAATTTACAAATGGATGGCTAGCCCAAAAATTATTCTTTTTAAAGTAGACAAAATCAAAGACTACTACTACTAATAACCTTTAACCAAACCCATAAAGAATAGGATCCAAATCAATTACATTCTTTACCATGAAAATGTGAAGTATTCAACTATTATATTTAACAAGGGCTCAAAATCGAGCTATATATTATATCTCGTTAATATGGTTAAACGTTCAACTATTATATTTGTAAGACCCGAGAAAATTCCAATTTTCTAAAAAATGGCAAAATCATAATTTCGGTAAAAATATGAAATTTTTCTAGATCTCGACGACGAAACAGATCACTGTTGGAATTGTCTCACAAATCTAGCTAACACGTCATTTTCTACCAATTCCGAGACAAATGGAATTTGCACGCTTTCTGGTAACGAGTGACTGTGCAATTTGCAAATGACATGTACAGACAAAAGCTCATAACATGTACCTTGCACACAATGCCAGGCAAAGAGAGAGATTTTATTAAAACGGATGGCCTAGATAGCCAAATGTCAAAATCCAAGACTTATGACATAGATGGTATTAAATGAAAGTTTAAGATAATAAGACAAATTAATGTCACTCCCATTTAAAATAAAAACGTGCAGTGATGGAAAAAGATGCAGTGAGTTTGAATTGAGATTTTTGCAGAGAGAGAGAGCAAAATCTTCCAGTTTTCTGGCCGAGATCGAACCGTCAAGTTCTTCACTCTGAGCAAGAAGGGGAAAGTTGCTCTACGCGGCGATAAAGCAAACATGTGGGTGTTCACTTCAGTGAGTCTCTACACCTCATAAGAGGGTGATTCCTTCTTCCTCCCTCTTTCTACTTGTGTTAATCCTTGCTTAAGAACCATGTAAATTGGTTAGAACTGCCTTAAGCTTGTTTTAGTCAGAACTCGATCTCAAAAGCTTTGAACTGAGTAGAGAAAATTCCTATTTTGTGTGGTCGTGAACAGTAACCCCGAGGGTTTTACTGTTCACATGAATAAACACATTACAGCACTTTATGATATTGAGTGATTCAAATGAATTATTTGTATTTGTTAATTAGCCCATGTGAGCTAATTTTGGTGTAATTACTGTGAATTTGTATAACATGTTTTATACGATTTAATTATGTTAATATATATGCATGTGAATATATTAGCATGAATGTACTGGTCTTCCCGACACGCATTCCATGTGCATTCTGTAAGTACTCCCAGAATATATTATGAAAGTGCACGACATGAATGAAAACAAAACGGTGGGCCATTTGTGAAAGAAAGGTTTAATGGATGATTTTTTGAGAATTGCGTTGGGGAGATGGTCCAACAATTAGCACGTCTGAGTTAATTTTATTAATCGCTGAAAGTTTCTCCAATACATCGGCCGCAGGGTAGTCCACACAAATTGGTGCAGCTCGAGAACAAAGTTTTGTTTTGAAAACTGGAATATTTTTACGCACTGCTTAGGCATATGTGAGGGACTCAGCTGAGGACTCGGACATGGGATCGGTCAGCTGTACATTCTAAAGAGTTCTTCACGACTCGCTTTGAATGTGTTAGTTTTGCGATGATGCAAAGATTTGTGGCGTGGCAAACCTTACGTAGAAAATGATTCCTCATTTTGGGGCTTTGAGCCACCCCTTGCCGAGGATCAATTATTTTCGTGCACGTGAGCCACTTCCGGCGCTTGATCACCGAGGTCATGCGTTAAAGCTACCGTGGGCTTTATATTACGTGTATGACATGTATTGATTTTATACTTTTAATTATGTTTTGCCTGGTATTAAGACCAATGTAAAACTCTCGAACCATAATATATATATTTACTGATATTTATTTTAGAGTTGGGACTAGGCCCAAATGGCCATTATTTTACCTTACAGACCTCGTGTGGTCATTGTGATTATTAAGACAGTTACGTACTTGCAGTACTCCTCGGCACAAAGGAGACTCTCGCCCGATTTTCGTGAGTGGTGCCGGGTTAATCTACATTCATTTAGTATTTCAGGTCAGACGGGTTGTCAAATGTGGGATCAAGAAAACCCTAAGCCCTGCTGATGTAAACTCACAACTCCGCTGAATACTCGTGGATGCCGGCAAATCCACCACTCTCACGAAAATCGGGGGCAGCTCTTCAAAATGGGCTCTACCCAAATACAAAAACCCAAGTCGAACAGCTCAATATGGCCACACAAGGTCCACATACAATTGTAAATATAAAATGGGTCACTTAGCCCCCGATCAATACTCACAAAATAAATATTCCAACTTATATTCCAATAGTCGCAGCTAGTAAAATTTCTATCACAAACACAGGCAAAATTGCACTTTAATATGGAGCAATATCCCAAAAATATCAAAGCCACAACTGACTCTTCTTCAAAGCCTCAGATGGCTCTTCTGCCTTTCGAACGATCCCCAGACCGAAATAATGATCCCCACTAAAGGCATATCGCCCAAGAGGCTGACCCCACCCTAACGCCACTCCCCACCCATGCATATGCAATGATCCACCAACACACACTCGGGGCCAATATGGATCCCACTTAATGTTCACATGCCCTGCTCCCATGTCACAGTCATCACCGATTCCCCCATGACTCGCAAGTCATATGTATGAGAAAACATCATTTCAAAATAAAACCTTGTTGTTCTCTTGAAAAATACACTCACCGAGTTTCGGTAAAACATTGATCATCCCTCTCCGAGGCTAATGCGTCAGAACCCAAATGTACTACTGCCTCATCCAAAAACACCTGTCTGAATTGCCTCCCCAAACTCATTCTCCTGGAAAATCATCCACATGAAATCTTTTCTACAAATCCATGCTCTGCTTTTCAAAAAATCTGCTGCTCTGTGCACTCACACTCTAACTTTTAGGTTATTGGCTCCTGTGCATATGAAAATGCATTGCGCTTAATCATTTTATACTGAATTATATCAAATATGCAAGGATATTCTAAAATTTATAATCACACCACATGTAATTCTGAATATTGTATTTAATCATCACCCAAATTAGCTCACTGAAGTTAAACATTATTCCATTTCCAATACCTATATAATATCAATATATTCCATATAATCGGTGACACTGTTAACACATCAAACTTATGATTAACTCATTATTTCCACAATAATCAGTTTTATCTATTTAAACACTTAAGTAATAATACATGAACTGCTATCCAATTCACACAAAAATATTCACATACTATTCATGTACTATTCACATCACTATTCACATCAAAATAGGAATTTTATCATTTGGTTCAAAGCTTTTGAGACCGATATTAATAGCCATTTCCGCCCTATTCATTACCCAAACATAGATTAATGACAAAACACAACACAACAATCCCAAACAGCCTGGACTGCCCAAACTGAGCTTCGGGCCTCATCACCCGTCTCAAGTTTCGGGACCGAACAAATCGTCGACCGGCAAACCAAATCAACCCTCAATCATCAACACACTAGCAAACAGAAACCCGCAGTATAAAACCCCACTCACTAGAGTTTGTTCAACCCAAACTTTTCAGCGTTTCACACGTAGATCGTGACGCACCAACTTTTAGTCCTCGAACTGCCGAACTTAACGTCGCCAAAGCCGGCAAATTTTTCCTTCCCTTTTCCTTCTTTCTCTTCCTTTTCCTTTCTTTCCCCTCCTACGAATTCTTTCCTCCTTTCTTTCTCTTTGTTTTCTTTTCCTTCTTTTCTCTTTTCCTTTTTGTTTTTTATTCTCTTTCTTTTCATCCCCATTTCCCTTTCATTTTCCCTCATTTTTCTCCTTTGGTCAAGATTTTCTCCCAATGGGGATGGGTATCAGACATGGGCCAAGAGAAGAAATTCTTCTTCTTTCCTGGGTCACCTCCTATGGCCTCTAATTCTTTCCATCCTTATTCCTTATTTCTTAATTCCTCTTATGACATTCACTACACTCGCCTCAATACGTGTTTCACAGATTTACTTCCATTGACATGGCATCATGAAACATCTTAACGCATGCCACACTTTGAGGTGCCAAGCGGCATCCCCTAACATCCACGTGTCATCCGACACCTAACACCGAAAAATCCAATCTCCCACCACTTCGAACTAACTGGCACCTGACGCAGTTAAATTTCATAAGATTACTTCAAACCGAGAAGTCCGTCGCCATCCCAGATCTAAAAATTTCATTTTACCCAAATCAACATTTATTATTTTTCGAGAAAATTGATTTTCTAAATTTCAGCATCAACTGACACCCTAGTTTTGGGGCGTCACAATATCCATTGCCTAGAGTGGAACATCAAACTCAAATACTTCATTTTATGTCAGAATTTCATAAGATACTTCATGATTCTATTATTTTCAGTTTATAATGAGAAACAATCAAACCATAATACTAATGCAAAAAAATATCCAAACCCATCAAGTTAGTATTTATACATTCCAAATAATAGAAAAACATTATTTTCATTGAATCTGCGTTGGATTTCCTTATTTCAATGAAAGATTCAAAAGTTAAGAAGCCATTACCATGATTTTCACCATAAAGTGTTCCATTTCGCCCCCTTTCTATAATAATAAAACCCATCACACTATTTCATTCAAATTATTGCTTTGAAAATCTTAAAGTTATCACTATAATGTTATGAATTTTATATTATTTTCAACTTCCCAACCAATAATAATTAATTAATTAGTGAATCTCCAAATTTTGATAAAATTTTTAAATATCCTTACCCAAAAATTATTTCAAAACTTTATCAAATATATGCATATCTTATATAAATTTAAAATTCCTTAAACATACTATCTGTTTTCCTATAAAAAATAATTACTATTAAATTACTATTTCTGATTCCACCACTTAATTCACTATCCTTTTAATAACTTTGCACTAGGAATTCTTGTTATTTTTGTTCTTGATCACTTCACCAGTTCTAATATAACAATTTACCATTATTACTAATATTGCATGTAATCACATTGTTGCAATTATACACCACAAACTTAATTCCATTATACATCATTCCTCATATAAGTGAAACTCAAGTTATTTGCTTATTTATTTTTAACATTTTAAAATTTTCCCCTCGTTTGAAAAAAATTTAATGGTAAATATTTTTATGTTTTTAAAATTAGAAAATTATTTTTAAATCACATGTCCAAACATACTCTAGGGTTTTACCTTAGAGTTTTGCCTGAGAGTAAAGAATTAAACGAGAAAAGAAGACCAAAATAAATTGTATTGTGTTGTGATCTCTCTCTCTCTCTGCCCAGACGAGAAAGATGAGTCGTCATGCATGCTTGGTTAATGCATAAAGATGGTGGGCGAATTTGTAAATACCTTTTCGCTTATTAAATATCTTTGGGCATGCACTAACTATGATATTTCTTTTTCTTTTCATCTTGAGTTTACACATCTCTATTAATAGTCATCCCCTATCAGTTTAACCTAAATGATAACCAATCATAATCAAAATAATTGCATGGTACGTCATACGTCACGTATCATTAATATATCCAGACAGACAGCTGAAAAGTGGACATGGAAATCCTGGACGGTTCGTGGTTTGAAACATCTGATCGAAATTGTCGGTATGTTGAAGTAGAAGAGGTGGACCACATGTTTTAAGCAAGGAACAAAATATCGGTAATTACGGATATATCGGTACTTGGATTTTACGGATATATCGGAAATATCGGTAAATATCGGTAAAGCAAAAATTAATAAAAATACTTTGAAATTAAATGAAATCTTTTGTTGTATATAAAGGCGTAAATAAGCGAATATATGTTATTGAAAATAATATTAATTTATAATTTATCGAGTGCATTCTGATAGTAATTTAAAACTAAAATGAAGACCCGATATGGAGCTTGCATTCACGTTATTTGATGAATGGATAAATGCTTGATGAAAATAATATTAATGTCAAGATCTTCAAAATATTGAGATAAATCGCGAAAGAAAAAATAATTTGGGAATTAAATGGAACTTGGATGTGTATGGATGAGTTTGTAAAGAGATTGTATTATTTTATGGGTATTTATAAAAAATTTTGAAGGAGTCAAAATAGTGATTAGATGCATTTACCGATATTTCTGATATTTTCTGATATTTCTTGATATTTTGAAATTTACGCATAGTCGCGCGTGCTCCACGAGTGCGATTTTTTTCGGTGGAAAAATCGGGTTTTTCCTATTTTTCGGCGAAAAATCGGCGATTTTACCGATTTTTCTCGATCGATTTAAATAGCTTTTCTTACCGATTTGGCGAAAACCGATTTTTCGGCGATATATCGGCCGAAAAAACCGATTTTTTGTTCCCTGGTTTTAAGTTGATGGGTACTCTCTCTATGCGTGCCACACTTGGTTTCCTCCATTAAGACTTTTACTGGATTATCTTGCAGTTCCGACCTCTTCAACCAAGTGTGAATATCTCCTATCCGAAATGTGTAACACGTTTAATATATACGATCAATCATATTTACCATGATATCGATAATTGAAAAAACAGTCAAAGAATTTGCTTCTCTTCTCACCATTCATATTTTTTTACAACATCTTTGTGTAACAAATTTATTTTAAATATTTGTTTGGAGATACATGAGATGTAATAAATTCTGGAAAAATAAGCATGAGGATGATTTTAACATTTTCTGTAAATCATTATTTGTATGTGTCAAATGTTTTATTTTATTTTATTCTGGAAAAACTAGTGATAAACTAGTTTCATCATCCTTAAGGTTTACTAATTTCTTACGTGGGACCTTTTAAGCTATTCTAACCTTGATAGATCTGCGTGTGGGCGCACTTGATTACCAGAGATGAGAAGAGAGAAAATCCTTGTATATGCGTTGTGGCTCTATGTGGGGTGGGGATCCATTTATAGAGTTCTCCAAATCCTAACCTTTTTAGGGTTTTTTGTCTCTCAAGCAACCTGGTCCTTGTCAAACAGAGTTTCTTGCCTATTAAGAAACCTAACACTTGTCATATAAGGTTTCTTATCTCTAAAGCAATTAATTAATATGCTCGGTTACTATCTAGCTTGCTTGGGGTCCAACGACTCATTATTAATTTTGGCTCTTGATCAACGACTTAGATTGTTTTTAAAGTGTAAATCCATGATCTCATACTTTTTTTTTCAAAAGAAAGCAAGTCACAGGGCCAGCGATCTTTATCGGTCTTTATTCCACTAAAGCTCATATGTGACCTCCTAGATTAATAATATAAATATTAAATGTATTTTTCCTTTGTAAAATATAAATAACTAATCGACAAAGATGTCTGTCAATTAATTAATTATTTATTCTCTTAACTTAAAATTCTCTAACAGATCTAATGCATTGGCCAATGTCTCTCAACATCCGAGTATCGAAACATATTAAGAGGATATTTCATACAAATTCCATTTTTGTATATCTCATAAAACTCTAGGAGTCAAATGATCATTATTCTCAAATAATCAAGGTATTGGTCCTTAAAAGGAGACCTCACTTATTGATAACTCAAACAATGATAATCACTTAACTACCAAATTATAACAAACCTAGTGTTAAGGAAATAACATAACCAATATTGTCTAAGAATCAATTCTTCTTTTACAAAATATTACCTTTAATTAAATCTCTTTTGACCCTCTCAGGGTAAGTACAACATAATTAAACCAAGCGTTTTACGATAGCAAAGGCCAGGTGTTGCGCTAGAATATTACGGTGCAAATAAAGTGTCGAGCTTTGCCTTATCTGACTATGAGACAATGCATTAATTATGAAAACCTATAACCGTGTCTTCTATGGACATTTCCATATGATCGTATATTGCACAATTAGTCTGGACCTTACACATGAAATAATGCATGTTTAAGAATTCAAGAAATCGATGCTATTAAATCAAAAAATGAAATTACATTTAGTTTTTCTCTCATAACATAAATGTGACCAACTCCACCTACAAGAAGTAAGCTGGGGCTCTTAAAAGGCTGCATCTGATTTCGTGTTTATAAGCGGCCGTTTTGGAAAAGTCTTGGTAAAGGGTCTTACAGGTTACTCTTAATATCATTTATTTTCTTAGTCGATATCACTATTCAGATCGATGCCGTATAACCAAGTGTTTCAAGATTAAGTTGGAATACTAGCCAGCCATATTATCTTTGTTCCTTTTAAATACTTGAGTTTATGTTTAAATTACTGCCGTCTAATGTTAAGAACTCGAGGTTTGATTGGTATCAACTAATTATTCCCACTACATAGCAGATATCTAATGAGGTGCATAACATAGCGTATAATTCTGCAAATGGTGAAGCATAAGGTTTCTTTCTCTTCGGTAGCTTTTTGCGATCACCTTAAAAGAAATTCCATTCAAAGAGGGGTAAGTCCCTCTAATTTTCTTTCCACATGCCAAACCTGGCCACTATTAGTCTACTTTGTCAATGTAAATAGATAAATTATGATTTCATAATATTGCAGTTCAAATTTACATTGGCGTGTTTAAAAATATAGTTTTAACTCTGATGTATTATGAGATTAACTCTTATTTGGCTTAAATCGAACATGGTTCTGGAATTTTGTTTGGCAAGAGGCCATGCTTGCAACGTCTCTCCAAATTTATATTCCCTAAATTTTTCTGCTTTTATCTAGTTTCACGTGGCAGGAGAGAAAAAAACCCACGTTTAAAATTCTTTCTTATCTAAAACGTGTTCTTGGCTGGCTAAGAAAGATGGTGGGCCACATTCTTGGAGTGCCGCCTTAAGACTATAAATACCACATAAACTCCCCAAAGCTAACCACCACATAAACTCTTTCATTTTTCTCTCAGAATTTTCTCCTATCTTCCATTAAAAAAATCCTTGCCTTGAAAGACATGGCATCATCAGTATCCTCTGCTGCTCTTGTATTCTCAGTTAAACGCTGTGATCCAGAGTTCGTTCACAGCAGCCCCACCCTACTGAGAGGTGAAGCAGCTTGATATAGATGATCAAGAAGGCCTTCGCTTTCAGATTCCTGTGATAATGTTTTACCCAAGCAATCCTTTAATGAAAGGAAAAGACCCTGTAAAAGTCATTAGAGAAGCTCTGCGTAAGGCGCTTGTATACTACTATCCATTTGCGGGGAGATTGATTGAAGGGGAAAATAGAAAACTGATGATGAATTGCAATTGGTGAAGGGGGTGTTGTTCATTGAAGCCGATGCAGATACCACACTTGAGAATCTTGGTGATGCGATTCAGCCAATGTGTCCTTGCTTTGAGGAGCTTCTGTATGATGTCCCTGGCTCCGGGGAAATTCTTGGTTCCCCTCTTATCTTAATTCAGGTAAATAATTTCTTGTATAAGAAGGTGTTTGGTAGATCCATTTAACGATTTAATATAATTTAGTGATTTAATTTAAATAATTAATATTAAATATTATTATTTTATTGATAAATTTATTAATTAAAATTAATAGAAGTATATATGCATTAAATTTAATGAGAATATATATTAATTATAATTAATGGGAAAATATATCAATTTAATGATTTTAGAGTGTATTTCAAGTTAATTATATCAAATAGTTGTATTTTTTTTTACAACATCAAACACTTTAGTATTTAAAGTAAAAAATATATATATAATAACTTTTTAAGGTAATAATTTAAAAATAATTAAACTTTGAGCTAGTTTCAAGTCATTAACTAATAAATATTAAGTTTTCATATAAAACTCGTTGGTTCCGACGTGGCACAAGAATGGTTGTAAAACAAAAGGTTTCATATTAAACTCACTAGGTGTTGCTAACTTAGAACATTTTTGTACTAACGCAGGTGACTCGATTGAGGTATGGAGGCTTTGTATTCGCATTACGACTAAACCACACAATGACTGATGCTCCCGGCTTGATCCAATTCCTCAACGCCATAAGCGACATGGCTAAGGGTTTGTCTGCTTCGTCCATATCACCCATATGGCAAAGAGAGCTATTAAATGCCCGAAATCCGCCAGTAATAACCCGGATGCACTATGAGTATGAGGAGGTAAACAACACCAATAAAACACTAATGGCCATGGACGAAAATAATTTGGTTCATAGATCATTCTTCTTTGGCCCCAAAGAGATAAGAGAACTTAGAAACCAACTTCCTTCAAGCCTCGGTCCCTGCTCAACATTTGAGGTACTAATGGCGTGTATATGGAAATGCCGCACAATTGCATTTGCAGTAGACCCAAATGAGGTTGTTCGCTTCTCATGCTTAATCAATATGCGGGGCAAGAGCGGGTTTGATTTGCCTCCAGGATACTATGGAAATGCTTTTGTGTATCCAGCTTCAATTACTAAGGCTGGAATGCTATGTACCTATCCCTTGGAATATGCTATAAGGTTAGTGAAGAAAGCCAAGGCTGAAATGAGCAAAGAATATGTGAAGTCAGTGGCAGATCTTATGGTCATCAAGGGTCGGCCCTTATTTACGCAGCCAGGGAATTATCTTGTTTCGGATGTCACACATGTAGGGTTTGAAGATGTTGACTTTGGATGGGGGAAGGCAGTCTATGGTGGGGCTGCTAGGGCTTTATCTATTCTTAGCTTCTGTATGCGGTTCAAGAACAGAAAAGAGAATATAATAAGTTTATACGATATGCCTGCCTCCTTTAGTCATGGTGCTGTTTGAATTATTATGCTAAAGAGGATGACAAATAAAGTCAAGCCCATTAGACTCATATATCCATGCTCTCTAAATTATAGAGAATTGTCAATTCACATTGATTTTGAGCAGTTTAGTTTAATTTAGCATACAATCTCTTTAAAAATGTTAAAAAATTAAATGTGTTAGGGTGGAGATTAATACTAGTGCCAGTCGGTGTAGACAGGGTGTTTGGCTTGAAGACTCAAGTGCGGTTGAATACTTTTATATGCCAGTGGTGTGACTTGTGAACCATATTCATGATCATTTCAGTAAACCAATGGTGTAACTTCAAGCATAAAGTTAGTTTTTGGAAAATAGAAAACATGTCAATATTTGATTTGAAAATTACTATAATAATAGTTATTTTAAAATTTTGTTTAATATTAATATTATAATTTAAGTGTACATATAAGTATTTTATTTGTATTTAGTTCACCATTCTTGTGTTTCCACTACTAATTAAATGGAAATTGAAAATAAATGATTGAATATATTTTTGAAAAATAAATTGGAATGTACATAAAATTTAGGTGACATTGAAATGGACGTAACATTGAAGAAAGAACAACTTTTAAAAGGACAATTTAGGTGACATTGAAAGGGAAACGAACCAAAGCTTTTAAAGGAACACCATAGAGTAAGAGCAACTCTAACCATTTTCCATCTTCATCTCCATATATGAAGATTTTCGCTAAATCACCCCTCCAACTATCTACTTCAATCTCCCAATATGTGGAGATGAATAGTAATTAAAATGTTTATTTTAATAATATTTTAATTAACTATTTATTTTCAATATATATATATATATATATATATATATATATATATATATATATTATTTATTATTTTATTACCTTGAAAATATTTTCCATATATAATATAACAAAATGATTTTAATATCTTAATTTTGGAGTATCAATTTATTTTTATTACTTTATAATTTTTTTCTTAAAATAAATAATAATTTTTTTATTAAAATTATTTTTTGATAGATGATATAATATATTTTATTTATATATTAAATAATTTTAATTATTAGGATTTCAATTTAACTCAATACAATACTTTCTTAGAAATAAAAATAAACTTCAAATTGAAAAAAAGAACATATAGATTACATACATTATGGAGAAAATCTTGATTCCACATTTGATCAATTTGAGCATGAATATTTCAATGTGAAAAATTGAGATTATTGAAAATGACTGTGAAATCTCAGCAAGTGGATCAAGTGGTTATAGTGATGATAATTTTAGTAATTTTAATGAATATGACGGTGGAAATTATGGAGACGGTTTAGTACTATATTAGTTTTTGTATTTTATTTTATCATTAAGTTAATGTAATTTGATTATGTAGATTTTATTAATGTTGCTTTATTTTCTAATGTAATACGATGCTTTATAATATAGCAGTTATTAGTTTAAAATACATTTTTAGGTTTTTAATTTATATTTGTTTATTAGAATTTTATTTATTTAATATAATTAATCTATATTTATATTTAAATAAAAAATATTTTATATATTATATTCTTAAAATATTTTAATTTGAAAACACAAAGATTTAGAGAATGAATAGTCATTCTAATATAGATTCAAAGATTATTGTTTGGATTTGAAGTGAAAAAAGTGGGGCCCATCATCTTTAAATATGGAGAAGATGTAAATTTAGAGATGAAAATGAAGATTTGTGGTTGGAGATGATCTAAATAAGTTGATGGATACATAAAAGAGGGGATATTTCCGAAAAATGATAAAAAGATTTAAAAAAACTTAAAAAGAGTGGTTTGAAAAATAATCCTAAGTATAATGCAGTTTTCTCCATATCAGCAAGACATGTGATATTGAAGCTTCAAAAAATGGGTTTTGGGTTTTGAGAGTCAAAAAACTGAGAGCAAAGCCTTAAGGAAGCTATTCTTCTTCATCATGAATTTGGTTTCTTCCCTAAAGTGTCAAGCACAGATTTTTGTGTTTAGGTGAGGTTTTCACCTTTTATTTTTCCTCATTACACATTTTTAGTTCTTGTCTGTATTTCTAGTTTGTTTTGGGAGAGGTTGGTCAGTGGAGTGGGGAATATGGGGGATCGGGTGGTGTAAAACCCGAGAAAAATTTAATTTTTCTGAAGAAGGGTAAAACGGTAATCTCAGTGGAAAATATGGAATTTTCTAGATCTTGGATGATGAAACAGACTTCACCGTTAGAATCGTCTCATGAAATCTAGTTACCCCATCGAATTTTGTCGAATTCCAAGACAGTCGGAATTTCACGTTTTTCGAGGCACCTAGAGTAATAAGTGACACTTGGCACATGTTTAATGCACCTTATAATGCTGAGCCATATGTGGCCAAATGCAGAAGCAAGTCAAACAAGCAGCCCAAGGGATCCATGTGGGACATATGTCACAACCTAATAAGAGGATGGAAATCCAAAGTTATGGATAAAAAGATAAGGGAAATCCAAGAGAGCCAATGAGAGGGTGACACGTGGCAAGAGAGGACATCCCACTTGACCAAGTTGGACCAAATTTCGATGGGGGAGAGGAAATTGGAGAAAAAAAAGGAGAGAGAAGAAGGAGGAGGAGAGAGAAGCTCCACTTTCTCTTTAGATTTGACGGCGATCGGACCGTCGGCTTTTGTCGGAGCAAGAGGTAAAGTTCGTCTACGCGACGAGGGCTTCGCATAGAGATCAAAATCTGGGATTTTCGCCAAGCTCCAAGAGGTAGGGGTTTTTCTCCTACTCAGTTTAATTCTTATCTAAGAGCCATTCAAATGGTTGAGGTGTTTACGGCCAGATCGGCCGTGCAATTTAGTTCCAAAGATTTGGGACTCGACGTCGGACTGGGACCGCTTTTGACAGTCTAGGTCGATTGGGTCGTTACTGATGCCTGATCTAATTCAGATCGGTGACAGCCTGAGTCGATTTACAGATCGATTTGACCGTCCCTGCAATATTTTTGTGTGTATTGCTAAAAGTGAATAACATATGTTCGTGTGAAAATCATGTGGTTATATGCTCAATTGATGTATTGGCATGGGTTGCTTGATGATGTGAATTATATTGTAGAAAAATATGAATGTTCATGAATCATGAATGTTGTATGTATGAAATGGCATAATTGCATGTCATGTGTACGTTAACATCGCGTCGAGTCGGGTGTGG
This sequence comes from Tetrastigma voinierianum, assembly GCA_016808115.1. Lineage (NCBI taxonomy): Eukaryota > Viridiplantae > Streptophyta > Magnoliopsida > Vitales > Vitaceae > Tetrastigma > Tetrastigma voinierianum. Next base: position 121,281 of record JAEQBH010000648.1, on the reverse strand, counting down.
GTGCATGGTACTTTTATTCACCATTCTTGGTGAATGTGAGGTGAGCTCGGAAATGGGACAACGTCCAAAATCGAGACTCACGGTTGTATAAAACAAGAATAAATATAAATCACGTGTGCTCGATCTCTTAGCAAGATGGGGTAGATCCCCCCCTTCCCCCCCTAGGGTGAAATACCTAAATTTATATGCGGTTAGACATGATCATCGACGGTGAAAGTTAGTAAAAATGTTGGAAGGCGTACGACGATCCTACGGTGTGACCCTGAAAAATGACATGGCCCATAAATAATACACGAGATTTAGTAAAATTAAATAAATATTCGAGGTTTGTCCAATGGGTTAAGTCAAGTGAAACGCTCAATGACCGGTTTCACACCGTACAAGGTGCTATGGGAGCCGGTCGCACTAGTTGTGGGCATGAGGAGTCTCACCTCACGATGACATGATATATTCCATTTATGATTGTAATTTCCCTCGTATAATGCTGTGATGACGTAAGGCATGCCATTGCATGTGCATTTAGGTGAGGAGTAACCCTTGTAGAAAATTCATCTACTAGGCATTGCTCACCCCGTTGTGGGAAAATATTTTCAGGCACTGGAGGTACACCGAGGGATGGAATGCATCCAAGACCTTAGTGGTGAAGAAAAATCCAGATTTGGCTTTGTTTTGTATTTTGTAAATTTCGAGTGGAAAACCTAGTTTTGTTATGCAAAAAGAATAGAGTTGTAATTAAACTCATTTCAATATATTTTGGCTAGTTTTCCAGGTTTCATGTTGCCTTTGTAATAAAAAGGCTATTGTGTGTTGAGATTATGGTGTATTGAAAGGAAAGAAAAAGGGAAAACTGGAGGTGTAGGAGAACTAAAGAGGGCTACTGCCCATTTTGGGTCCTCTATCACGACAGAGAAATTTCTGTCGCGACAGTGTTTCTCTAGCCCTATGTCACGATAGGGTCTTCCATGTCACAACGGGGTTCTTAGGCCAGGCGCATGACTCAGCCTGGGCACGCGCGACAGGCATGTGCGCGCGGCTGGGACTCATGCACTACAAAGCTTTTGGCTCTATGTCGTGATAGGGATCTCCAAGTTGTGATAGGGTTCCCATGCATATTGGGCGGTTTGGGTCGTGATTTGCAGGTTTTCTATCGTGATAGAGATTTCACCTCACGTCAAGGACACGTAATTTGTGGGTTGGTGGACAGGTTAGGGTCAGTACAGGCGGTCGCGAAGTAAGGGGTCCCCTTGTCTCGACAGAAGTTTTCCCATGTCAGCTCATTCCCCTCGTCACGACAGACAGTGGGTGGTGTTACTACGAGAGCTCCTCTGGTCGCGACCACCAAAGGCCCGCGCGACACGCGCTAGCACACGAGATAGGTTTGGGCACGCATTACGAGTGCGCACACCAATCCGCAGTGCCGGCGCGCGCGACAGCCACCGCGCCGCAGTGCCGCGACCACGCCCATAACGCATGGCAATCAAGGCATGACAGACTTGTCCAAAGAGCCAACAAAGGCACCTGCGGTTATGCATTATGTTGTGCACTATTTGAAATATTGTTCATGGACAATGTTCATGGACAATGTTCATGGCACATTTAAAAAAGACTCGATTTTTAGTTGTGTGGTCCCTGTGTTTTGATTTTTTATGTGGAGGAGATGGTCCCGGTTTGATTGTTTTTGGGTTTCTATTGGAAGAGAGAGTTGAGGAGGGAAAGTGGGCGATTTCTTTACTGTCGAGGTGGGGTGGGGTTCATGTTGTTGGTAAGGGAAGAGGATGGAAAAGGAAGGGTAGATTGGGTTTCCATTTAGTGGAGAAGCGAGGTGGGCTAAAAGTGAGGGGAGGGAGGAGCTGTGGTCAGTTCCAATGGGGAAGAAGCGAGGTGGGGGGAGGAGGGTGCTTGTAGGGAGATAACTTTTTGTCTTTGATAAGATTTTTTGTATGTGTGTTTGTGTTGTGTGAAAGAGATAACATTTCTAGAAACCAGTGTAAGAGATAATAATTTGTTTTTAGAAGAATTTCCACAAACTCCTTTTTACTAGTTTCATTTGTGAAGAACTATATTAAAAAGCTCTGGCATCTTTCTATTAACCTCCATATTTTTAGTTTCAAGTATCAGTTTGTTATCTAAAATTTTGGGAGACAAATGACAAACTAGAAAATGGTGAAAAACTCTCCCTTACTTGGTTTATTACAAGAATAAATTTAAAGGTGTACTTAACACATGAACTTTAGGCTGATCCCCACCTTAAAAGTGACCATTTTCTACAACTTTAGATAGTATTAAAATTTTACCATAGAAAATTAAAATATGGGGGAACAAAATGTCAAAATACTCTTGCATAAGTTAGAAGTTGTTTGCCTTGAGTCTTCCTTTGGGAGGTAACTTCCCTTACAGAAGGTGGTTGTAAAGGTTCTAATTTCTAGAATCTGTTAGTGTTGCAAACATATGGATTAGAAGAAACTTACTATTCTTGCTAGCTTCCGTTTCTATTTTGCAACATTTTTCGACTCTATTATTTTTTTAGTTCTTAAATACTAATGGTAGTGCTTTTACTTTGAGATTAAGAAATGTTGAGCCCTAGTGGTTTCATTTGCTAGACTAGCACTTAACTAAGCACAACAGGTTTGTAGACCTAAAATCCAAGAGGAATGGGTGGTGGTGGGGAATTTCCTCAGAAGAGTAACTAAATATGGCATTTAATAATTAAGAGTATCAGTGCTTTTCCTAATGGGATGTTGACATTTTGCGAGAACATCACTAGTTTGGTCTTCAAAGCCATTACATATGGCTATTGTAAATTTGATTGCCTTTTGGCGATGGATCATTTTTTCAAGTTTGGAAGTTAAATGTGATTATTTGCCCCTATTGCCCATATCCTCACTTATGCTTCCTTTTGAGAATGAGGGCTTTTTCCAATGCTACATCGTTTTTTTTATTGGACCCATTGTTACTTTATTAGCTTTGTAGAATGTTTGTTATTCTCTTTTTCTTGCTCTTTCTTTTACTTTTTATCCTTTATAAAGATGTGTGGAAGATTGGTTCACATTCACTATTGAAAATTTGGAGATTCTTTATTGAAGAAATTTGGAAGTATTATCCATATAGAGAATATTTTATTCTTTGAATTCAATTTTTAATTATTTCTTGTAAATAGATTATGTCGGGCCTTCATGTTTTAGAATGGGATGATCCTTTGAGCTAGGTGAATCCTAATTTTGCAGGACTGATTACTTTGTTGATTGTGGCTTGAAAGTTAAGCTCAATATTTCCAGGCTAAACAGTTGCCCAACTAAAAATTTGAAGTTAAAAGAAACTCTTTCTCCTAGCACATGTTAAACATCTTAGATGGTATTAGATATGTAGCTACTGAGAGGGGCATGATTCGATAATATCAGTAGCCTGTGATTGGGGGCTGCTTGAATATGGTTGTGCTTTTCAAGCATTTTTAATGCAATCATGGTGTGCCATGTGGTCTCAGCCAGATAAAGCCATGTTCTGCCACATAGCATTATTGTTACTTAGCATATCTTTCTGTCCTAGCAATATCATCAACAATGATGTTAGGATTGTGAATATTCTTTAGTTATTAGGTGTAGGGCCTAGAATACATGATTCATTGTAGTTTTATGTTTTGTTTAACATCATTGATAAAGGAGAACAATCCCCAATTGTGTGATTGACATCTAGTGTTTTAATTACAATTACGGTTTCATAACATAATTTTATATTCAAAGTATCTTTTTTCTGTTGTAGGTGCTTATATTTGTTATCAAACTAAAGTATATGTTATCAATTTTTGAGATTAAGTTACATCAGAATTTATTATTAATAGATTGTTCATTATAAGTTACATCATATTTTTTATAGTTGATGTGAACAAGGTTTATTATATGCGACGACTGGGTTGTAAAATTTTTGTTGGTCTAGTGACAATTAATTTGTTAAATCTTATATTTCTTATAATTGATTATTTATTGGTACATCAATGGATGGTTTGATTACAATTATTTGTTATAAGAATTGTGAAATCATTGATGATCTAAATGGTGTGGGTTATAGTTGTCCTCCAGAGCAAGGTGTTTTGGTCAACATTATGATAACATATGATGAGTTGAAAGATAGGTTGTGTCATGTTATGTTAATCAATCATGCTCATACCAAGTTACCCATGGTTTTTCGGTATCCAATATTGATGCCGATTGAAAATGGGAACATTAACTACTTACAATTACCAATTAAAGATGGTGATGATGTAAAGTTAATGTTTTATGTTGTAGCACATCCTCAAATACTATTGAAATATATTTGCAGACATGTCTAAGGGATTACTTATGTGGACTAAGTATGCCACTTAATGAAGAGGGCGGGGTCGAGATAGGGCCACCTCGTCCCGAACATGCCCCATTGCCATTCTTAGCCACATCCCTAGCCATAACCCTTATCCCTCAATGATGAGGGATAAGGGGCGTCCAAAATTATCAAGGATAAGGAATGAAATAGATTTGAAAGAACCAAGTGTTAAGATTTGATGTGGCTTACGTAAATCAGAGGAGTATAATCGCCGTAATTTTCCCCAAAAGGATGGAGGGCAATCCTCTAACCCTCTTTCTCAAAGAAATTAAGTATGAAACTTATTCATTTTCTTAATTATATATTTAATCAAATACATTTAATTTTTCTATCTTAGAATTGTGAATAAAAATTAGTTTTTACTTACTATATGCAGGTATTACTACACGATGGAGCCAAGACCTTTGGATCCTTTAGTTTTAAGTGGATAACCGTACACAAGTATTCTCATGCATGGACAGGTGTAGCACCGAAGGAGCTTCATGGTCGACATCGTGAGGCCATTTTTCATTGGAGTAGTGCTCTAGGTATGCATATCATTCCATTGTTACAGCAAGCGGGCTTTTATGGTGTTGCATGTTTAGGATTCATTTCCCTAGACTGGCACCTTATTACTGCCATTGTTGAGAGATGGCGACCAGAGACTCATACCTTCCACTTAATTCAAGGGAAGTGCACGATCACACTCCAAGACATTGCTATTCTTCTTAGACTGCCAGTTGATGGAGTAGCAGTTACTGGTAGCACATCTCTAGATTGGAGATATGTATGTCAGTCTTTGTTGGGACTCATTCTAGGGATAAAGATTTAGATGGGCATTGGCTTTATCTTACATGGTTGAGTAGGAGCTTTCCTATTTTGGCACCAGATGTTGATGAGGAGTTTGTCCGACGCTATGCTAGGGCTTACATTTTATAGCTTATTGGAGGTTTCCTCTTCTCAGGAAAGTTTAGTAATAAGGTGCACGTTATGTTTTTACCACTCCTATAGGATTTTGAGGTTACATATTGTCAGCCACCCCACTCCCTTACTAGCAGCGTGTGCCTACACCCTTACGTAACCCCAAATTTTTACTTCCAACGACTAGAGAATCCTGTGAAGCGAAGTCGTGTTGCTTGCTAAAAACCCCGTATAAATTTTCTTTTTCTTTTCTAAACTTGTGATTTTATAAAATTTCGGCAAAAGATAATAGCCGTGCCAGACATATCCTAAACCCAGATATACGCTTACACTTTTAAAACATGGCAACCAACAACACTTCTACAAAGAGCCTCAGGCTCATCACATTTTCATAAACCAAAACTATGTACATACATATACTCAACTGTACAAATTCAAAGTATTTCCTTACAAAAGTTAGTTAATACAACACTTATATTAGAAGTCAGGAGAATCCTAATATGTCATAGCGTCTGGCGTGCCTGTACCTGGAAAATAGTTTTTAAAATAGAAAAATAATGAGCTAAACGAGCTCAGTGAGTGTATGCTTTATAAAATGCTTGCCTTTTCTGAAAATATCTCAAAACTTTAAAACTATATTTTACAAGACATTTTCTAGAAACCTTGCTTGCTTTGCTATAAAAGTTTTTAAAACTTTTCAGAAACTCCTTGCTTGCTTTGCTTTAAAAGTTTCTAAAAACTTTTCATATTATGCTTGCTTGCTTTAAAAGTTTCTAAAACTTTTCATAAACTACTTGCTTGCTTTTGCTGTAAAAGTTTCTAAAAACTTTTCATAAAATGCTTGCTTGCTTGCTTTAAAAGTTTCTAAAACTTTCGTAAACTACTTTCTGCTTTTAACGTAAAAGTTTCTAAAAACTTTTCATAAATGCTTGCTTGCTTACCAGTGGTTGATTTTAAAACTGTATGAAAAATGCTTATAAATCAAGATCAACCACTGGAGGCCTTTCTTGCTTGTTGTACCCTAGTAAACACGGAGCCTGGGCTTCAACCGTGCCGGTGGAAGGACTTGGGTCCACATCACCTAGGTGGAAGGGCCTTGGCCCACATCACCTTTTCCGGTAAATATGGTGGAAAGACCTTGGTCTACGTCACCATATAATAGCTAGCGTGCTAACCCTATATACTTCAGTACATGCCACGATCCCCTTTAATATGCCATGATGTATGAACTAAGTTTGCCGACCAGGCAAATCTAAAATTCATGAAATGATGTTCTAACTTCACCGTGCACGTACGGAATACCTCTGACTCGTATGTTTGCTTAAAACTAGGGATTTCTTAAGGTCTGTTTTATAAAACACACTTTTTGCTTGCTTGCTCTTTGAAATATGGTTTTACAACTCAAAACCATTGCTTGCTTGCTTTCTAAATCACATTGCTTGCTTGCTTTTCAAATAATTTACAAATCAAAACCATTGCTTGCTTGTTTTTCAAATATGGTTTACAATCAAACCATTGCTTGCTTGTTTTTCAAATATGGTTTAATACTTTAAAACCATTGCTTGCTTGAAATATGGTTTAATAATTTAAAACCATAACATACCAGTGTAAAATGATTTATAAATAATACACTAGTATTGAAAAATAGGTTTAGAACACTCACATTTTCGGTTACAAAACTTGAGCACGACTCCACAACTTTTCCGCCTTTGCTATTACCCTACATACTCAAGAGAATACGATGAAAACATTAATCGCTTGCGTAATCGTGTAAAACTTAACGTAGGCTTACAAAACGACTATATTGAAACGGATTCGATTTTAAATCTAAAACTTCACACACGCAAGTCACATTAGGGTCACACAACATTCATATAAATCCAAACGAACAAATTATCTCAAAGACAAGAAGCCCCTAAAAAAACCACTCATTTTGGAAATTTTTTCCACGCACTCTCCTTGGACTTTATTACCCAAAATTATTCGTAATCTTCAAAAAATTATGAAACTCTCCAGATCAGTCCTTTATATATCCAATGACATCTCTTTAAATTTTCAATTTAAAATTTCTTCTCTAAGGTCCTCAACCACATAACACAAGTTACAGCATTTTTGATGCCAAATTGGTTAGCTCATTGGATCACCTACTGTTATCCTTGATTTCTGGGGTCTTAGCTCCATAAAGTAGAAATGGTTTCTTCACTCATTTGAAGCTATGGTTCTAAGTTTTCTTCTCCAATTGGAATCACCCAATTTGGATCACCAAAACTCAGGTTATTGTATTTTACATCTAGATTACTCAAATTGGCAGAATAGAATCTGCACATAGCTCCACTTTGACAAATTTATGGGCACTTTAGGGTTACAATTTGCATACACTTCCTTCAATTAAATTATTCCTCTAGAAGTCTATTTTACCCAGAATTTTGAATCATTCAATTTGGATGAGTTAAACTCAACTTATGGCCAAAACACTATAACAATACCCAAAACAGAGCATAACCCGTGAGCTACAGAGCTCACCTTTAAGTCCATATTTGGGAGCCTTAGATCTACAATTTGCTCTTAGTTCCTTCTATAAATTTGTAGCCCTATCTCTTATGGTTCTTTACCAATTAGAATAACTTCATTTGGATGGTTATAACTTAATCTATAGCCAAAACAAAAACAGGGGTTTTTAAGTAAAATTTGACAAAGATTTTGAAAACCCAACATTCTCCTTTACAACCATTCCAACCAATCAAGCATAATACAAACAACCTCAAAAACCAACAGGAATTTATATCTAAACCACACCACAAACACTTGTATTGGTGGTTTGAACCCTCTTACAACCAAAACCCTAGGTAAAATCCCAAGAATCCATACCAAGGTCCCGTCAATTCATAAAACCATAGAAATATGATGGACTCCATGTTTATCTTATACCAACTAGGTTTTACCCATACAATCCTCAGCAATTTAGGTTAGATGATCTCCTAACAAAACCCTAGGTTTGGAACAAGCCAAAAATCCATACAAAACCCTTAATAATCCATACAAAACCAAAAACCATGCAAAAATCTAAAGATCCATACCTTTATGCTCTTCTCCCTCTTCTTCCTCTCTTCCTTTATCTCTTCTCCTCTCCTTCACGTAGGAGCTCTTCCCCCAAATGCCCAAAATATGAGAGACCAATTTGGTCTCCTCTTTTTATATTAAATTTTCCTTTATTTGCAATTAAGTCCTCAATTTTATTTCTTTTTGCAAATTAACTTATGCTATATTCTATAATGGCATACTCTCTTATTTTATTATGACCTTCATATCCCTTTTTGACCAATTACAACTTTACCCTTGTTCTAGTATAAAGTTCCAGGTTCAATCAATTTATCATTTCACAATTTCATCCTTAACAACAACTCCCAAAAATACTACAATGGCACTTAAAAATCAAGAAAGTCTTATGGTGCACATATGCGCTCCTACGGTTACACGTACCGTTTACTTTTTCGGGACGGGGCATTACAGTTATAGTTAGGGTAGTACATGTTTAGCGTGGCTTTATCAACAGTTGTGTCGTGCTTCTCATATTGATACTATGAAATATATATATATATATATATATATATATAGCAGTATATATATATATATATATATATATATATATATATATATATATATATATATATATATATATATATATATATATATATATGGGCCATTGATATTACTTAGATATGGATATGAGATAGGTTTTCATTTATTACACCTAATCATTTGCACATAACTCCACACGATGATCTATAGCTCCACTGGCCATTCGGTACATATGCAAAAATTACCATTAATTATACTATTATGATCATATTGAAAGTCCTAGTTTGTAGTAGTTGTTCATTCATTTTATCATTTTTAATTTATACAAATGGAAAGATGAGTATCAGACCACCTCATCATCTATGCATGTTTTATCTCAATATAGGCACTAGCTTGATCGACTTACACCAAATCAGGTGATAAAACTTTGACTTCTTTGTTTTAACTATTTTCTTTGAACAATTTCCAAACTCTTGATTACAAATAATAATTTTTATTTATTTAACAAATTATATGGCAGCCTTATGATGATGATGTGAGCAGTGGATTTTCTGATTATTATGTAGTTAAGAAAGATCTTTGGTGCACTATATCACCATTGATCTGTTTCCACATAATTGAATGGCATAGACCTGATAAAGTTATGTGCCAATTTGGGTTTCAATAAGAGATTCCTTGACCATGTGACAATGATTCAGCCTTAAATAAATGTGATTTGAGAGGTAAGCATGAGGTTGATTGGATTGATTGACATGGAGAATACAGTTGACGATGGGCCTTTAGGCGCGACCATATTGCTAGAGTTAGATGTCATTTGGTCCACTGGGATATCATGATCCATACATGGTTTGTAAAATCTGAGAAAATTCTAATTTTCTGAAAAAGGGTAAAATGGTAATTTTGGTCAAACTGAATCTTGATCTCTGGATGATCTAAGCCAACTTTATCATGGAATCGTCTCACCGAAATCTAGCTACCACGCTGGTTCTCGTCGACCGAGATAGTCGGAATTTCACGCTTTTCATGCACGTGCCTGCGTGTCGTGTTATAGCTTGTGAGAGACATGTGATATGACAAAAGTCACATACTATATGTACCCATGTGACACATGTTGTATGATTACTGAGAGGAGGAGATGAACGACGAGATAAGCCTTACGTGGTCAAAACGCTTAAAAGAAATTAGCCGACACAAGGGGGAATTAGTTAATAGTAAGATTTAAAATAAAGACAAAAAGGGACTTCTTCTTCTCCATTGGAACAAAACGTGCAGTAGGTGGGGAAATACTGGTTTTAGAGAGAGGAAGTGTGACTTCTCTCTAGATTTCCCGGCTTTCGGACTGTCGGTTCTCTTCGGGGCAAGAAGCAAAGTTGATCTACGCGGCAAGGGCTATGCTTGGGCACTGATTTTGTGGAGTTCCGACAACTCCAAGAGGTAGTGATCTTTTCCTACTTGGTTTATTCTTTGGCTAAGATTCATTTTAATGGATGGGGATTTGTTGAGGCCTGGATGGCCGGCTTTCTATTCCCCAAAACATTTGAACCGAGTGAAGAAACTTAGTAGTTCGGAACAGCGCCGAGCCTGGTCACCGCTCATGTGATTTGTGTGTGATTTTTGTGTTGTTGAGTGATTCAAAATGAATTGCGTGAATTTTTATTAGCCCATGTGAGCTAATTTTGGTGTTATTGATTGTGAATTGAATAACATGAATTATGTGAATTAAATTTTGTTAATATATACATGTAAAATATATTAGCATGAATTGTGTGGAAATGGCATAATGCATTCCATATGCACCGGGGCACCCTAGATGGTAGGTGTGAGTGCATGACATGAAACAAAATGAAAAAAGAAAAATGAAAACGATTGGGAAAGGAATTTCAAGGAAGATTTTTCGAAGAATTGTCTTGTAGAGTTGTCCAATAGTTCATCTCGGAGGCTGACCCATGACCGTTTAGGAGAATTACCCAACAATTCACCTCGGAGGGTTGTCCAATATATTTCCCGAAATTCAATAATAAGTTTTCGAGAACAAAAATCTTTTGTTTTGAAAACTGTATTTTTGCTTGCATTTGGCTTAGGCATGTGTGAGGGAGTCGGTGAGGACTCGAGACATGGGATTGGGCATATAGACATTCAAGTAGGATCATGTATTTGCTTGAGTGTGTTTGGTTGCCATTATATGTGCACTAGGTGGGGAGTAACCCATGGTGGAAATTATCACCACGGCATTGCCTACACCCCGTCGAGGGATCATTATTTCGGTACAGGAGTGTTCGTGAAGACGACGCCATTGTAGGCCGCATTTTAGAAGAAAGTCGGATTTGCGGGCTTTGATAAGCTTGTATAACATGTATTGCAAATTGTAAATTTAATATATGTTTGAATTAAGAGTGACTTATTAACTTTGAACCATGTAATATAGTTGGTTGGGATATATTTTGTGAGTATTGATGCATACCCAAGTGGCCATTTCTTACTCACACGTGACCCTGTGGTCGCCAGAAATGTCAGGGACAAAGTTAGCCTTGGGTGAGCCCCCATGCAGACTCATTCCGATTTTTGTTAAATCTCGAGTCTCTGAACAAGGGACTCATCGGAGTGATGTCGGGTTAACGATCCACGAATATTCTCAAGCTGATCGTTGGACAACGAACCCCAGAATCGAGCCAAGGTAAATGATTACCTTAGGAGCTCAGTGGGTATGTTTATAAGTATGGTCGAGCATAGGTGCACGAGTACCTAGGGCTTGAGGGACTTGGGCTTAGGCCATGGTCGTTAAGTATGAGCATCACAGCTCAATGTTAGGGTTTAGGTATGTGATTACCTAGGCAGTCACGGGATAGGATAGAACACTGCATCAATTGTGTTTTATGTGTGCTTGGGTGTATAACATGATGTTTGTTGTATGTGTTGTGTTCTTGTATGCTTGGTGAATAGCATATAGGAAAATGTTGAACACTAAGGTTGAGAAAATAAAACCTTAGGAGGTTGAGAAATTTTGGGTTAAATAGTCCATAATTAAATGGGAAAAAAAATGTGTTGAGAAAATTTTTTTTTTCTGAGGTTTTATAGTGTGTAAAACAGGGAAAAAAAATAAATGAAATAAATTATAATGAATTTATTTGGTTCTACTGGAAAATGAAAAAAAAAATGTTTTTTTTGTGGTCTTCCAATAGGTGGAAAAAGAGAGAAAAGGGTTTCTCAGTACTGGTGGGCTACGCTCATTTCCTGGGCTTCAGTCAAGAGGTGCATATTGTATCGTGACATAGCAGGGGCTAGGGCACGGCACGGGCCGAGCGGCATGCCGGGGCGCGAAGAAGTTCGTTATAATATCAGCCACGAGTACCACTACCACCGCATACGCGCCGCTTGGCGCGCGCGGCGGAGTATAGCGGCAAGGCACGCGCTGGGCGCGCTCGAAGCGTTGAAAAATGATACAATCGCTTGTATCATGACAGAGGGAGGGGCCTAATCGTCGCGACACAACAGCCGTGGTCGCGATGTGGGCGCGCAGCCAGTCGCTTCGCGACACGCCGTGAGAGCGCCGGTAACACGCACGGCAGTGCCGACACGACGCCACGGTGAGGGAGCCAAGTCAAGATACATTTTTGTATTCGACCGCCCGCTATTTACGCATGCAGACAAATAAGACGACACTGCCGCGCCCGCTGCAACATGGTCGAGGAGGGCCACACACGGCGCTAAGCAGGCGCCAAACACAAAGATCGTGAGCATAGCCCGCTAGCAGCGCCGCAGCTCGGGCACCTAACCTAGTTTTGACTCGTGACAATCGCTTTTGAGTCAGTTGATAACTGCTCATGAACACTGCTTCACGAGGTTTTCAAAAGTGTGCGCAAAATAAAATTTATTTGTTGCATATGATTTAAAAATATGGAATTATTGTCTTGTATTACTTATGAATGTATGGACATAGTGTATAAAATTTTTTGTAAAGCGAATAGTGTCTCTGGTCAGGTTTACACCCTGTGGTATTCCTCATTAAAAATTAACTTGCCATTTGACATGTAGATGGCTGGCCGAGGGTGAGAGGACGTAGAGGTCATCCACGAGGCAATTGAGCCAAGCACCACTAAAAGATTTGACCAAAGAAGCCTTTGTCAGGGTCAGAGGATTGCTTCGTCGCCATTGCAATGTGCTAGTACAGGCAGCTGTGGAGGTCCGAAAAACCTCCTGTGAGGTTGGGTGCACACATCATCCTCCGATATTTGGCTGTGGGGAGAGATCCCGACAGAAACCATTGGTTCATGCGTGTTAAGAAGATATTGGAGTGCACAAAGATTACCCTCCGGCTAATTTACCAGATCGACTAGCTACATTCCAAACTGTAGGGCGAGCCCGGCCGTAGAATCAGCGGCATCTCTGTAGATCTGGGCGGCAATGACTGGGTGTAGTTCCAAGATCTTTTCACAAAACATTTTTCTGACACTCAAGCCACACGTGAAGGCTCAGAGGTTCTATGGGCCATGTGGACTATGGACTGTGATTGAGCACGTGGCTAGATTCACAGAAAGGCTAGCCCATTTTGTGCCGATGACTACGTGGGTTGACGACATGGCTACCGACATGGCTAAGGTCGAGATTCGAATGGGCCAAAGTTGTCTATTCGGGATGATTGTAGGACCGCCTACAGACATGGACTCCATGGTCGAACAACCCTACCAAAGAGAGATTGAGGATGCTCGAGTAATTTGAGATGCAGCAGTATAAGAGAAGCAGAGCGCCTTCGAAAGTTCGTTGTTAGCAGAGGGCTTCTTAGTTCACATTGTTTGTGGACAAATCGTGGTTGCTAGTTAGCTAGGTGTGATGGTGCATTATTGCCATGTTCGAACATAAGGAGGAGGGATTACCTCAAAGACAAGGATCCTGTGGTTTCGATTAGCGTACCCCACTCAACGGTGGGACAAGAGAGGATAGTGGGACGAGAGAGTCCTGATAAATTCCTCAGCTTTGGTAGCATAGGTCGAGACTAGCGGTTGATCGAGGTGTTGAGGCGTGTCTACGCCATCACACCTGGTGATAGTGGTCTGCTAGTTATACGGGTGCGTTTTGCTATCTCGCCTATAGGCGAGAGTGTTATTTGATTAATTAAATGCGTCATTCATTCTTGCCTCAGTTGTGATAGATTAGGCTTAGAGGTTGAGGTCTTGGAAGAGCCTTTGTATGTGGAGTTCTCCCTGGGGATTAAGCAGGAGATAGGATGATATGTCGTGGTTGCGAGTTAGAGATCTAGAGTTCTACTCACAATGGACTGAGGTCATGGACATGCAGTTCGACGTCGTCCTTAGGATGGATTGGTGGCGACTACAGTCGTCATCGATTGTGAGCGTAGGAGGGTTACCCCTACACGTTACCCCTACACGCAGGACGGTACTTGTGTTGTATTTCAGGGGGACAAGCATGATATTTTGCCCCAGATAGTGTACGAGTCCAGGTGTCATGGACAGTTAGGGAGTTGGCTAGCGAGCCTTACCTTAGAGGACTAGGTGAGACCGGACTTAAAGTCTAACTCGGCGAGGTAGTGCAGTATGAGGATGTTTTTCGGATGAGTTAAGGTTGCCTCCACGAGGAGGGTTATAGACTTCGGTATCGAGTTACACCTGGTACTTTGCCCATCTCTGTGACTCCGCATAGGATGGCACCCGGTTGGGATTGAAGGAACCGAGGGTCCGGCTCGAGGAGCTCTTGGACAAGGGGTTCATTAGACCGAGCACTTCACCATGGGGCACTCCGGTTCTATTTGCGAAGAAGAAAGACAGGACCCTTCGATTGTGCATTGATTATAGGCAGTTGAACAGGGTTACGGTCAAGAATCGGTACCCATTGCTGAGGATTGATGATTTGTTTGATCAGTTGAGAGGAGCACGAGTCTACTTTAAGATAGATCTTTGCATTGGTTACCATCAGCTGAGGGTTAGGGAGACAGATATCCCTAAGATAGCGTTCAGGATGCGTTATGGGCACTTTGAGTTTACAGTGATGCCCTTTGAATTGACGAATGCGCCAGCAGCGTTATGGATCTCATGCATAGGGTATTCCAACCCTATCTAGATCAGTTTGACGTAGTCTTTGTGGATGACATTTTGATCTACTCCCGGTCGGAGAGGCATGGGGTCCCGCGAGGATTGTTTTACGATTGTTGAGATCATCGGCTATCACGCTAGAAGTTTGGTAATAATGAGGATTTGGCTTGCGAGGTGAGATTTTTTGGGACCATTGGTGTCGGTGTCGAACGTCGGAGTGGACAGGAAGGTCGGGAGTCGATGAGTTAGGAAGGCCGAAGTCAGGTCTTGGATGCGTAGTTTGTTGGGATTGGTAGATTTTCTGAAGATTCATTGATTTCTCCGATTAGTATTTTGTGAGATTGACCGGAAGGAGGTCGAAGTTTGATTGGGATGAGGCCCGATGCGAGAGCATTCTAGGGTTGAAGGAGGCTTACCTCGACTCCTATCTTGATAGTCGAACAAGGGTAAGAATTTTACGGTGTATTGTGATGCCTGAGAAATGGGTAGGATGTGTTTTGATGCAGTCAGGGAGGGTAGTAGATTATGGTTCCCATCAATTGAAGAATCATGAGCAAAGAAGTTGCCCTTTACCGCGATATTATGGGTTGGCGGTCGTAGTCTTCGCGAAGATCAGCGCCATACTTATATGACTTGATTCGAGGTATACTCATACCTGGTCCCGAAGTATATTTTCACCCAGCGTGGGACCTTAACATGAGAACTAGCCTTGAGATGGATGGAGTTCTAGAGGATTATGACTTCACTTTGCATTTACCACCACGGTAAGGAAAATGTAATTGGCCCGATGCACTCGATTGAAAGTCACTGGGGAGCATTGGCTAGTATAGCTGCGGGAGTGGTGGATGCTTCAGGCGTAGGACATTTTGAGCTACGGTATCACGGCGAGGAGCTCGAAGTCACGTTGGAGGTTGAAGTAGCTACATGCGTCTGCGGTGAGCGGTGATCGAGTCGAGACGGATGCGGAATGGTGTCCATCGGGAGTTACAGTGCAGTCTAGTACGGGAGTGGCGAAATTTGGACCATCCCACCAGCGGATGGTAGTCTTGATATAGAAGGGCGGATAGTGGTCCCCAGGTTGATCGATTTGAGAGGGAGATTCTCGGGAGTTTCAATGCTCGATTGCCGTGCATCCGGTGGCATGAAGATGTACCGTGATCTTACGTGCTTGATGTGTGGAAACTGGATGAAGAGAACACGTAGGGACTTTGTTTGAAGATGTCTCACGTATCGATGGGTTCAAGAGGCTGACATCGAACCCAGCGGGGCTACTTCGGCCATTGGAGGGTGGGCGGGAGTGGGGAAGTGGGAGCACGTCACGATGGATTTTGTGACCCACTTGCCACGGATACCGCAAGGATATGATGCAGTATGGGTGATAGAGAACCGGCTCACGAAGTTGGCACATTTTCTAGCCGTGTGGATGACCTTCACATTGGAGAGATTCTACCGGTTGTATATTGATTAGTACCCAAAAAGTGCTATTTTGAGCCCTATATCAGATAGGTTTTGAGTGCTTTGGCACTAATCGTACCCGATTATGCGATTGGAAGTGTTGAGTCTTCTTAGTGTCACTTATGTCGTTTAGAGGTTATTTTTTGGTTGTTTTGCGGGTTTTGCGTACTTTAAAGAGTTCAATATCGAGACATATGCTAAACCATGAAGATTGAACCCATTCATCCCATTATCAAACATACCAAAATCAAGAAAGAATGAAGGCAAAGTGATAAAAGTTGGTGTAGTATAGGAGCAGTAGGCCATGCAGTGAAGATCGGCAATTCAGAATTTTAAGCTAAGATTATAAATTCCTTGGGATTGCGAAAATTCACAATCATATGAGAAAATTTCGCAATCCTAAGCGAAAGTGTGAAACTATTGAAACACAAAAATTTAAGCTAACACATTCTGTGAAAAAATCACGGTTTCGCTATCACCCCAAATTTGGCTAAGCTAAGCGAAATTTATCTATCATGGTCTCTTATTTAAGCTATCTACATCGCAATTCATTACCTAGCGAATTTTCCATTAGTATGAGAATTTTATTTGCCCTAAGCGAAGATGGCCTGTCATGAGTATGCACTTGCTTGTCGTCCTTTTGTAATTGATATAAGCCAGGCTTCATTTTGGTGTGTCTTCCTTTCCCTTATTTTTAGCCAAAATGTTAGGCTTTGTGTAGTTTCATAATCGTTGGCCTATACCAAGCCCCATAGTTTTTATGACCCTAAGGAGGGAGATTTTGGAAGCAATCTTTTGGCATGATTTTCATTTTGTATAAATATCTCCCACATTTCGAGTTAGGGTTTGCTTTTCTCTCTTCTCTCCTCTTCTCTCGTTTCTGGGCTTTGCCAAACGGCCTCTTGAGGATGACAGCTGAGAGATGCTTGGCTAAGCACTCAGCTTTTCTTTGAAGGAAGGTAGCCCCCAAGCTTAGTTGTGGGACGGTCTGGGGTGTCCTCATGTGTTGAATACTACGAATGCGTATTTATGGCTCCCACGTCTTCTCAAACTAGGGTTGAATGTCATTTAATATCATTAATTTGGCAAATACTTACCATGCTTGAGATCGAGTGTGCCTTATTGCTAGTCTGCGTGGTTTTAGATGGTCTTTACGAGCCCTTTGAAGTGATGTTGAATGTTAGGGTTTTAAGTAAGAGAATTTGTAGATGCGTATTTACTGTGTTGACTCAAATAGGAGTGATTCTAGGGTTGGTTTGCTAGTTAAACAAAAGATGGGTTATGGCTTGGACTATAGGTTGCTTGTCATAATGCACAGAGGATAAAAACCGAGGACACTTTGTTTGCTCCTATGTTATCAAGTTAGTGACTTCAAATCTTCCAAAGTTACCTTTTCACACATCACTTTCGGTCTTCTGATTATTGAGTTTTCAACTACTCACAACGTTTTTGAAAGCAATCCAAAAATCAAATAGAAAATATACGCTTTTCACATATGCAAATCATTCCCTAGGATGAAAACCCATCCGTGTTAGAGCTCTGGAGCCCCGCTATCTGCCCCGTGCTTGACTACGGCCCGATGGGAAGGACTAGGATATAAATTTTGTTGATTAAAGCTCAACCTGCGTGGCTGAATCCAAATGTGGCGCCGTTGCGGGGATGGTGCCAAACTCGTTTGATGAGTTAAAGTGTACTTGTGATCAACATCACAAGTAGAGGTAACTTCACACTTCTTTTAACCTAGTTGGGTAGCTATGGGATTTTCATCGCTGCGTTAACTGTTTTTGTTTATCATCTGATTCGTTTTATTTTTAGCTAATCTTAACGCTTTTTAGTTTGTTTGGTGCTCTTTGTTGTCTCTGAGGTGTGTGGTGTTTGTGCTCCGGTGGGATAGAGACACATCGGGTGGTACATGGGGTAATTTGACTTGTGAGATAATTGAAGTCGGTGTACACACGGATACCATGTGGATCCTTTGCTGAAGAGCAATGAGTGTGAGGCCCCCCCAGATCCCAGCTGCATATAGGTCGATGAGGGGATCACATCCCTCCCAGGGTTAGTGCCCTATCTGCATCATTACCTCCTGTTTGAAATGTAGCGGTGAGGCCTTGCAGTACCCCTACTCCCCACATATCATGGTATGGAAAATGAAATCCATACACTCATATTAGGATTTTGAGGAAGTATGCACTACCTTTAAGGAAAGGAATGATGGACATGGATTTTGTAAGGCGAGAAAGCATTTCCGCGACCTAAGGGCCAGGCCAAGATTTGGCTAAACTCACGAGGGCTAGAACCATTAGTGGTGAAATTTCATGGCGAAATTCGAAGAAGTTCTTGGTGCTCATAAGACCAACAATTTGAAAGACAAATTTATACTTTTGCATTCAAGATGGTGAGAGGTTTTATCGGTGTTGGGAGAGATTTATGGAAGCCATCAGGTGCATGCCCACACCATGGGTTTGATACATGAATCTTTGGTAAACCATTTCTGTAGTGGTATGTCTCCTGTATGAGGCGACTTTTTAGAGGCTCATGTGTGGAGACTTTCTAAGTAAACATCACGAGAAATATGGATTTTTAGAATATGTGTTTGAAACTTCTAAGGGTTGGGGTGGAGCGAGCCCTAGGAAATGGAAACGTGGGGCCACTGGCTGACCAGGGAGGGGTTATACAGCCTTGCCGGAGGGACATGAAATGAAGCTAAATTTCAGCCTTAGCTAGGAAGGTGGAGGAGCTTGAAGGAAAAGGCTGCCGCAGAGTCACGGGCGGTGGCCCGAGATGCACAAACCAATCCACGCAATTTCAATCCTCTTGTACATCCAGTAGAAGCAGGTGTCCTATGGCCCCTTGATGAAGGATTTGATGTGAAATGTCTGAAATGCGTAGGACAATAAATACCTGACCCAATGCCCCATATGAAATACCTGCAATTCCAGTTGGAAGTACTATTTTCAGAAGCCCACTCCCCACGCCTATGTACCTCCAGTGCCAAACCACGGTTGGTTCCCAATATCCAACCTGACCACCACCATCTCGTCTCTGTGGAACAAGCCATTTTAATTTGAGTAGATAAAGGATTGATCTTGTAGAAAGTACTGAACAAGAGAATAGATGGGCTAAGTAACTGAACCGAGAAGAAAATTGATAACCTCTGATGTTCAATCACAGAGATCAACAAGTTCTTTGGAGTACAAAAAGAAAGGAAGGTTCCCTTCCCAAGCGATTATAAACGAGGAATCCATGAGGTAGGATCATCAACAGTTACCTTTATATCATATCTCGGGAATGGATGAGGTGAAACTATAATCTGCGAGAAGTGGAAAAGGGTTGATCGGCCCGTCACTAAAACCTCTGTTGAAGAAACCGAGACGGAGAATTGGAGCGAACACATTTTTCCTGAAGGAGGATTCAGCCTTTTACCTCCATTTCCCGCAGGCACTTAGAAGCAAAGAAGAGAAGGCATCCCGGCGGCGGGTATCTTAGAGTCCTAAGACGGTGAGTCGACATACCTCTTTTGGACATAATCAAACAAGTCCACACTTTTATGCAAAATTTTTTGAAAGATCTTTCTTACGATCAAAGGAAGGAGTTAGGCATTGAGAAGAGGCATTTCCTTTGAACAGAGTCGGTGCCATAATCCAAAGTAAGAACCACATCCGAAATCCTGAGGATCGAGGATCTCCCACAATTTTGGTAAATATTGGTGGGGCTTGTATAGACAAACCCTGCCCGACCTAGAACCCGGTGTGAACCTGCGCACTGGTGTAAGCGGTTAGGTTTGGGTGAACAAACCTACCCCGACATCACCCTTTGTCATTGGCCAGATAGATCGGTGAAAATCCCTAAGGGATAGTTGAGGATGTCTTAGTGAAAATAGACAAATTCTGCAGTAGATTTTTGTAGTGCTGATCTTGAGCTTGATTGCAAATGAACCCGATCATGTGCCAATTATCCTAGGAAGACCATTTCTAGCCACGCCCGATACGATATAAATTGCCGAAAATGGAGTCATGCAACTTACCTTTGGTAACATGACATGAGTTGAACATATTCCATCGAACAACAAACCTGTGCTAGCAAATGAAAATCAAATTTCGTGGGATTTACTTGGAAATGGTGATGTCAGGAAAGCTTAGTGTCCAGGAATTGCAAGGAATAGTCAGCTATGGTGAAGAAGAGATTTTGGTCCTGCCATCAACACCTTTGCAAGGCAATTGACAAGTCGAGAATCCATCGGTGAAGACCAAGTCAACGATTGGGCACGGCGCGTGGGTCGACCCGAGCTCACTGCGAGAGTTGAGGGATCATTCTCCTTGACCCTCCTTGGGTAAATTTTTGAAATTGGTGATTTGGTGTTCTCCTGAAACAAATTTTGATTCAGTAAATTTTTGGTTTTTATTTTAATTTAGTCAATTTCAATAATTTTAGTTATTTTTTAGAAAGTTTCCTAAATTAGCAGTTTTCCACTTTTTAAGTAACTGTCTATATATTATAGTACTGTATTAAATTTTTAATTATAGTAACATATAATAAATTTTATTATAATAATTTTATTTAATATGTGCAATATTTAATCTAAATTTTTGAGAAATGCAAAAGGAGATGGAGGCTGAGCCCAAATTCGCTATTGTAGCGAAAAATGGTAAAATTCGGACCTACCGTCATTAGTCCTATAGCATGGGAGGGGCCAGTCATTTAGTCATCTCATATTCCCTCCCATGAAGCTCGAGCCCGAGCCTCCACCGCCCCCGCCGCCGCTGGTCACCGCAGCCGCAGCCACGTCCCGTGCCCACTCGTGAGCCGCGCCCGGCAGCCCCTCGCTTGCACAGCCACTCTTCGACCACATCCGTAGCCCACCGAGCCGCTCCTCGTCGCCTGACATCGCGCCAGAGCACCGGCCAGCTCCTCACCGTGCTCACAACCACGGCTCAGCGGGGGCCTTGCTCCTCGCCCTGCCAGCTTTTTCACCACCAGCCTTGTTTGGCTATTACAAGAGCCGTGTGTGAGCTATACGAGCAGCCCCGAAGTTGTCAAGTGTTCTATTTTAGAGTGACTGGCTTGTCGCCAGTGAAGCCTCGATCACCATGGCCTTAGTTACATTTTCATCAGCAGAGCCCTCTTCCAGTGTTTTATTAGGATTCCAGTTATGGTTCGCACTAGGGGTGGGTCCCGCCTTCGGTCGCGCAAGGTCGATTCAACACCCGAGCGTGAGGCCCTGGGCCCGGCCCCGCCTCCGCGACATCACCGGTCCCCCGAGGCGCACCCAAGGAGCCTCAGGCTTCGACGATATCGACACGCGATGGGACCCTCGGCCCCGCCACCGTACTCATTGTGCAGCAGAGCGAGGGCCTTGCCCAAGCGTGCTCCGCACATCGTGCCCGGTGAGTCATCCCTCATCCCGGCCCGCCACTCAAACACGTCACCGCAGACGACATCTTCACACGGCTTGTCGCCCGTCTGGGTGATCGGGAGGTCAAGAGCCATAGGCACCCTATTCCGGGAATACCGCACTACATCTGAGGGGATTTTCACAGAGTCATTCTAGCGCACGTCCCGGGCCACGAGGGCCGATCCCAAATCTGTGTGGATTCTATGAGGTTAATTGGTGACTATTCCCATCGCCTTCAAGTGACCCCGAGACAAGATATTACCCCGAAGGCCAAGTAGCTTTATCACTCGATGATATCCTCGTGGAGCAAATTCGGTCCGCGCGAGCTTCCGCCTCTATAGATGATCACGCCCCAGTCCCCGCAGCGCAGATATTTCAAGAGCCTTAGGCCCCGCGTGATACCGCCGGCCAATCTCGCAGGGTTATCGAGCCAGCTCCACCCACCTCACGGAGATGGTTCGTGATATCGCCCGAGACATCACAACGGGCCAAGATTTCAGAGGCGCCTCCCGCCGATGTCAGCCGATTGACCACCTATTGAGGATCACTTGTTCCCGTCGGCAAGATTAAGTGTACAATGGAGGAGCCATCTCTGAGGTTCTTTACCTGATCTCGAGGATAATCGGGTTCAAATTCCTCCGAAATGGGTGATGACCTCCTCGATGCATTGAGAGCAAGGTCCATCTAAGGGCCCGGTTCCGAGCCGAGAGTCTTCCTCACAAGCCGATGCCGAGACTACACCGGCGGTGCTCGAGCATTTGGGATTCCCTGAGCCTGTGATCGAGAGGAGGATCCGATGCCCTAGCCCCGCTTGGTCGGAGCTCTAAGCGATGACCATGCTCGATTCTTCCTCCCAAGAAGAGACCGATGAGGCACGATCGTGGCCGAGGATTCCACTGCAGACGATATGCATGCCCCGAGCCCTAGATACGCAGAGTCCCCGGCCAGATATGTCCCTCCATCTCCTCCTCCACATTCTACATCCGGCTGCACGATACGCCCGCCCATCTTACTCGCACACCATTCAATTCGAAAGTATGTTCACGCCAATGAGAGATAGCCGGGAGGATGGCCGTTTATTTGCTCATTGGCAATCTACCGCGTGCCCCAGATCGAGGTTGACCTGTCACTCCATGCCGCAGCGTATTATGACTCACCCGGGTCTTCTAGTGTTCCCATCGCAGGGAGTGAGCCACAAAGAGCAAAGATCCGCATCATCGATGTACCGGGCCGGAGCGCTGTGCCAGTCATAATCTACCACCACCACAAAGAAGCGAGGTGGTTAGGTTTCTTTTATGATTTTGTATAGTTACCAAATTTCTTATCAATCAGCTACTAATTTTGATTAGATTCACGTATTAGCCATATAGTGCGTGGATATTTTGCATGTTTAGCTTTGGTATGCATGTATTTCCAGCCATTATTTTAGCTATATCAAAAGCTATTCAAAGATATAAGTATACTACACTTTGCACAGTGCCTTTGTGCCTCCATCTTATGTAATCGCTTTTGTCTTCACTGATAATGACTGTTTCCTAATTGAACAATTGAATTGCTTCAAATTGAACAATTGAATTGCTTCAATTGAACAATTGAATTGCTTTAATCGGGCAATTGAACGCTTTTAATGAAAATTCGGGAAACCCGTTGTCACCTTTTTATAAATAGAACAAATTCCACTGTTGATATAATTTTTGGTCAGTTGAAGTTCCAGCATGCTTGACCCTGAACATTCCCTTAAGCTAATTCACACCGCACAATGTATTGTTTCATTAGGTTGTGAATTGGTTTACCTCCTTTCATTTTGTATATTTCGCTTAGTATGTTGGGCAACCCATGATAGGTTTGTGTTACCCAATATTTGAAGCATCAATGTAGTTCAAAAAGGAAAAGAAAAGAAAAAGCAAAAGAAAAGAAAAAGAAAAGAAGAAAAGAAAAATAAAGTCGCGGAAGCCTTTCCTTGAAACTCCGAAAGCACGGCCTCGCGGGGGTGGCGCGGCGAAAAAGCTCAAGCCCGACGCCCTAAGCCTTAATTTCGTCAGGGAGTCATCGATTTAGTGTTCGTTACATGGGTGGATAGGTGAGTTTAACGATTTGTAGGTGCTGATTTTCAAGTCATTCGAGTCCGTGAAGCTCAGGAGTTTGTGGTCAAGATCCTTTCGCTCGATGCCCTAAACCTTAATCGGCCGGGAGTCATCGGTGCACCCTCGTTACACGGACTTTCGTGAAGTCGACTTTAAAGCATTGCACCTACAATGTAGTTGAATAAAGAAAGAAAAGCTGCACTATCCTTATCTAGGTTGTTCAACAACTTATGCCTATGCCGCATAGGTCAGGGGAGGGGACAATTTTGGTAATTTATCGGTTCGATCTCGTTACATAAAGAAACCATTAGACTTCGTGGAAATCTGCTGAGAACCAAGAACCGATGTCGACTCAAAACTTTTCTTATATGGTTTTTGTTCCCCTTCATGTCGGTTTTCAAACTTGGTATCACTCCTTCATTTTAAAGGTAATGCTTATTTGTATATACACCTTTGATCCATAAACCTTTTTGAGAATCACCTGATGCATCCTTTGTTTCTCTCGCATTGCTAAGGGACTAGCAACGTTTCGGTTGGGGGGTGTGATTAGTACCCAAAAAGTGCTATTTTGAGCCCTATATCAGATAGGTTTTGAGTGCTTTTTGCGCACTAATCATGCCAATTATGCCAATTGAAGTGTTCAAGTCTTCTTAGTATCACTTATCATAGAGGTTATTTTTTTGTTGTTTGCAGGGCCATGTATTTTAAGAGTTCAATATCGAGACATATGCTAAACCATGAAGATTGAACCCATTCATCAGCCATCAAACATACCAAAATTCAAAGAAAGAATGAAGGCAAAGTGATAAAAGTTGGTGCAAGATAGAGCAGTGAGGGCCATGCAAGAAAGACGCTGAATTCCAGGAATTTCGCTAAGATTGGGAAAATTTCGTCATTTCGAGAAAATTTCAATCATAGCGAAAATTTAGCAATCCTAGCGAAATTGTGAAATTTCGCTAGACCTAAAAAATTTCTAACCACTGCCTTAGCGGTCAGCCATATCACCTGTGGCGTTTCGCTAAGCTTAGCGAATTCATGAAGAAGAAATTGCCAGTGCCTAGCTTAAATTCTCTCATTTCGCTATCTCTCGTACTCGCTTACCTAGAGAAATTCGCTATTAGCGAAATTTTCGCTGCCTAGCGAAATTGGCCTGTCCTAGCTAAATTGTCTGCCTTGTCATCCTTTTGTAATTAATGCAAACCGACTTCATTTTGGTGTATTACTTCCTTGTCCCTTATTTTAGCCAAAATGTGCCAGCTTTATTGTAGTTTCACATAATGGGTGGCTCATATAAACCCCATAGTTTTTGTGTGGTGTAACCCTAAGGAGGAAATTTTGGGAAGCAATCTTTGGCACAATTTTTCATTTTATAAATATCTCCCACTTCATTAGGGTTTTGCTTTTCTCTCTTCTCTCTCTCCTTTCTCTCATTTTTCTAGGGCTACCAAACAACCCTCTTGAGTGATGACAACTCAAGAGATGTTTCTACAAGCCTCTCTTTTCTTCAAGAGTGGGTAGCCAGCTTGGTCAGGGGGCAATTACAGTTGTCCTCATGTGTTGAATGCCATGTGTGCATCGTATTTATGGCTCCCATCTTCTCAAACTAGGGTTGAATATCATTTAACATCACACTCAGCTAATACTTACTACGCTTAGATACAAAGGTATACTTATTGCCAGATGCGTAATCGTGGTTTTTTAGATGGTCTTTACTTAGCCACCGAAATGATGTTGAATGTTGTGGTTTTAAACTCCGAAGGTCAGAGATGGATGTTACCTCGTGGTTTCGACTCAATAGGAGTGATTCTAGGGTTAGGTTTGCGGTTAAACAAAGATCCGCTATGGCTTCGACTATAAATGCTTGTCATAATGCGCAGGATAAAACCCCGAGGACACTTGCTTCGCCTCTATGTTATCAAAGCAAGACCTAAATCTTCAAAGTTACCTTTCACACATCACTTTCTACTTTACGCTTATTCAGCCAAACTACTTCACACCGTTTTGAAACAACCAAAATCCAAAATAGAAAGCCTTATCTTTTCACACTTATGCAAATCATTCCTCAAAGGATGAAAACCCATCCCCGTGTTCGAATTCTAGACCGCCATATCGCATTTGACTACGACAAGAGGAGGAACTTAGGATATAAATTTTGCTGATTCCGCTCAACCTACCAGGTACTAATCATATATCCGAGAGATCGTCCATTACTGGAGTACCGGGTGATCCATATGGTCGTGATAGAGACCGAGGTTTACTGCGCAAGACTTTTGGAAGAGTTTCCAAAAGGCTATGGGCACACGGCTGACCATGAGTACAACTTTCCATCCACAGACAGATGGTCAGTCAGAGAGGACCATACAGGTGTTAGAGGACATGTTGCGAGCATGCGTCCTGGATCATAAGGGTAGCTGGGAAGAGCATTTGTCCTTAGTGGAATTCGCACAATCGCGATCGTTTAGTATACAAATGGTACCATATGAGGTAATTTTCTCAGAGATGAGGCCATGCATCACCGATATGTTGGACCAAGGTGAGAGAGCTCCATCATCGGTCTTGATCTGATTTTTAGAGACACCTCCGAGAAGGTGAGTTTGATATTTACAAATGCCTTCTCACGCGCCGTGAGCCTAAGAAGAGCTAGGTCAGATGTGCGACGCCGACCCTTAGAGTTCGAGGTCGAGATCTGGTTTTCTCGGGGCGTGATGCCTAAGAGAGGAGGGTCAGTTCTAAGAAGTTTAGGAAGCTATCACCAAGGTTCATTAGGCCCTTCGAGATACTTGAGAGGGTAGGCACTATAGCGTACCGGTTGGCTTTACCGCCCAGCATGTCAGGTGTCCATGAGGTATTCTACGTCTCCATGCTCCGGAGGTACACTCTAGATCCAAATATGTAAAGGGATCGGGAGAGACAGTTGACACTGATGGGACTTTCGAGGAGGGACCAAAGGCGCATTAGCATAATGGATCGGGTTTTGCGAAGCAAGACCGTGAGGCTAGTGAGGGTGCTATGGCAGCACCGTGGAGTGGATGAGTCAACGTGGGAGCACGAGGGCACGATGCGAGCCACCTATCCCTTCTTATTTAGGGATGAAGGTACGTGGTTTAGTCGTTTAATTCTTAAATGACTAGTTTACATGCATGGCATAGTGCACGTTGCATGTGCATGTGATTTGTCAGGATTGCATGTAATTTCGATGAAATTTTTTGTTGAGGAGAGAATGTAAAACCCGAAAAAATTCTAATTTTCTGAAAAATGATAAAATGGTAATTTCGATCAAAATCCGAAAAATTTTCTAAATTTCCGTGACGACGAAACGCACTTCACCATCGTAATCGCCTCACAAATCTAGCTACCACGTCGACCGGGCCGACCGAGACGAAATTTCACGCTGAGGCACCGATGTCGAGTAATCGCGGTTACAACTTGTGAGAGATATGTGATGCGACAAAAGTCACCTACTACATGACGTACTCTATTCACACATGTTGCATGATTAGTGAGATGAGGAGATGAATGCACCTAGATTAAGCCATGTCAAAATGATTTTAAAAAGCAAACTAGCCACTGCGAATTAATAGAAAAGATTTAAAATAAGATCAAAAGAGACTCTTCTCTCCTCCATTGGAACAAAACGTGGCAAAGAGGGGTGGGAACATCGGTTTCAGAGAGAGGAAGGGTGACTTCCAGATTTCGACTCTCTCTCTCTCTAAAAAAGGGTGGCACTCGCCCGCCTTTCGCAGCGTGCCGATCTACGCGGGCAAGCGGGCTACGCCAAGACCGCATTTCGCGGAGTTCACAACTCCAAGAGTGTAGATCTTTCCTACTTGGTTTATTCTTTGGCTAAGAGCCATTTTAATTGATGGGGATTTGTCGAGGTCCGATGACCGTGTTTTCGGGCCCCAAAATATTTGAACTAGTGAAGAAAAATCTTTATATTGCTGCGGGAACAAAGGTCGTGTGCCTAGGTTCTAATTGCTTCACGTGATTTGTGTGTTGTTAAGTGATTCAAAATGAATTGCGTGGATTGTTATTAGGCCATGTGAGCTAATTTTGGTGTTATTGATTGTGAATTGAATAACATGAATTATGTGAATTAAATTTTGTTAATATATACATGTAAAATATATTAGCATGAATTGTGTGGAAATGACATAATGCATTTCATATGCACCGGGGCACCCTAGATGGTAGGTGTGAGTGCATGACATGAAACAAAATGAAAAAAGAAAAATGAAAACGATTGGAAAAGGATTTTCAAGGAATATTTTCCGAAGAATCAAGTTCTTGCAGAAATTGGCCCAAATACCATCTCGTATGCTGACCTACGATCATGCTTTCGAGAATTACCCAAAGAATTCACCCTCGTAGGGCTGTCCAATATATTTACCGAGTTCTGCAGTAAGTTTTCGAGTAACAAAACCTTTGCTTTGAAAACTATATTTTTGCTCAGATTTAGCTTAGGCGTTGTGTGAGAGAGCTCTGAGACTTGAGATAATGGATCGTGGCACGTAGACATTCAAGAGTGATCACGATATTCGTCGAAAGTATGCTTGGTTGCAATTACATGTGCACTTAGCGGAGTAAATTCATGTAGGAAATTATCACTCATCGGGCATTGCTCACCCCGTCGAGGATCATTATTTCGTGCAGTGAGCGTTTCTACATTTACGCCTATTGGGAGACCGATTTTTATAAGAAAGCCGGATTGTGGCTTTGATGTTTTTGTATAACATGTCTTAGAAATTGTAAATTTTAATATATGTTTGAATTAAGAGTGACTTATTAACTCTTGAACCATGTACAGGAAGGCTGGGATATATTTCCAGAGTATTGATGCATGGGCCCAAGTGGCCATTTTTACTCACACATGGACCCGGTGTGGTCATTGTAAAATGTTGGGACAGGTTGTATCTTGGGTAGAGCTCCCCATACAAAGGAGACTCTGCCCGATTTTCTTTAAATCTTTAGTCTTGGACAAGGGGACTCAACATGGGTGTCGGTTGCACATCCACGAATATTCCACGGGCTGACGGGTTGTCAACGGATCCCCGGGAAATGGGGCGTCACATGGTTTGGTATCACTCCATTACTATTCGATTTCTTACTTGTAATGGGTCCTTCCACGAGCTATTGGTAATTTTCATATCTTATGTATTTATTAAACTATATTTTATTTGATTTTTTTTAGCATATGAACTCATCTTTTATTTGGTTTGCAAACCAGTAGCATAAATCAAATATATGATAGTGCACCTTCAAAGGATATGCATATTTGTAGATTATGTACTAATGTATTGGAGGCTATACATGAGATGGATTGGTTAGATGCTCCATATAGTATTGGTGTTGTTACACAACTTCAACCTTCATCACGAGGCATGAAGACTAGAGGACGAGGTTCACGTGGGAGGGGAACTAGACATACTCCAAAGAGCCAAATTGATATTAGGGTTGTCACATCGTGAACCTCAATCTAGAGGTCCACGAACTAGAGGAGGTAGAGCTCATAGGATGAGGACTAGTCATACATTTGATCTTCCAGGTGCACCATCAAATGACATTAGCCCACTACCTATGGAGGATACTCATATTAGACATATGGAGGTTCCATCCACACCACCTACAGTACCACTTGTTGCATCATCTCCGCAACCATTGGAAGTTATGTCCAATGCTGAGGAGTTAGTACCTATAGCCAATGTTGATCAAGAGAGACAAGATGATGATCATGGTTGAGGACATGGTAGGAGATGTGGGAGGAGATATGGTCGTCGTGAGCATGAGAGGGTTCACGCTAATCTCATAAAACCAATGGTTGGACATCATGGACGTCTAATACGAAAAAGGAAGGCTCCTTCGTGCGGTAATCATTGAGGATGTTACTACATTTGACTTATATTTCCAATATTGTTAGTATTTTGGATGTTGGTACATGTAACGTGTATTTTGGATACTTCTACTTGTGATTCATGTTTTTGGATATTATCGATACTTTCGATGTTTGATACATTGTATGGAAAGGTGTCGACTTGGTTAATTTGGTTTAATTTATGTTCGATATAAAAGTTGTTTTATAGAATGGTCTAAAGGTGTCTCTTAAAGTAACACCTTTAGTATAATTTTTGTTTTATGAAATAAAAGTTGTTTAATAGAATGGTCTAAAGATGTATCTTGAAGTAACACCTTTAGTATAATTGTTGTTTTATGAAATAGTGCAAAAGTGTTTTTTTTAAAGACACTTTCAGTGTAAATTCAAAATTTTCAAAATTATGAAGATATCTTTTCTAAAGAAACTTTCAATATGACATTTCAACAATTTAGAAAGTGTTTCTTCAAGAGACACTTTCAGCTTATATTAAAAAATTTTAAAATTATATAAAATGTCTCTTTAAAAGACATTTTTAATATAACATTTCAACAATTTAGAAAGTGTTTCTTCAAGAGACACTTTCAGTTTTTTGAATTTGTAGAAAATGTTTCTTGAAGAGACACTTTTAGCTTAAATTCAAAAAATTTAAATTATAGAAAGTGTTCTTTAAAAAACACTTTCAATGTTAATTCAAAACTTTGAAACTTATGATGTCTTTTCAAAAGACATTTTCAATATAACATTTCAACGATTTAGAAAGTGTCCCTTGAAGCGACACTTTCAGTTTTTCAAATTTTTAGAAAGTGTTTCTTCAAGAGACACTTTCAACGTAGATTCAACAATTCTAAAATTATAGAAAGTGTCTTTTTAAAAGACACTTTCAGTATAACATTTGAATAATTTAGAAAGTGTTTTTTCAAGAGATACTTACGGCTTAAATTCAAAAATTTTAAAATTATAAAAATGTCTTTTCAAAAGACACTTTCAGTGTTAATTCAAAACTTTCAACATTATGAAAAGGCCTTTTCAAAAGACACTTTTAATATAGCATTTCAACAATTTAAAAAATGCCTCTTCAATAGACACTTTTTATTTTCCTAAGTTTTTAAAAAGTGTTTATTTAAGAGATATTTTCATCTTAAATTAAAAAATTTTAAAAGTCTCTTTAAAAGACACGTTTGAAGTAAAATTTTCAAATTTTTTAAAAGTCCCTTGAAGAGATACTTTTTTAAAGTATTTTTTTAAAAGATACTTTTAAAAAGTGTCTCCAAAAGACACTTTTTATGCTACACTATATTTATGAATATTTCTAAACTTTTATTATTTGAGTATTTTTTTTACACTAAATATCTAAAAAGCCCATACAAGAGGTGGACAGGTGGCTTTGGGGTTCACACGCGGTTATTTCCCCACAAACTCGCGCAGAAGACTTCGATATCATCGATTAAGACATTGGTTGTATTATCTAGCATTTCTTCAACAAAGTATTATTTCCTATGGAAAAATGTTTTCAAAACAGTTTGGTAATCTAGAATTGACTTGTATGAAGTAAAATTTTATTCGCTATGATAATAATAGTTGAAAAAACAATGAAAGAATTTGCTACATTATTCTCTACTCACCATCCATATTTTTGACAATAATAACCATGAGTATAATTTTTAACATTTCTATAAATCATTATTTTTATGTGTCAAAAGTTTTTTTTTTTTTTAAATTTTTGTATTTTTTTAGATAATTGAATTTTTTATTTAAGGAATTGTTATATAATAATTTAAAAAACATAAATTTAAAATCATCCTCTGAAAATTGATCTTAAGATTCTAATAGAAATTCAAAATCTTTAATATCCTCAACTTCTGTAATGTTCTCAAACGTATTCTCTCCGGTTCCTCTTGAGGATCTTTCATCCATATCTTATTCTTATATATGCAATTTTTTCATCCTTTTCTCATATTGCATACTTCCATATCTGTTCCAATATGCTAGCTTTGAGATTTTGATCACGTTTCATAATTATCAAAATATTTCATCTTCATAAAAATCTCACCCAATCTAATCTTCCAGGTTTTATTTGCACAATTAACTCCTTCAAATCTTCCTCTTTCATCTCCGTAAATATCTTCTCATAAATTTTAAAATATTATACAAGTAATCTTGGTCAACCATCTCGTCTACATCCTTTATAACTTCGAAATTTTTGAAACATGTAATGAATTTTCGCTTAAGACTCCAACAAAATCAGATTTATAAATAATTTATACCTTCACAGATCAATTAATTTATATATTAGAAGAAAAAAAATAATATATATATATATATATATATATATATATATATATATATATATATATATATATATATATATATATATATATTTGGAAAAACTGAAGAAATTAAAGATAAAATTCAACTTTCATGACTTTTACATTTAAATTTTGAACAAAAATTTGTTTTTTTAAATATAACGACTTTCATGAATTTTGTCATTTGGTCGCTACTACTTTGGCAAAAAGGGAGTGCTCTGAATTGCGATATAAAAAACAAAAATTCACGAAAAATTTCTTTATTTAAAAAGCAAACTTTATGTTCATGGTTTAAATACAAAAATCATGTAAAAATGCAGGATTTTAATATTAATTTTCCCATACATATATATATTAAGAACATAAACTTATTTAAAAATTATTGAAATAAAAATAATGAAGTTTTAAGACCTAACAAATTAATATGATTTAATAACACCATATATTTGTAATAAAATTTAATAAATTAAATTTAAAATAAAATACTTCATATATAAGGAGTTTGTTGAAGAGGAAAACTCAACTAGGAAAAATGTTATCGTCATACGCATCATGAAGCCAGGCGAGCGAATCCCTAGGGGCAATGCTAGTACATATTTGTGGAAAGGTATAAATGTAGAAACTGCAAAGTTAAAACAAGGCTACGTTTTCGAACTTGGGGATGGAAAGAGAATTAGATTCTGGGAGGATGTTTGGTGTGGGGGGAGTGTCCCTTTGCACCTCCTTCCCTACTCTTTACAATATAGCAAGGACAAAAAGGGCTAAGGTGGCTGAGGTGTGAGAGTCTTCAAGATAGGATGGAGCTTGGAATCCGAGATTTTCAAGAGCCTTTAATGATTAGGAGTTGGAGCAAGTTCAGAATTCTATCGAGTTGACCAATAATAAACTTATTATCCCGTGGAAAAAAGATAAATTAGTGTGGAAAGGGAATAAGAATGGTTAGTTCTCAGTGAAAGTGTATTGTAGCTTGCTAGAGGTAGGACCTCCCTTGAAAGCCCCCACCAATATTATTGTAACCCCTATGTGCCCACTAAAGTGGGTTTTTTGCCTGCAAAGCTTAGTGGGGAAAAAATATTAACAATGCAACAATTAAAGAAGAGGGTTACCAGTTAGCAAACAGATGTCCCTTTTGTAAGAAAGAAGATAAAGGGTTAGATCATATTTTAATCCACAGTCCATCAATTTGGGGACTTATAAAGTTAACTCTCTATCTCTCACTGTGAGCTATTTGGCCCTATCCCTACATAAGAAAGATCTGGGGAATTTTGCAGTCGAGATCACCCCGTGAAAGGGGGTTAATGTCATAAATTTGTGATGGTAGCCCTCTCAACATTTTTTGTGAGATTCGGAAAAGCAAAGAACATATATAATGGCTGCTCAAGAATATGCCTTTCTTTCTCAACATATCGAACATCGTATCTCTAGCCTTTACATTGGGCAATAATTATTCCAAATATGAATATTTATGTTGTTACATCCCTATGAGCACAGATAAAATAATTTCTAAGAGCCTAATTTATTGCTTGGCTGGTTTGTTGGCTTTAAACCTTCTTGTTTCTTTGAAAAATGCTTTAATGACCCTTCCTTTTGTTTACTCCTCCTTTTTAGGACTTCGGATTTGCCTTTACCTTTGTTTCTTTAACATGAAGCCTCAATTTCCTTTACCTACCAAAAAAGTATATATAATTAATACAATAATTTATAATAATTTGACGTTATGATAAACTGCACGCACCATGGCAATGATCATACCTAGTATAAGAAATAGGATCGTACCTAGTATAAAAAATAGGATGGGTCCAACCGGTTGGTCACAGTTGACTTACAATGGGCCCATGACATGTTACATGTTGCAGTATCTTTGTAAGGCCATGGATTTTGGTCTATGTTGGTTTGGGCCTAAAAATACATAATGTGGGCTTAGATAACGTCATGGGCCAAAAACCATACGCTCTTAGCCCAACAGTGCTTCTGCATGCCAGTTGATCATCAGAAGGTACAACTTTCTGCTCACTCAAACCGGAGGGCCTTGACTTTTGAGCTGTCTCAAATTCAATGATACCCCCCCTCCAACCTCAAATATGGAAAAGTAGGTTTATCAATTCGAAAATTATTATATATAGATCACCAAGAATTAAATTTAAGGGATTCAGGGTTATTAGGAAAAAAAAATTATGGATCCATAAATGTATTATCATAACTAATAAATATACTATCATAATCAATAAATATACAAGTTATATTTACGGGTTATGGTAATATATTCATTGATACACAGTTATTACTTTTGATAACTTGAATCACCTAAATTCAAATCTTTATGACCTATGTATAATAATTTGTAAATTGATAACTTAGAAGCGTACTTTTCCCAATGTCATCCACTTCATCATCGCAAAAGTTGTTGAATTCCCTTTATAAAATATCCTCTAGTCAGTCCTCCTTTCATTTCGTTCGGTTTTCGCTTAACAAAACGGCGTTTAACTATTTCCACCAAATTTTTTGCACTTCGTTTGATAAACTATCAAAACGCTCAAATCATCGTTCCAAAATTTCCAATACTTTAATTTTTTGCATTACGTTTGAGCAACAAAATTTGTGAAACTCTTAATCGAAATTTTAAAACGAAAAATCGTTAAAATTATAAAAGAGGCAAAGACCTACTTAACGAATTTGTATCACGGTCAACAAAATTTTTTTAAATGAAAATAAATTATACCAAAAAACCCTTATAAATAATATAATATTTTACAAATATCTCTTGGTTAGTTTGAATAGTTTTAAAAAGTTTAGATCTATTATTATTTTTTAAACATATTTATGTCTTTTTTACAATATTATTAGAATAAATATTTTTTTTACATATTTTTAAACATGTTATTTACAATAATTAATAATTGTAGTGAAAATAAAATATTATTAGAAACTCTATTTATTTTGGATAATATGTAATTTAATGATAATAGTAAATATATGTACACATAATTTTCTTGATTCAAAGATTTACGCTATCAAACAATATATTTATCTTCAAAGATTCAATCTGTTAAGAACTTATCAAAACAATTTTTACAAGACGCATTCAATACTTACGAAATTCAAAGACTTAATTTTTCTCAACACTTATTTTTCAACACTTAATTTTCATTTTATCAACACATTTTTAGACACCTGCTCTATCTCGCGGCTTAAATCCTCATATATCCCTGTGAGTAGTTCCTGGACATTTCAGAAAATAGTCTTGAAATTCATTTCCTTTTGTAGCAGTCACTTCCTGTAATGCAACAGGAGGGAAAAATAATAATTAGAACTAATATAATAGGAATTTAGTTTCCAACCAAATAATATTCAAGAACAAAAGCATCTCACAAGCTCAGGTAACAGGACAAATGCGTGGGATCTTATGGGAGATGCTTTGATAAGGATTTGTCAATGAATTTCCTATCATGATTACATAAATAAACACTGCAAATAAAATGACATCATCGGAATTTTTGTGTGTGGTCCGGCGAATACACACCAATGAGAGAGGTGAGATTGATTTTATTTTGAATTATGTTTGCACTGATTAAAAATACAGTGATCAAGATGGAAAATACTCCATTGGTTTTACTAACAGTTATTGGAAATAAATAAACTGGAAGGATCAAAGAGCAAGAAAAAAAATCAATATTTCTAAAGGAAGATGTAAGGTTGGCAGCTAATGTTTTTTGTACATAAAGACTGGTATGCATAAATTATATAGTAAAAGAAAAAGATACAGCAGAGTACACTGGGCGTATGGAAGAAGCACTTAAAAGCAAAGCCTCAAAAGATAGAGCACGAAAAACAAATTGACGCTCAAAAAGACCATACCTACCATACAAAATCAAATAATGATAGAACTTCACTTTAAGTAACAATTACTTGCTGAAAGATTATTATAAACACAATTTACCATTAATTCGTCACTTTGTTGTTGCTTTTTTTTTTAAATATCTCTCTCAAAGCCCTTCGACCAGGTCTCTGACCAAATTTTGCAACAAATTGCAAGTGGAGGCAGCTTTTCTACACTTTTTTCCTTTTCTTTCTACAGATACATGCCAACTTCAAAGGAAAGGAAGGATCACACTTGCACTCCATACAAAACAATAGAGGTGTCATAAATTAATCCTCAGCTAAGTACGGGAAATGTAAGTGGATCCTAGTTTGGTAGAAGATAACATATATTCATCAGTTGTCATCCTCTCTAAAGATGATCTTAAGGTCCAAACTTTTCTCCAACTGGCTTTCCATGCCAAAATAAGCTCACTTGGACATGACACACAAATTCCAGATTATCTTCACTAGAAACAGTACCTACCTCCCCTCTTCTAAATCATTTAGTGTTGGGAAAGACTATCAAATACAATTATTCTAAAAATGACATTTCCCTATTTATGTGCTAAAATAGGTTCAACAATCAAACTAGCCAACAATAAAGTCAACCAAGTAACAATAAATCAATCACAATGAAACAATAATGTTTAGGTGGAAAACCCCCAATGGAAAAGGCTAAATACCACGAGACCCAAAGGCCACTTAAACTCCCACTATTTCAATTATGACAATAATGAGTTACACCAAGTTCTTCTCTACTAAGCAAACTAGAGGCTCACAACAACAATACATAAAAAAAAATATCATTATTGGGAAAAAAATCATTATTGGAAACAAACATCATCATCAATGATGGATAATTCAAGAGAGTATGAAAATCTCATCAAAAGGTGAATGACCAAATGAGTATTGTGAAGAGAGTTAACCAACGATTCAAACTGTTAGGATTGAAGAGTATTTCACATGAATCACTACAAAATTTGAGCCAAAAAAGAAATAAGGTTTGGTCTTCCATCTTCTTGTCAAAGAGTTTCAAAACCCTAGCCCCAATTTCTCTCTCTAAAATCTTCCCTCCCTTTTATCCTTTTTTTCAAAATTGTTTCCCGACATTAGCAGCTTCTCCCCTTTTGATTTTCCTTTTTTGTTTTTGTTTTTAAAGACATGGGCTTTGCCCCATTAAGAGGGATCCAACTCACTACATGGGTGGACCCAACAAATCTTCCCCTTTGCCTCATGTCGTGGGCTCAACGAAGCTTCTCTTTGCCTAAAAGCTTCTAGCTTCTCCTTAGGCAAACACTTAGTTAACATGTTTGATACATTCTCACTAGTATGTATTTTCTCCAAACACAACTGCTTTGACTCAAGCACATCACGAATCCAGTGATATCTAACATCAATATGCTTGATCTTGAATGGTCAATTCTCGAGAGGTGACTAGTACTCGCTATCTCAGAAAAACATACTTCTTTGTTGCAACCCCAATTCTTCTAAGAATTTTTCTCATCTACAAAGCTTCTTTACAACCCCCTGTAATAGTAATGTACTCAGCTTCTATGGTGGATAATGCAACACATTTCTGCAACTTGGATTGCTAAGAGACATCCCCCCTCTGCAAAAGTCATCAAGAACCCTGAAATGGACTTCTTGGAATCAACATCACCTCCCATGTTTGAATCTATGTATCCATCTAGCATAGGCTCACCACTGCCAAAACATAAGCACACCCTGGAAGTGCCTACAAGATATCTTAGTGTTGACAGACCAAAACACATGTACAAATTTATGACCCTATTACCAAAGGACTATTGTCTAATCCCCAGCAACCTTGCCATAAACTGGTGGAAATTATAATAGGTAGAATGTAAACTTCTTAAAATAAGTCATATTCAAAAGCTTTGTTTTGATTTCCATATTCTCGTTATGCACAGTCAAGTAGTAAAATGGATTTAAGTCCGCATATCATCCCACGTAGATCCTGCAAGAATTCGAAATCAACTACCCCGACTCACTCAAGCTCCATACTATTCGAACGATAAAATCATAGTGGAGTTCAAAGATTCGATGTCAAAATTCTAAGTAACAAAAGGAAATAACCGAAATAACCAACAATCGAGAATAAGAATAAAGAATAAGTGAATTTCTAATAAAGAAATGAATATCAATAGTTATCCTTCAAGACACATCAATAAAACAGCGATAGCGGAACTGGTCAATTCCTCGTAGTTAAAACTGATAGAATTTCTTGACTAACCTGAAGTTTCAGCAAAATCGTCTAAGGTAATTGTACAGAATGATCTCTCCACACTCCATTTCATTATCTATCTTATGACCGATTCTCTCGAATACAGTGGAATTAGATAAATTCACTTTTTTAAGAGGACTTCTCAATCCGGGGTATTTTTCTTTTACAATACTTCATACCCATTTTATGGACTGTGAAACCTTAACCCCAAGTTATCGGGTCAAGTAAGGATATACAACTTCCGCATCTCTCCTCCTCCTAAATTAGGATAGATCAACCTTTCCTTTGATTAGACTTCATTTAACACGGGATTGGTCTCACTATCCGACCGAGGTGAACTCTTTCGTCATGGCGGATAACTCATTCAACTCATTCCTTGACTTCAAGTGAGTAAGAGGATTTATCCAAGTGAACTCTGCAAACGCAAAAAGGATCCCTAATAAAGAAAAGTTAGCACTTCAAAGAACCAGACATTACTCCCCGTGATTGTCTTCCCTGCGGTCACGCAGAGGACTTCCTTGAAATCGGTAATGACGCTAATTCTTAAACGGGTATAAGAAACCGGTATTCGTATCCAAAATCAATAAAACCAAAATCTGAAGTAAATTGTGAACCGGAATTAACAAACCGCTAAAACTACTGGCAGAAAGATAAATTCGACGATAACGCTCAATTAATGGAAGTCGGATTCCTCAATACTAAATTACACGATACAAAGATTCCTTCCGATCATAAGAAAATCAGAAGTCAAAATCAACAATCGACCTGCAATTTGTCTCGAATCAAATGACCTGTGTAGTAATTTGAAAAGAAATAGAAATCGCATTCAACAAATAAAACGA
The DNA here is from genome assembly GCA_016808115.1 of Tetrastigma voinierianum. Lineage (NCBI taxonomy): Eukaryota > Viridiplantae > Streptophyta > Magnoliopsida > Vitales > Vitaceae > Tetrastigma > Tetrastigma voinierianum. Next base: position 82,354 of record JAEQBH010000648.1, on the reverse strand, counting down.
TAAATATCTAGATTTGGGAAGGCATGAATGAAAATACGAAACATAATCCGCTTCTAAAACGACTAAAACAACAAAAAATAAAAAAAAATAAAAGAAAAGAAAGAAAATGAGCTGAAGAATTCGCACTCTCTCGTCTGCGGGCCGCCAAGCTACTTGAATGAGCCGATAGCCGGTATTTATAAATGGTTTCACTGGGCCCAATCCCAATGTATCCTCGGGCCAGGACTTCAAAAGAGCTGTGCCCGTTATCGCTTTCAAGTCGCTACTTCGCTTCTTGTCGTGACATCATCGAGGTCGCGGATTCGACCACGTCGCCACTTCAAAGGTCCACTATATAGCTTTTTATTTAATATTCTTGATGTCGCCGGCATCACCATCTTGTCGCGACATCACTTCCATTCCTTACGTTTTGACCGATGATTTCCCGAAGCGTCGCGATTTCAATCACCGTCGCTGGCATCACTTCAAGCTCGCAGCTTCACTTTCTTCGGATGTCGACGATCAACCTCTTGTCGCTTAATTTCACCAAGGACCGCAGATTTCAACCGGTGAAGCTCGATGTCGCGATTATCACTTTGATGTCGCTGACATTGCTTTACGACTGGGCAGATGACCCATAGTAGTTCCCGATGTCGCGACTTCGATCTTCGTCATAATATCTTGTCACGCCAGCGCATTTCAATCGTCTCGACGTCGCGGACTTCGCAAGTCTCCACGGTCCGCTCTTGATGTCACACATCGAGCTGACTCGCCTCGCTTCGTATGATCGCTTTGATGTCGCTGACATCACGGCCTCGTCAGACATCCATTCTAGTTCCTCGCAGCTTCACCGAAACAGCCCGATGTCGCGACATCGATGTTGTCGCGACATGGGCTCAAGTCTCCACACCCTTCACTGCTGGTTCCCATGTCGCGATCGATCCTCATGTCACATCCACTTCTATGGCTTTATACCTTCACTTGATGGTTTTTTTGACACGTGACTTCAGCCTCCATCGCGACGCCAGCTCATTTCCTTTATTTTTATTCGCTGGTTTCTTGAGTGTCGCGATTTCGTTTTGTCGTGGATATCACCTTAGATCTCGAGATTTTCGCGAGCTTTTCGCAGCCGCGATTTTTGCTCGCTTGCCGCGACACCAGCTGCAGCCGGATTCCATTTGCGAAGCTGATTTTCAATCACTGTGTCTATGTCGCGATATCAATTTACTTCTTCCTGTGGCTTTCAATCATTGATGTCGCTGGGAGATCGCATTGAGGTCGCGACCTGCTTTATGACTCGTTAGCCTTGATCTCATTCTGCTCCCGATGTCACGACATCGCTCATCCTTGTCACGACATCACATCATGCCTCTCACAAGTCTCCACTCGGCCCGGTTCCTTCGATGTCACGACTCGATCCCACGGTCGCGACACTCAAATTTCATTTTTCATCTTCTCATGCGCCATGTCGCGACTCCATAGCTCGTTATCCCCGTCGCTAGACTTCAACCTGGTCAGAACCCCCAAAACCCATCAATGACTTTAGCCTGCTTCTTCCTTTCGCTTCTCCGTCTACTTACGTCAGACTTTATCCACTTATTTCAGATTTTTCATCGCTTTTTTTCTTCTTCTCTGCTTCCTCCTCGCTAATGACAACAGAGTTTCTTCTCATAATTCTGTATATTAAATATTTCATTTTAACTGAAAAATAAACAGAAAAATGGACTAAAAAGAGATGACTTTTAAGCTCATCACTTAGTAACCACTTCATTGCTTCCCAGTGCTCCTTCCCATGATTAGTAAGAAATGGCACAACTCCAATCACAAGTGAGCAATACCCTCGCTCTAGCATAGATCATAGCATACATCAAATCATTTAAATATCTGCTTTACATATAAACTTTCTCCATCCTTCTTCATCAGAGACATTGCTTAGAGTTGCTTTATATTCATAAGTGGAGAAATAAAATGCTTTAGTTTTGCTCATGTTGAATCTTAAGAACCTCTCTCACGTAGCTTCTGAGATAACCAAAGCTCATATTCTTCCTAATACGGAGATCTTCACGCCTCAAGTATTTGTTCTCGCTCTATCCAAGTCTTTCATGCATAAAAAGATTCTGCTGCCCTCCCTTCCAACCCGACTAATCTTGCTGAATCATGACCTCAATTATCAATATGTCAACATACAGGACGAGGATAATAAAAATCCATCACTCGAGAACTTTCTAGTGAACACATAATGATCAGATGTGGTTTTGTTTTGTACCCATGTGAATCATCATGAAAAGCTCTAAACTTCTCGTATTCACTACCTTGGTGCTTCTTGCTTCAGTCCATACAAGCTCTTCTTTAAATTGGCAATAGCTAAGATTTTCTTTCTCATATTTCCAAATCCTTCGTGTTGCCGCATGTAGATTTTCACTAAATCACCATTAAATGCACTTTCACATCAAGTTGCAAACTCTAAATCAGGCTTGTATTTATACACCAAGAGAAACACCTAATGTATTTTTATCATCCTGTCCACCATATATGTAATATTCTCCAAAGTCACGCCCTCTCTATGATCTGAACCTCCAACAACCAATCATGCCTCAGTACTCTGTTGGCTGCTCATCTGCTCTTAGTTTCAATCTGCACCACCACTTTTGCTATATTTCTCATTCTATGGCAATCCTCACCTCAAGTCATATATGGTTCTATTTTTTGAAACTCCTCTAAAAATTCTACCCTTCTGTGATAATAGTAATTCTGGCCAACCAAAATTTTAGATCTCGGATGAGACAAACGGATTTCACCATTAGACTCGTCTCTACGAACCCAGCTACCACGTCACACTCTCACTCACCCAGATAGTCGGAATTTCACTGCTTTTGAGGCAACTGTGCTTGGTGCAAGTGACACCTGCGGCCACGTATGACCAAGAGGTGCCACATGCCTCATGTGCAAAGAAATGAGTCATCTGGACCCATATATATCACGTGCAACATGCATCTGGTGGAAACCATTTATTGCTATGACAGAAACCAACAACCACCGAGGCTGACACGTGCATTTATATTTGACAAGTCTTCTGACCTCAAATCTCTGACCTAAACTGCTTGGATAGAGCAAGAGAGGAAAATAAAGAGAGAGCAAGAAAGAGTGAAAGAGGCATGAAGAGAATTTAGAGTGGAGAAGCTCTCATACTTCTCTCTAAATTTCCCATGCTGATCTTTAATTTCCACGGTTCCAAGCTGAGTGCTATAAAACAGCTTACCTCACGCTTAGAGCTTCAACAAGACCATATTTTGAGTTCAATCTATATGGTTTTCTCCTACTTGATTTATTCTTTTATTGCAGCTATTTTAATGCTACAGATGCTCTGTGCTGTGCTTGCCTGTCTGTTCTCTAAATTCATTTTATAAATTTTAGAGTGTTTGTATAGTTCTCAAATTGCTTTATTTCGTATGTTGTGTGTTGATATAAATATTTTATATTGAATAATATGTTAAGCAGCCATGATGCATTGCGCTCCTTAAGATGGACTGTCGGTTTGTTTATTAGCCCAAGCGAACTAATTTTGGTGTTATTGCTATGAATGAATAACATGTTGATTGTGTATGATTTTCATTAATGTATGCATGCATGATATATTAACATGAATTATTAAATGCATATTGCATCATTTGTTATACCATACCAAATTATATATAATATAATAGCTATTATGAAAATATGGACATTAAATGTACTTATTTATATTTTAAGAATTGTTTTTGAGTTTGTCAATAGTTCATTTTATATACTCATGACAGCTTTAAGAGTTATCTAGAAATTCACTCGAGGTCCACAGAATTTTATCGGAATTGGTATTATGTTTTCTCAAGACTCCAAAAACCTCATGCTCTCGAAAATATCAGTTTCCTCACACCAACAAAAGCAATGCTATGGTTTCATGAGGCTCCACATTTGCATTTCATTTGTTTCACATTCATCCACAACATTTACACATTCATAGGACCCATATGTTTTACTGAACAGCATGCTACTTGCACACACTTGTTTTGAAAATCTCATATAGACCTCATCACCTTTGGGATCATAGCTCACTCTTATCATGATCCTTCAGTACAAGAGTATTTGAAGATAGCGCTTTCTCTAGAGGCGCTTTGGAGTAAAGAAAGCATACTTGTGGCTTCTGATTTACATTTTTGTAAAACATGTAAGAACATTATAATTAATACACAGCAAGAGTGCAAGCTAACTCCTGCCAAACTACAACATAGTTAATATATTTGGTGAGCACAGACGGTCCCACTCTAACATTTTACTCATGCCTGAGTCCAAAGCATATATTCATTCTGCGGTGCACAAACACTCACCCACCACCCATTCCTGCTTGCTTACTTTGCTGTTTTAAATGATCTCTGGTGTCTGTGGTGTCAGGCTTTTGCTGCTTGAATCTCATTACCTTCTCAAATGCTTTAACCTACTATTTCTACTTCCTACAATGATTGTGTGTTTGCTTTCTATTGCAAGTTATCAAGATGATTCACAGAGAACATCTTATGGGCTACGATGCTCTCCGCAGATCTTCCTAAATGTGGCTCATATGGGTGGTAGTGGAGGTTATCCATCAACTAGTTCAATTGGCTCAACATCATCAACTATAGGGTCATCTTCATTTTCAGTGACACCATCAACTTCCTATAACTCTCCCTCATGATTCATTGTTGGTGGAACAACTGGATCAATACTAATTGGAATTTCTGTTAGGCGAACTAACTCTTTCAACCTTTCTCACTATCATCAGCCAAGTTGGTCTTCAAGAAACACAATATTCTCTCTGATAATTCGTGCTTCATTTAAACTACTACACATTTCATTGCTTGACAATATTATCTTGACTTAAGGGTAATATATGTCAAGATTGTCTATTCAAATGAACAATTATGATATATACAACTTGTTTATATTAATAATGACATATATTAAATTTGTTGACTTCTTCCATAACTTATTCGATAGAACATTGATATAATTTTTATGTGTATGTCTCAATGTAGTTAATAAATAAAAACAATAAAAACAAAATTTTTTTATATGTGTAAATCTAATTTACAAACTAAGTATTGTAAATTGGGGTGATCATCCTCTATTTTCGCAAAAGGAAGTTAATGGATTTTAATCAAACTAAGTAAATTTTTTTAGTCTATATAAAATAACAATGAAATAAATTATTATTGATTCACTAATTTATATCAATGAGAAAAAAGTTTATAAGGAATGATCTTGGCTTCATATCCAATTAATAAAAACTAGTTTATTGAAAATTGTAACTATTATTTAAAATTCCTTTATTTTATTAATATAAGTCAATAAAATATTTTAAATTATTTATATTAATATTAGTTAGAATAAAAATTATTTTAAGATCAACATTATTTGTTACATTAATGTTTTTATGTAATTCAATATAAATAGAATTAATCCAAAAATCACCCTTCCCTGGATAAAGATAAAAATTTGAGAGAAAAAAAACAGGGTTTTCAAGAATAAGTTGACTTAGAAAATAAGAATTTAAATTTTGAGATGGTAAAATCAAGACTATTCATTTTCAAATCTCATCCTCGTTGTTCAATTTTAAAACCCTAAGGAATAGATTTTCTCTCACTTGCTATGGCCGCCACTTACCCTTCTTTTCTTCTTCCCCATTATTTCTTTCCCCATCCTCTCTCAACACCCTCACCAATCTCTAGCAATATGATTAGCCACGAGTCATTCTTAGCTAACAATGACACCATCGTCGCCATTCTTGCGCATCGACGATGCTGATCACTACCATTGTTTGCGGACCAAGCTAATCATTTCCATGGTCGTTCATATATGCCATTGTCGGACAATGTTTATATATGCCATTATTTGACCACGTTTATATTTGCCATTGTCGAAGCCAAAAAACGCTGATATCTGTTCCTCACAACACTGATGGTGATCAATATTGCCTCTCTCTATTTCCCCTTCATCCCCCTCTCTCTATCTCTTTTTTTTTCTTCTCTCACCCACCCTTAGATTGCTCCTTGGCCACCTGCAGCCATGTCGGTCCGGGGATCTAACTGTGCTGTGAAGAATATTCATTCTGTTATTAGAAAAGATCAAACTACTATTTTGAATTTTTTTTCAACACATTTTCGTGAAAAGGAGCATTGTTTTTCTTTTAACTAGAGAAACATGTTTCTTAGTTAGATGTCTAAGAGATGAAGGCTGAGATACTTATGATGGAGCAAATCTCAATCTTGATTTGGAGGCATGGCATGTTAAAATATTGTTACTAGCCCCAAAGGAATTATTTTTTTTTGTTTTTTTAGGACGGTAAGATGTTTTAGGAATAGATTAAAAAAGACGGGATTCAACCTTCACTCGATCAACTTCCTTAACCATCTTGAGCATACAACTAGCCCACTTCAAGTATCATGACTGCATCATTATTTAGCAAAGCTTTCGGGATTATTTTACACTCTGCCCATAATCAGACTTCAAAGAGCTTCATAGATGTAAAACCAGGGAAAATTTGAATTTTCTGAAAAAGTAAAACTGTAATGCGTCAAAGCCGTACCTTTAGATCTCGATGATGAAACGGACTTCACCATTGGAATCGTCCTCACGAAATCTAGAAACATGTCTAATTTCGTCGACTTCGGTGACAAATTTGAATTTCACGTTTTTGAGGCACCGGGTGCCAGAAATCGCTTCGCGAAAGACATGTGACGGATAAAATCACCTACTACATGTACTCATGTGACAAGCATGTTTTATGATTATATGATGAGAATGAATGGTTGCATTGTACCAAGTGTCAAAAATCAAGAAAAGTGACATTGGGGAATTAATGAATGTTAAATATGGAGACAAAAAAGCAATAGTTCATCTTCTCCAAATGACACAAAATCGTGCGAAGGTGCAGTAGGGTTAGAGGATTTGAGGTTTTAGAGAGAGAGAGAGAGAGCTCATTCTCTAGATTTTCGGGCTATCTCGACCATTTCGGCTTCTCGACGAGCAAGAAGCAAAGTCGATCTTATCGCGAGGGCTACGCTGCGGCACCGACATTTGGTGGAGTTCACAATTCCAAGAGGTAGGGATCTTTCCTACTTGTGTTATTCTTCGCTAAGAGCCATGAAAATGGTTGGGATGCCCTGAGGCTTGAATTAGCCGTTTCAGCCTCCTCAAAACATTTGAACCGAAAGGGATAAAACCCATTAGTTAGGTCATGAATGCTGCTAACCCGAGGGTTTCACCTGCTCACGTGAATAGTTACGTTGATTTTGTGTGAATTCTTATGATGTTGAGTGATTCAAAATGAATTATTAAATGGTTAATTTAGCTCATGAGCTAATTTTGTAAGTTATTGATTGTGAATTTGAATAACATGATTTATGTGATTAATTATGTTAGATATACATGTTTTATATATTAGCATGAGTTGTTGAGAGATTGGCATAATGTATTCCATATACCAAAGCACCCTCTTAGAATATTAGGAGTGAGTACATGATATGAAAGAAAATAAAAAGGAAAAATGTCTGTGAAAGGAATTTCGACGGAAGATTTTCCGGAGAATTGTGTTGGGAGATATAGCATATTGGGGTTGCGACATGCAAAACATCCCCAAACACAAAAGTCCAGGTCGCAACATCAAAAAGGAAGTTGCGACAAGGAAATGAGTTAAGTGGCGGCAGAACTCCGTTGCGACAGACTTTTTGGGTCGCGACAAAGGTTGCCACACAAATGGAAAGAAATCTTGTCGCGACATGAAATCTGGGTTGGGACAGCAAATATTTGACAAACACCAAGAAGCCATGTCGCAACATTAGAACAAGGTTGCAACAAGAAGTCAAGCTCAGTGGCACGTTTCTGTTTTATCGTGACTTACGTTCATAAAAATGCATATAATACAAGACAATGCCGCAACAAGAGCTAACAGAATGTCAGTTTAACAAGCGAATAGTTAGTCGCACACCAATTTGAAGAAGCGGGCCAACATCAATGCTTCGCAACCAAGAAAACACCGGCCGCCACTAAAATCCAAGGAGAACATGTCTCGTTGCACACCAACCTGCGTGCCGCACCGGGAACTCCGTGTCGCGATACGATTCATCGATGCTGTCAGACATAACTATTTGAGGAATGCACAGAATATTTTCGTGACAATGGAAACTTGGTCGCGACAGAGTTATCATACTAAAGGAGAGAAAAATGTCGCAACAAAAATGTGTTGTTGCAACTCAAGCAAGAATGAGTACAAGATCTTCAAGTCGCGATAGACTACTACATACCTGCAACAAGGACCTACAACAAAGAACACAAAACTCTGTTGCGACACAACTTTCAGGTCACGATTGAGAAGACAACTTGGGCCTAAAATTTAAGGATTCATAAAAGAAGCATTGAAGTTAGGCCCAAACTTTTAGGGCTCTATAAATAGAAAAGATTGAAAAAAGCGAGGTAGCCAGTCAGCAACAATGAACCAGAGTACCTGGGGAGCTGAGGACTCCTTTGTATTATATTTTTCTTTTTCTTTTCTTTTATTTTTCTTATTTTCCTTTTCTTCGTAGATATATTAGCGCGTATTCGAGATTTTGATATGTTATCGATTTGAAGTGCAACTGCTCGTAAGTTTGTAGCGGGAATTAATGTTGAAATTCATTCATTTATGTAAAACCTAAGAAAATTCAATTTTCGGTGCGGTAAAACGATATTTTCGGTCAAAACCCGAAATTATTCTAGATATCGAATGACAAAACGGATTTCACTATTGGAATCGTCTCACAAAATCTAGCTACCACGTTGAATTTCGTTTAATTCAGAGACAGTCGGAATTTTCACGTTTTTCGAGGCACCGGGTGTCAGGTGCCTTAAAACGGCTTGTGAAAGACATGTGATGTGACAAAAGTCACCTACTACATGTACCCATGTGACACATGTTGCATGATTAGTGAGATGATGAAGATGAATGGCTTAGATTAAGCCATGTGTCAAAAATCAAGATGAAGGGACATGGATGCAATTAGTGAAAGTTTAAAATGAGTATGGACAAAGATAAAAATAGTTTTCTCCAAAATAAAGAAGAAAACGTGCAGTGGGTTGTGGATCCAGATTCTAGAGAGAGAGAGTGTGACTTCTTTCTAGATTTCTCGCGTTTCAATTCATCGGCTCCTTCGTGCCAAGAAGTAAAGTTGCCTTACGTAGCGAGGGCTACGCTGGTGACAATCGATTTGGGGTGGAGTTCGACTATTCCAAGAGGTAGGGTCTTCCCACGGCAAGTATTATTCACGCAAGAGCCATGAATGGTCAGATATTTTGAGGCTTGAATTAGTCATGTTTTCGGTCTCAAAACACTTTAACCGAGCGAAGATCCTTTTGCGTGAAGGTCGTGAAATGCTATCGACCCTGTGGCTCTACTATTCACGGTATTGCTGTGTATTTTGGGTGATTCAAAATAAATTACTTGATTTACTAATTAAATTTCACGCGAAATTTAATTTGGTGTTATTGGTTTCAAATTGAATAACATGAATTATGTGAGTTAATTATGTTAGTATATACATGTTTTATATATTAGCATGAATATTTTGGAATTGGCATAATGCATTCCATATGCACTGGGGCAACCTAAAATATTAGGTGTGAGTGCATGAAATGAAAGAAAACAAAAACAAAAATGTTTGTGAAAGGAATTTCGACGGAAGATTTTCCAAAGAATTGTGTTGGGAGATTGTCCAACAATTCACGTCGGAGGGGCCCATGAATTGTTTGGGAAGGTTATCCAACAGATTCGCCTGGGAGGGTAGTCCAATATATTTACCGAATCTCGGTAGTAAGTTTTTGAGAACTAAAATCTTTTGTTTTGAAAACTGTATTTTACTTGCATTTGGCTTAGGCATGTGTGAGGGAGTCGGTGAGGACTCGAGACATGGGATTGGGCATGTAGACATTCAAGTAGGATCATGTATTTGCTTGATGTGTTTGTTTGCCATGACATGTGCACTTAGGTGGGGAGTAACCCATGTAGAATATTATCACTATCGGGTTTTGCCTACCCTGGGCTGAGCAGATTGTATTTCGTGACAGTGAGCGCACAGGAGGACGACGCCTCACTAGTGCCACGCTTTTGTAGCTGGGAAGCCAGCTGCGGGCTTTGGTATTCGTTGTAAAACATGTATTAGAAACTTTAAATTTTAATATATGTTTGAACTAAGAGTGACTTATTAACTCTTGAACTATTGTTACGTAGTTGATATATATTTTGTGAGTATTGATGCATGGGCCCAAGTGGCTATTTTACTCGCATGTGGACCCTATGGTGGTCGCTAGAACCTCCGGTTTCTCAGATGTTGTATTTCGGGGTAGAGTTTCCAGACAAAGGTGACTCTACCCGATTTTCATGAGTGGTGTCGGGCTACCCGACGTCCACGAATATTCCGTGGGTTGACGAGTTGCAACGAACCCCTGGGAATTAGGGCGTCACATAAAAGTTATGTCGCGACCAGAAAAACTAGGTCACGATAGGAAAATATGCTGCATGTAGAAAAGAGTCGTCGAGACATAGCATATTGGGTTTGCGACATGCAAAACATCCCCAAACACAAAAGTCTAGGTCGCAACATCAAAAAGGAAGTTGCGATAAGGAAACTAAGTTAAGGGCGGCGTAACTCCGTCAAGGATGCACTTTGGCTCCACAGAGGTTGCCACACAAATGAAAAGAAATCTTATTGCGACATGAAATCTGGGTCGCGACAGCAAATATTTGACAAACACCAAGAAGACATGTCGCAACATTAGAACAAGGTTGCAACAAGAAGTCAAGCTCAGTGGCAACAAGCCTCTGTCGTGACAAACTTATCGAGTCGCATAGAAATTATATAATACAAGATAAAGGTTGCAACAAGAGCCGTATCAACAGAAATGTCAAGCAGGGAACAAGAATAGTTAAGTCACGACACCAATTTGAAGAAGCAGTTCAGCATCAATGTTGCAACCAAGAAAACACTGTCGCGACTGAAATCCAAGGGAGAACATGGAAACTTCAGTCATGGCAGAATCCTTGCGTAAGATGCACCAAAACTATAAGCTGCAACATGATTATCGTATGTCAAGGACATAACTATTCGATAACGCAATGCACATTTTCGTGACAAAGGAAACTTAGTCGTGACAGAGTTATCATACTGAAGGAGAGAAAAATGTTGCAACAAAAATGTGTTGTCGCAACTTAAGCAAGAATGAGTACAAGATCTTCAAGTCGCGACAGACTACTACATACCTGCAACAAGGACCTACAACAAAGAACACAAAACTCTGTTGCGACACAACTTTTAGGTCGCGACTAAGAAGACAACTTGGTCCTAAATTTTAGGGATTCATAAAAGAAGCATTGAAGTTAGGCCCAAACTTTTAGGGCTCTATAAATAGAAAAGACTGAAAAAGTGAGGTAGTCAGTCAACAACAACGAACTAGAGTACATGGGGAGCTGAGGACTCCTTTGTATTATATATTTTTTTTCTTTTATTTTCTTTTTCTTATTTTCCTTTTCTTTGTAGATTAGCGTTAGCCTGAGATTTTGATTTGTTACTGGATCTGAAGCAGTAATTTGTTCATAAGTTTTGAAGTGAAATTTAATGTTGAAATTAATTTACGACATCAAGCCAATTTACTAAACTCGTACAAAATGATGGAGCCTTGTTTCTCCGTTTGATTGCGCTACAAAGGGAATTTTCTTGATCGGTATTTCAATGTATGTTGTAATCCAGTTTTCGAGAACACAACTTCCACTGGGGAAGATCTGATGTTAGTTATGGTCTTTTCTGCACAATGAGAAGAAATTCCCCTCAGTCAATGGTTGAATCTTATTTGAACGGTGTTGTTCTCGAGTATTAATCAGTTCCTAAATTTTAAAGAGTTTACACCCATGAAAGGACTATTGCCTATTCTGATTTCAGGAGGCCCTCCTCGAGTGACACAGTAGATGGAGATTCCCCGAGAGCTTGCACTCGCCATTTGGGGGTATGTTAGACTAATTTGAAGTTAGGAACAAATGAGCTCTCTCAAAGGTTACTTAGATAAATCCTCAATTTGCTCATGGTTTGAGAATGGGCTGAGTGATATATCAATTTAATTTCACTCAGAGTTTCCATTGGTCTGAAGAATGACTAGAGACCCGAGAAATCCTACCTCTCGAAAAAAGGCAAAATCGTATTTTTGCATTTAAATTGTAATTTCGCTAAAAATCTATAATTTATTCTCTAGATCTCGACGACAAAACGGATCAGACCGTTGAAATCGTTCTCACAAATCTTAGCTAGCACGTGAAATTTCCCGTACACCCGAGATAATAATTTACATCGCCGAGGCATCGTTGCCGGTGTCAGAAACGATTTTCGACACATTTAAAGCCACATATAACAAGTACTCATGTGCCATAAGTGGTATGAGTAGAGAAATAATGAAAATGGACGGGCGAGATAGTGTCGAATGTCAAAACTGGGAAAAGATGGACAAAATTGGCAATTTGAAATTTGATTAAATGGCACAAAAAGACAAAAAATGCTACAGTGCTCATCTCCTACAATTTAAAGAACCATAAATTGGGCAGTAACAGAAAAAAACGTGAGATGCAGCAGCAGTTTGGGAGTTTTTTTAGAGAGAGAGACTTCTCTCTAGAATACCGCAAATCCAACCGCCGGGCAACCGGACAAGAAGGAAAGCCGCCATGCGAGAGGGCTTCAATGGGTACTGATTTAAGGAGTTTAGACAAACTCTTGAGGTAGGGGTTTCTCCTACTTGGGTTTTATTCTTCTTAAGTACTTTTCGATGTTTGACGAATGAGCCGTGAGGGGCAGTTGATCGATCCCAAATTCGGGGACCGAATTGTTTGAATTTATTGAAACCTAATGGAAACAAAGTGGCTGTTACGGGCTGTTACGGCTTGTTTGAGTGTTTTATTTCACAAATTATGTGATAAATCATGGATTGAGTCGAATGAGGCCGAGAGGGGCCTACACTGATAGGTCCAAAGCTTAGGGACTCAAGTGTGAAAAAATTACATTTTTGGGCGTTCGCACAGTATGGGCTGTTTGGGTGAAATTGGTGATAAATTGTGCATTAAATGTATGCTTGATATGAAAAAGGTCGGGAATGACCGTGAAATGCGGGTTCACAAAGTGAACCGATGAATTGTGATTTTTCGAGAATGGTAACCGAGAGTTTCACTATTCCCCAAATGCTGTTTCCAAATTATATTTTGTGAATTAATGTGTTTGATCGAGTGGGATTAAAGCTGAATTGCTCGTGTTTGATCATTAAATTTCATGAAGCAAGTTTGATGTGATGAAATGAGAATTTCTATACTGACATGATTGTGTGAATTGGATTGTTTTGTAAATATATGCATGTTTATATATTTACATGTGAATTAGACTGTATTGGAATTAGCACACATGCATTCCATATGCACTGGAACAATTCCTAGGACTATAGGAGTGAGTGCATGAGATGAGTCTAGAGAAAATGGTTCGAGGTTGCCTAAAAAATACACTATCTATAAATTAAAATATCAATCGTCGGAGCGCCCAATTGATATTCATCGGAGGGTAGTCCACAACAAATAATATATCAATCGTCGAGAGCGACCCAATTCGATATATACACACGGAGGCTGTCCACAAACAAACAAAATAGAAATTCCTCATACCGGTTTAGGCGTAGTGTGAGGGAGCCGGTGAGGACTCCTGGATCCGAGTTGGTCATGCAGACATTCAAGTAGGATCAGCTTACTTGCTTGAATGTGTGTTTAATTTGGAACATTGCACGCACTTAGGGTGGTGAGTAGCCCACTTAGGGCGATTCCACTATTGAGCATTAGCTTACCCTGTCGAGGGATATTATTTGCCAAGTATGTGGAGCGTGGCGTAGGGACGGCCTGCCCCAGAGACCGAGGATTGTGAAGGAAGTCGGCCGGGCTTTGATGTAAAGGCTGTATTAGAACTCCTTTTAAGTTTAATGTATGTATTGTATAAGAGTGAAAATATTAAAATCTGTGGTCTGTCGGGGTGGTATTGTTGATTCATAGTTGGGGTATGTATTATGAGTATCGCTTAGGGCCTATGGCCAGATACTCATGTGATTGGATATATTGGATATATTGGATCTATTGCACTGTTTGGGACAGGTATATGTTTTGTATTCGGGGTAGAGCCCCCGCACAAAGGAAACTCGCCCGATTTTCGTGGAGAAATGTCGGGTCACCCGACATTCGCAGTGTTTCCGCGGGATTGATTCCGCAGTCAACGACCTGGTTCGGGGTGTCATGGGCTCTTGATCCCATGTTAGCATGAGATCTAATCAAGGAAAGAGAAAACTCTTTTATTTCTTAAGGATGAGACATCATTCTCGTTGTAGAAACCTTGCAACTACTATGTCTTGGAAAGCAAGAAATCTGCAGTCATAAGAAATGGGTATGAAGTATTGGAAAAGAAAATACCCAGATTGTAACGCCCCAAAAATACCCTAGAATTTTTATAATAATTTTATGATATATTCCGGGTATGAATTGAGCCAAACTTGGGTTTTTCGGGGAAAGTAGATAAATTGATAAATTGTGAAATGTAAATTGAAAGTGTGAGCATATGATTGAATATTATATGCTAAAATGAGAAATTAATTGAACCCGGAAATAAACCCAAGTGAAAAAGGGAAAATGTGGAAAATTTGTAAAATAAGGACCTAAGGGTCAATTGTTATTAAGAATAAATGTCTAATTGAATTTATGGATAAATGAATGGCCATGAATAATAGGAGATTGTAATGGTTAAGGCCAAACAAGGCCTATGTAAATAAAGAATCAAAGTCCAAAATGAGAAAATGAGAAATGAGAGGGAGGTGGAAGTGCCAAACATGCCTACACTTAAGTAAGATTTGTAACACTCAAGACTCAAAAGTGGCTCCTGAGAGCTCATTTGTCGAGCAAACCCGTTTGAGAGAAGTGAGGAGAAAAGGGGAGAAAAGGCTAGGTCGTAAGAATGAGTGGTTTTGGTTGGGTTTGCTTCCCATTTCTTCCTCCTAAGGGATCAAGCTACCAATAAGAGGAGATTTGATGAGATAAGGTAAGAAAAATCAAACCCTAACTTCCTTTTTTATGTTCTTGATTTTGGGGAAAAGCCCTAACATAAGAAAAAAAGGATTTTCATTGATTATGAACCACCTTTGGAGTTGTTTTGGGTGGATTCCATGGTGGGTTTTATATGGGATGAATTGGAGAAGGTTTGTGGAAGAAAATGCAGCGAAATGCCAAAATCCATTTCCTGGAAAACCCGTGAGAGCGGCACCGTACCAAAGAGCGGTATCCTGCATCCATGATGCATAAGGCGGTACCTGCATTCACTCAAACCGGGTGCCGGTACCCACCGGTAGCGTGGACTGCACCGTACTACCAAAGTGGTACTGTACCGCTTCCAAAGAAACTTTGTTTTTGCATATTTTTTTCACCGTTAAGCTTGTATTCGTATAATCGATCGTTGGTGGACCTTAAGAAACGATTGATGGGGGGGTTCAAATAAGAATGAGATCATGAAAAGCTGCACTGCACTCGCCGTGAAGCTTGTTTAGTATGAGTATTTGTTTAACCAATTAAGATGGAAGAATTTATATTTGGCTAGCGGTGAAGACGGCGCTGAACTCAATTCCAGGATTGGAATCTAAAGAGACAAAGGATAGATAACCGGTTTGTTCTCTTCCTCGACTTCCTATCTTCAGATTTGCCATTTTGGTAGTTTACCAAGTAACTATGAAATGGAAGTAATGAAATGAAAGTACATGAAATAAGTATACAGATTGAGTATATCTTTGAAAAGATAATACGAAAGAATATGGAATTGAAATGTGATATTTGAAAGCCGAATGAATGAATGATAAAATTTAATTAAACTAATCGGCCAATTCCGACATCTTGAATTGAATGATATACCGAATGAATCGCCTGACGGGATGCACTAATCGCCATCCGTCACGAAGGCACCCCGAAATTGACCAATGTCCCACTCATGGATGCAATCGTTTCATTTTTCTATATGCATTAAAACCCCTCAAATTAACATAACATAAGAGCTTTACACTTCTCTTGCATACATAAAAGTATATTTTGGATAATTTTGCTGATAAAATAGTTTTCTTAATTGTTCATGATTTAAAAATAAGGGCTTCAAGTTCAATGATGAATTCGCAAAGACACAAGTCATACAAGCAAAATCTGAATGTAAAGTCCGCACGGTCCCACGCAGATTGATAGCGACCACGCATCAACTACCCCAACTACTGAAATTTCATACTATCACCCAAACCTATAAATAGAAGGTTTTATCTAAACAACACAAATTAAAAATCCCTATACTATTGAAATATATTCAAATTAAGCTAAAACAAAAGTAAATGAATAAAAAATAAATTGTCTATAAAAGAATGGATTGAACCGCCTCGCGAGAACTAAAACTATCAATGAAATACAATGGAACAAATAATTCCAGCACTAAACCATTGCTCTATTTTATGTATGGATTTGATTTTTTGTCCAAGATTTCCCAATTATTGGAATTGATTTCTTCCATATTCACGATTAGATATCCTTGCTTCGAAGACAAGATCTAACCTCAAATTTACTAGATCTAAATTTTCTTGCAAGATCCAAGTGTTTTTCTTTTCAATACTTCACACCCATTTCCTGTTGATAGCAGAACTTTGCTTTACCCTTTTAAGGATTTTTGCAAAATTTCCTACTACTCAATCGTGGCTCAACCTTTCAAACATCTATGGGTTCATCCCTTTCCCTTGGATTAGATCTTTAAGCTAACACTTTGATTGGAATTCTCACCTGTAGATTAAGTGAATCCTCTTGATTATTTATATTGTTAAATACACCCTCCAATCAATACCATGAGCGAATGTACGATCAAATGAACTCCTCGTAGAGCTCAAGAACACACGGTAGTTGAACATACCTTAAAAGAATGCTCTTAACTCAGAATCCGTCTCTCGTGTCACAGAGGGCATCCCTGATATCGTAGTAAGGACATACATTCCCTCAACTGGTACTCAGGTACCAGCCACTGAACTTATCCATTAAAAACGACACCGATTGGCAAAAACCGAACCCAAATTAATTCTCCGTAAATTTGTGCAGAGCATCAGAATTAAATGTAAATCAAACTTCAGAGTTATGTTTCTGACATCGTGATTAAGTAATTACAAATGGGAGCAATCGATCACGCACAACCATTATAATTGTAATAACCGAGGAAGAAATAATCTTAATTTTGTCTAGATTTCATAAAATTTTCGTGCAGAATACTTAAGAAAAATAACATAACTAAAATCTAGCTCTCACTGCCTTCTACTTCACACCCAAACCGAAAAATTAAACTAAAAATGAAAAAATAAAATTCTACCTAAAATATACACCGAGCCCTCTTCTTTCCTTTGTCGGCAGCCGAAGACTAAGTCGCGGCTTATCTAAAGCTATCTATTTATATCGTAAATGAATTCGGGTCGAATCCCTAAATGCCTGTGGAAATCCAAAGAAAAAAGCCCAAACCACCGTCCCATGTCGCGACCGCTGGATGTCGCGACATGGACTTGTCTTGATCGCCATGATCACTGCGATCTTTTTAAGTTGCAACCGCTTGTCTTGCACGCTGATCGGTCGCGACATCGTGTGTGGTCGCTAATTTCCATTTGCTCAATGTTCCTTCAATGTTGATGTCGCGATTCTCGCCATATGTCATACATCAATTTCTTTTTCACCTGAATTTCCGAGAGTTGCGACAAGCCAGCTTTTGGCTGGGCGGCTCACTTTGCGCTCAGAGGATGATCATGTTGTGACTCGATTCCTTTGGTCGCAATTGTCGGGTGGTCTTCTTGTCTTCATATCTTTCACTTTATGTCGTGGATATCATGATGATGTCGACTTCTTTAAGTTTCCCCATTCCTTTTCTTCATTATAACCTCAGTTCTACGCTGCAACCAATTTCCTTCTTCCCACTTACTGTGTCGTGACTCTCAATTGCACGTCGACATCAATTTCTTTTCAAGCCAAATTTTCTTCGTGTCGCGAATTTAAATTAGTGATCGCGACATCATTTCCTCGATGCTTGACTTGTAAAGGTCGCAAGTTCAGCTTCCTTGCAAGTGCTTATCGGGCTACAGGTTACACCTCCTTCCAAATTCCCATCTTTGGTCGCGACTTTGAATCTTCATGTTTTATGTCGCTGAAGATAGTAGTGATGTCGCATACGAAATGGAACCTTTGTATTTAAAACCGCTGTAACCTCTTTCATTTGCAAAGACCTTCTCAGGGTTTCATAGACGGATTTTGTCGCGACCTTAGAGTGGTGTTCTCATATCATTCATATTCAGTGTCGCTGACATCAAAGTGATGTCGCTGGCATGAATTTCTTCGGCTTATTCGACGCTTCCTTTAGTCTCACTCTCACGCTTTCTTTGTCGCAACCTCCTTTTTCAAGTCACGATCACTTGTTCAAGTTTTCGCTTCTTCAAAGCAAAATTTGTTGATGTCGCGGACTGAATGGTCGGCAACCGAGCATTCCTGTCACAATTTAAATTTCCACATGACCAATTCCCGTCATGCGCATCCTTTCCGATTCTGCAATTAGTTTC
Source organism: Tetrastigma voinierianum (assembly GCA_016808115.1). NCBI lineage: Eukaryota > Viridiplantae > Streptophyta > Magnoliopsida > Vitales > Vitaceae > Tetrastigma > Tetrastigma voinierianum. The sequence continues at coordinate 63,673 of JAEQBH010000648.1, read as the reverse complement.
ACGATTTTTCCCAAACAAAATTTGAGTCAATTTATCCACTTTTCTTCAACAAATCAACATTTATCTCATAATAAACTCGCGTAAAAATGGATTAAAAATCTAACAGTTTTTAGACTCATCAAATTCCCTAAATCCTAAAATTTTTCTCGTCTCCTAGCTGAAGAAAAGAAAGAATTGTTTGTCCTCAAACAAATAAGCTTAGGAAAATTTTAAGGACATTTTTTCTCATTCTATACTACACTCTTCTCATTCCACCTTCTGATATGGAATTAAGAGATATACTTTCAATATCATTTTAAATTTCATTTTTGATTCAAGAATAAGACATGGTATACTTCTATCAGCAAAAAATTCTTGATAAACTAAATGTATTTAAACAGTTTTTATTCAATGTAAGTCTGCTTCCGTGTTTGTGTGCATGTCTTCAATCCTTTTCATCTTCATGTTGGATTTAGTTAATCTTCTGGGAGTTTTCTTAAAATGTTTGTCAAAGTCCCATAGGCTTGTTTTTCATATTGATCTCCACTAATGTAGGTAAATCCAACCTTCAAAATCAATGAGGTCTTTTTAAAGCTTGTAATGTCGGGCTTAGGTAATTGCAGATATTTAAAAAATTTAAGCTGTAAATCACCCGCTTCTACCTTTTCTCTATACTCTTGCTTTCGCCTCTAACTCCTTCACCCTTTTCTTCTTTTGGTGGTATGTTCTAAGGATTCTCTTAATTCTGGCCTTGATTCATCTTCATGTTGAATTCCTTTTAGGGAATTTCAATTTCCATATGTACTTTATTCAAAGGCCTTGTTTCGAACTCCTTTGCTTTTTGTTTTTCTAGAATTGGGAATAGTGTAATGTTTTGTCTCTTAGGCTTTCTATTACTCTTAGAGAACTTCACTAGCAACTCCCATGCTACCAACAGATTAGTGGTACTAGGTGTTAAAACACCCCCACGAGCTTAATTGTTCAAGAGAGATAGGCCACAAGACAAAAATTAGTTCCCTTATTTCACTAGCTTTTGCTTTACTTCTTCACCTCCTTCATTGTAAAAAATTTAAATATTTTCTCCAAACTTGTTTCTTCCTTTATAGTAAACTTTTTTTTTTTTCTGAACTAGAAACTGGATAATTCTTTCTTTATGAGTTTATTGCAAGGAAGGGAATTTCGAGTTCGATTCTTTGTTTATTGAAATAAAACTATTTGGCTCAAATCAAGGAACTAGAGAATATGTAGCATATATTGAGGGTAGGCTTAGAAAAGCTCAATCTGCCAAGGATGGCCTCTATCATTTCTTGTTAGCTGTTTTCACCTAAGATTTCGCCTCAATCAATAATCAAATAAGTTCTAGGATCATGGACTCTCAATCCTGAAATTCCCAGTGTTTCTAATTCATCAAAGTTTCATAAGATTTGTTACCAAGGTGTATTATTTCTTCAAGACTTGTATTTATTTGTCTGCTTACATAATTTCATCGAAGTGTTTTGTTCCATCAGCGATAACCATTTCAATTCTTGCGAGCTAGGCTAAGTTTAACGATGCGGTAATACTGTAATTTCCAGGATTAATAGTTCACGCCCTGATTATTCTTTGATTCTGTTCTTGAGAAAACCCGAATTATTTATTGATTCTTGCACGAAAGAAAATGACACGAAACAAAATTCAGATATCATAAACAATCAATTTGTAAATCCAATAGGAATTTTATTCAAATATCAAAACATTTCGATATTGTACAATCTGCTTTCTTTACAAATAAGACTGTAACTAAATTAGAGAAAAACTCTCTATTTCTTGATCTAAAATCCTATATCTTCCCTCTGAAGGTTGCGGCTCCTGCTTCAAAATTTGGTTCACCAGACCTTGAGCTCACTCCAAGAGTGATTCGGCTGTGAACAAGGTTGTGCAACAAATTGGAGCCCTTTCTCCTCTTTGGAACTTCTCACGGTTGATGAGTTCACGATTTAACCCTTCTTCTAATTCCTTTCCCCCATCAACCACTCTTGATTACACAACGTTTTATGGAATAAAGAATGGGGTGGTTTTGTTTTAAAGGCTCATTCATTCCATAAACTCTGTGTTCGCAATATAGAGCTCTTTTTTTCTCTCTCATTCTTCTTTTTCTCCATTCTCTTTGTTTATTTTTTCCTATGTTCTCCATCCTTTTATAGTGATTTGCGTCTCTTGGGAACTACAAGGCCATTTATTCTTTCTTTAAATTTTCGATGAATGAATTGAATGAGATTTCTCGAATTCTTGCTCCCTTGATATTTCCAACAGAGGTTTTTGGGAATTTGGTGAGAATATTGATCGTTTTTCTTGAAGTTGTTAAATTCCCTCTAATTATTCTCCTCGAAACTGAGCATACTAAACAAATCAGTTCAATCAAGACATTGATTTATGTTTCTGCATTAATAATTATTTATTTCAAAAAATTCTGAATGAATGATGCAAAACTGAAAGGTTGGGATGAATTGTAGTATAATGGGATTTGAAGTGGTTTAGATGTTGGGTCTAATGTCATGGCGATGCAAGTCCGCGACACATTAACTGATAGACCTCTAAATTAATGATTTTCAATGAATTTTATTTTTTCTTCTTTGGGCTTCAAAGTAGAGGTTTTAACCTTCTGTTGACTCAGGACTATTAAATTCACAACTTCAAAATTTTTGGTTGTGACCTGAAATGTGGTCACGACAGGGAAAATGGTGTTGCAACATAAAGATGTTCTTTCCCTCCTTTATTTCAGTCATGACCTCAGTTTCATTATTTTGACTTTCTTTTCCACTTTTTATTTTTCACATCCATCAATTCTTGGTTGCAACTTTTGAATTAATGTTGCGACCCAAACATAAACACTCAATTCATCAATTTTCAATTTATTCAATTTGATCAAAACAACTACAACTCGACTCATCTTCATCATGCACAAAAATTCAACAACCACTATGCATCACATTCAAAACTTAAGCACCAAAACAAGATAAAATTCCCCCAAACTTTCAATCATGCTATATCGAACCAAACTTTAAAATCAAATCAGAAAGAATATACTTTATTTTTTGGTCTCTTATGATGATTGAGAAGTTTGGTGCGGTCCTCCTTTTGCACAATCTTCATTGTCCTGTAAAACAAAAAAAAAAAAAAAAAATTCTTTACCTACTCTTCAATCGATAATGAATAAAATCAAATTAAGCTATTAGAAATTTAAACACAGAAATTTGTAAACTATAGAAAAACAAAAACTTTAAATCAGTGGTGTGGATTGCCTTCACAAAATGCTTTCGATTTTAGTCTTTAACTGGACTTTACTGCTGCCATTGTTCTGTTTCTTCAATTTCCTTTGTTCAGAGAAAGAAGGGTTACTCTTAATTGCTTTCCTCCCAGATAGTCTTTTTAATATCTAACCATTAACTTTGAACTCCTCATGATTAAGTTCTAAGTGTCCATGCTATCATTGTATTAGCGATACCCTTGTAAATGGTCCACTCCATTTGGATGACTTTCGTCTTAGTGCAGGTTGAATAACGAATGATCCTGCCTTGAATTCCTCCTCAAAATTAGATTGATCATGCCATTTTTTGTTTTATCCTTTATGAGTGCAGTACTATCATGGGCTTCATTCACCAGCTCTTCCAATTCATTTAAAGCGAGTAGCCTCTCTTCCTTAACAGCAGCTTTAAAATCAAAATTAAGCTTCTTGATGGCCACATAGCCTTATATTCTATTTCGAAGGTAGGTGACAAAGTTTTCAAAGACAAGCATGGGACATTCCAATGGGAGTTTTAAAGCGGGTGTACTTGGAAATTAATAAATCAAGCTAAGACCAATCTCTTCTGTTGGAACTTACAGTCTTTTCAGGTACTCTTTATTTCCACATTTGGAAATTTCGACTTGCCCGTTTATTTGAGAGGATGATAAGCCAAGCTCATGTGTGTTTGATACCATATGCGCTCGGGTTGTCATTTGTATTTGCAAAATGGCTCCTCCATCTTCAATTATAGTTATTTGGGTGTTCCAGTCTGCTTGAGAATATTTCTTTGTAAATCCCTGGCTTGTATTAGCATCATTCTTTGAATAATTGTTTGCTTTACCCGTTTGATACATAATCACAACTAGGAGTATGTATATATTTCCAAATGAAATTGGAAAGGCCCATAAAATCATTCCCATACATCAAACAATTGCCACAGGATACCTTAGAGTCTCGCATACGCGATGTTCCCGTTCTTTGGCATTGATCACATAACTTCACCCGTTAACAGGTCCTTAAAAATAGTAGGCGGTAAATCTGGCGGAATTTTGTGGGTTGTTTTATCTCTGCAAAATGTCACTCCATATGGTGATGCATGACATTCTTGTAAAATCTTGCTTTGCTCACCTTACGGTACACATCTCCTTATAGTAAATCATTTCATCTTTAAATAATAATGGGTAAGTCGAATGTAGTACTGTTTGTTAGTCATAGCTTCTTTCTGCATTGGTAGTGAATTACAGTGGTATAATTCCACAAGCTAAAAAGTTCACAATATCAGCATACCGGGTGATTGGAGTGTAATTTGAAATAACTGCTTTCATCTGAAAGTACTACGCTATTTCTCTTCTTTCTTCTTGTCTGATGGGTTTCTCTACTCTTGACAAGAGTGATCGGCTATCACGTGTCACAACCTTTCTTGTCTTTTATTTCTAGTCGAATTCTGTAATAATAGTACCCACCTGATCAATCTTGGCTTTGCTTCTTTCTTTGCCATTAGATATTTAATTGTTGCATGATGGTGTATAACAACATAGGACCCAAAATGTACATTCAAAATTTTCTGTACAATACTATTACCCGGCACATCTCCTTTCAGTAGTAAAGTAATTTTCTTGAGCTTCATTAAAGGTTGTGCTGGCGTAGTATATGGCCTTGAACACTTTTCATCTTTATGTCCCAATCTGACTCCCCATTGCCAAAATCAACGGCATCACACATGATTTCAAATTCTACGTTTCCAATACGGTTTTTCCATGATGGGAGCTTTAACTAGTCTGAATTTGATTTCTTCAAATGCTTTACGGCGAGATTCGTAAATGAACTTAGTATCTTTCGACAATGCATAGTGGTTTAGCAATTTTTGAGAAATCTCGATAAATCTACCTATAAAATCCGACATGTCTAGAAACTTGATTCCTTGGCGTAGTGGGTGGCATTGAATTTCTTATAGTGGAAACTTTCTTGGTCTACCTCAAGCCTGCTTCTTGAAATCATGTGCCACTAAGACAATTCATACCGTAACCATAAAATGGCATTTTCTCTGATTCAGAGGCTAGATTCTTGTCTTTACCTTTGAAGTATTGTCTCAGTTATCACGAGCCTTTGTTCAGCGGATCCATACATATAAAATCATCCATGAAGATCTCCATAACTATTTATAGTTAGAAAATATAGACATCATGCATCTTTGGAAGGTGGGGGCGTTACCTGAGCGAATGGCATTCTCCCACAAAGCAAAAGTACCAAATGGGCATGTAAGTGGTTCTCAGTCTTCGAATCGTATCATTGAACCTCCAGTGTCATCGAAATAATGGGACAATCTCTAACCTATCAGTATGATCGTGAAGGTAGGAAAATGATCGCTGGTTGCGGTATTCGATTTTACGTAGTCCAATACCCGCACCCTCCATCACATCCGCAGTTCTTGCTTAGGAATCGATTCATTCTTTTCATTTCGATCCGCAGTGAATCCACCTTTCTTGGGAACCACATGCTGGGCTTGCAAGAACTATCGATATATTTGTATAAACTCTGCATTTAACCATTTGAACTTCTTTTAATGACTTCTTTCATCACTGGGTTCATCCTCCTTTGATGCTCAATAGAAGTTTTTGTATTATCCTCCCGACAACTATTTGTGCATGCAAATGGAGGCGTGCCTTGGATCCTCAATTGACCATGCAATTGCTTCGCTGTATTTTCCTCTCGGAAATTTCTGACAACTTATGTTCTTGACCGGTCAATGCGCTGATATGATAACTCGTTTTCTCTTTCTAGTTCTAAAAACTCATATTTTAAATGGTAGGCAATTCTTTCAATGTCGGCCCATACGCACTAGTTTCTTGCTCATGAGTTTCTTTGTTTGTGCTTACTTCATCTTATTTCATTTTTCATTTATACTCAGGCTTGTTTCCTTGTTAAGCAAATTTGAAGGCGTACTTCACAATCGGAGCTCTCACGATGCGAAAATTCATCTCAATTCCATTGATAGAGTGTTGAAGGATACAATCGAATTGGTCATCATTAGAACTATTGTTTCTTCTGACCATACAACTATCTTCCTCATTAGGATGTTCAGAGACTCCTTTTAATATTAAAATGCAACTGCTTCATTTCCAACCACAGTGTCGATTCACCTTTGCATGCGATACATCAAGGCTGACTCGAGTTGCTAGAAAGATCTTTGACCTTGAGGAACTTGTGTATCTTCCTCCATCTGCATGATAACAAAATCCCTTTGGGAAGATGAATTTCCCGACCTTGTAGTACATCTTCAAGAATGCCTTACGGTTGTGCCATAGATCTATCTGACCATACGCAATGTAATTGATGGTGAGGTAAGTTCCCAATTAGTCTGCAGCCCTGGCTTGATAGAGCATCAAATTTATACTTGCTCCAAAATCTCTTAAGCTTTCTTGAATTCATATTTCCCTATGGAGCGGGAATAGGTGGCGCGGGTCCTTCATCTTTCTTTAGACTTTGTTTGGATAATGGCACATGTGCTTGATCGAGTTAACTATACCCTCCTCGGTATCTTTCTTTTCTTGCTTTCGGTATTTCCTTTATTTTTGCATAAAGAAGGCATTTGGCTAATCACCTTTGCAAATGGGATATTTGTTCTATTTTCTTGAAAATATCCGAGGGAATTTAGAAAAGCCCCATTCTTCTCTTCTTGATACGAGAAGTCTACGTGGAAATAGCGAAGTGTGGCTGGTGACGCTTTTCTTCTTCTTTTTCACGATCGTGCTCTTGAGATAATCAATATTCAGTTCTCTTCTAGCCGGATCTGTTTAACCTGAATGTTCTTACGTTCATTTTATTATTTGCTCAAATGTTCCATATGTTAAATTATTGATCTTGATTGATATAATGTCGTAAAGAATTATGTATTTTCCGTTGGCGTATTGGGCGGATCATTCAGATCTCAGGTACGCAGGCTTAACGTTTAACGAAACTGTTGGTATCAGGACGGCTTAGATCGCTGCGGTTTTCTTCATGGAGCCTGCCTTAATAACCCTCTTGTTGTCCCCATTGAAGTATGGCATTTGTTCTTCAAATGGTTGGAGTCCCTCCTCGACCTGATATTCATTCTGCTTTCTTTTTCGCTTCTTCTTTGTTCTTTGGAACCTTGGTGGTTGCTGATATCCTTGCTAAGGATGCTGTTCATGCCTTTGGCCTTGTGAGGCCCCTCCACCATATGATAAATTCTCACTTCAGTTCCTCGATCTTGGATTGTAGTGTGTAGAGCGGGGTTAAGTTTAACTTGAAATGATAACTTCTTGGCTCGCTCCGTGTAACCTCCTCGGCCTGTAGAATCTTCTTACGTTGGCATCAACACTTCTTCTCATAAGTTCTCTTTCTCTTTGCTCCTATTTCATGGCGGGTGTGCATCTTCCTCTTGTTTGTCCGTCATGCATTATGGCATCGACTTTGCCTCCATAGGCGTCATCTTGCTCGACTCCATGACCCACTTTTCCTTTGTTATTTCCTCTTGAAAACTTCGTATGGAACTCATGTGCATTTGCCAGGTCTTCCTATCGGATCTCTCGCCTCTTGACGCCTGCGTTTGAATGCTCCGGCATGAAATCGATAATACCCTTAGATGTATCATTTAAAGCATGACACTATGTCCATCTGGGTCTTCAAATCTATGCCATGTCGGGCATCTCTTGACAACCTTTTGAATCTTCCCCGAACCCATATAGGCTCTCATCTTCCCTGTTGGAATACTATTATCTCTCTTCTTCTCTTTGAAGTGAAGATGGAAAAGAATCTGCTTGAATGAGCTTCTGACTCTTCCCAATCAATAAGACCATATGGTAATGATTCATACCATGTGGCTGCTATATCTCTCAAAGAAAATGGGAGAAGAATGCAATTTATCACCTCTGCCTCACCCCATTCAACCACTTTGTGTCGCCATCACGAGAAATCTTCAGTGCTCGTTTGGGTCTTCGGTGGGATGACTAGTAAACTGATGTTACTGAACCATTGTAATCAGAGGCGGCTTTAGTTCGAAATTATTTGCATCTACGAGTAGGTTGTCACGATTCGCGAATGTTCTGAATAATGGGCCTCGAAATCCTCCATTGTGTCGATGTGGGAGGCTTTTAGATTTCTTGTCTCGTGCTTCTATCTGGTCATGTCTCTAAATACACTTGCATCGCTGCGTTTTCTGCTCTTTTCGTCTTTCTCAAGCTCCTGAGTGTTTTCTCCAATTCCGTGTCTGCTGGAATCAGGTCAGAATCCTGTTTCCTATGCATTAAAAGTTTTCCTGAAATCAAAACACACTCAAATTAATAGGATTAGTCAAACCTAACAAACATTTTCAATATGGCTTGTTAAAGATTAATGGCTAAAATAGCCATTGCTTGCAAAGCTATTTTTGTTCTTTTCTTAAAATGTCCAAATTATTATTTCCTTCTTTTGTCAGAATATTGATCTATTTAATTCTTTCAATCCCCAGCAACGACGCCATAAAAACTTGTTTGCCTTTTTCTATATAGACTGAAACCCCTCAAATTAACATAGTACAAAGAGCCTTACATACTTGCATGCATGTTACTTTGGATAATTTCCTTGATAAAATAGTTTTCTTAATTATTCATGATTTAAAAATAAGGGTCAAGTCTATGACAACGCAAGTGCACCAGGTCACTAGTAGTAAAATGAATGTAAAGTCCGGTATCATTCCAGATTGATAGCGGAATTGCAGTCGACTACCCGACTACTAAAATTTCATACTATTTGGACTCAAAACTCATAATGAGAAGGTTTTATCTAAACAACACAAATTAAAAATCCCTATATTATTGAATATATTCAAATTAAGCTAAAACCAAAGTAAAAGAATAAAAATAAATTGTCTATAAAGAATGGATTGAATCAGTTTCTGTGAGAAGCGAAAACCATCGGTAAAATACAATGGAATAGTCGATTCGACACTAAAATCCATTGCTCTATTTTATGTATGGATCTGATTTTTTTGTCAAGATTTCGATTATTGAAATTGGATTTCTCCATATTCACGATTAGATATCATGCTTCTCTCGAAGATAAGATCTAGCCCGATTAGTGCCCAAGTGCTATTTTGAACCACATGTTGAATGGTTTTGAGTGCTTTGCGCTAATCATGTCATTATGCCAATTGAAGTGTTCGTCTTCTTAGTGTCACTTATGCCGTTTAGAGTTTGTGGTTGTTTGCGGAGTTTCTGCGTACTTTGGGAGTTCAATATCAAGAACATATGATGAATCATGAAGATCGAACTTGATTGTAAGCCATCGAACGAATGAATCAAAGAAAGAATGAAGGCAAAGTGATGGAAATCAATGCGAGAGAGGATGATGAGCAAGCGTGAAGAATCGGCAGTCGGGGAATTTCGCTAAGATTGCGAAAATTTATTGGGATTGCGAAAAGGTGACAGCAGCGAAAATTTATGATCTTAGCGAGAAATTGACAATTCGCTGTTGAAGTTTATAAATATTTCGCAGTTTTTGCGTTTACTTCTCATGAAAATTTCGCTAAGCTAGCGAAATTTCGTAATAATGAGAATTGCCAAAAATAAGCGAAATTTCTGCATTTCAATATCTCTTGGTGATTTAAGCTACCTAAGCGAAATTTTAAGCTAACTAAGCGAAATTTTAGCTTCTATGGTCATATATGTCACACTTTTGTATTAATGCAAGCAGAGCTTCCAATTTTGGTGTATTACTCCTTGTCCCTAAATTTAGTAATTGTTAGGCTTTATGGTATTTTCATACATTGGGTGGCCTATATAAAGCCTCCCATTTGTAACCCTAGCGACAAATTGAGGAAGCAATTTTTGGCAAGTTTTTATTTTATGTAAATATCTTTCGTAGCTTTAGTTAGGGTTTGGTTTTTCTCTCTTCTCTCTCCTCTTTCTCTTATTTTCTTGGCTACCAAACACCCCTCTTGAGGATGACAACTCAAGAGATGCTTGGCTAAGCCTCTTTTCTTTGAAGAGGAAGGTAACTTGGTGGTGGGGACATATGCATGTTGTTCCTCTTGTGTTAAAAAGTCAGTCTTTGTGTTTATATTTATCTTCTCAAAATATGGTTGAATAGCATTGAATGTTAGTGATTTGGCCAATACTTACCATGCTTTAGGATACAGTGTATACTTATTGCTAGATGCACTGTGGTTTTTTAGATGGTCTTTACGAGCCACTGAAATGATGTTTAATGTTAGGGTTTCAAATTGTAAAGGGGCCATAGATGCATGTTATCTGTGTTGACTCAAATAGGAGTTGATTTTAGGGTGAGGTTTGCTAGTTAAACATAGATCCGGTTGTGGCTTGGACTATAGGTTGCTTGTCATAGCGGATAAAACCCGAGGACACTTGTTTGCCACTGTTACCAAGTTAGTGACCTAAATCTTCAAAGTTAACTTTTCACACTTCATTTAGTTTTTTACGATTATCGGTTTTCAAACTCATTACAACATTTTTTTAGGCTCATCAAAAGTCCAAATAAGCCTTACCTTTTTACACTTATGCAAATCATTCTTGGGATGAAAACCCCGTCCAGTGTTCGGCCACTGAGCCAGCATATTGTAGTAACGACTACGCGGTGGGAGGAACTAAGGTATATAAATATTGTTGATTAATTTCCCATTTTCTTGTGGCGCGAATCGAATGGGCGCCGTTAAGGGATGGTGCCAAACTGCTAATGATGAGTTGGAAGTGTACTTGTGATCAACATCACCACCGTGAAGTGCGCTTTTAACTGTTTTTGCCATCGATTCTTTATGCTTCAGTGTTCGTCGACTTTGCGATAGCTATGACCTGTTTTGTTCTTTTTTATAATCGGTTTTTATTTTATTAACAACCCTTTTGCGAGTTTTGTTTGTGCTCTTTGTTGTCTCTACAATTTTGTAACGGTGTTTATGCAACGGTGGGATAGAGACACGTCGGGTGAACTACATAGAATCGATTACCTGACTTGAGCGGTGGGGTGGTGTACACGCGATACCATGGATCATTTACGAAAACGGCCCAGTCGACGGTACTGATGAATCAATATTTATAGAACCGCGAGGTATCACATCACCCTCCTGAAGTTAGTGCCCACTTCTTTGCATCATACCTCTGTTTGAAGATGGCAGTGAGGCCTTACTTAGTACCCCTACTCATATCATGGTATGGAAAATGAAAATCCATACACTCATATTAGGATTTTGAAGTATGCACTACACCCCAAGGAAGGAATGATGGACATGGATTTTGCTTAGTGAAAGCATTTCCACGACCACAAAGGACAAGGGGAAGGGTGGCTCAGCTTCATTGGGCGAGAACCATTAAATTAGGGTGAGTTGCGAGTGAATTCTGAAGAAGTTCTTCAGTGCTCATAAGACTAATAATTTGAAGAGACAAATTTATACCTTTGCAGCTCAAGATGGTGAGAGGTTTTATCGGTGTTAGGAGAGATTTATGGAAAACCAGCGGTGCCTTTTACATAATGGGTTTGATATGGATCTTTGGTAAACCATTTCTGTCGTGGTGATATTTATGAAACAATTGTTGGAAACCATGTGTAGAGGGTAACTTTGAGTAAGCATCCGGAGTAGGCTATGGATTTTTGAACTATGTCATTTGAAACCTCAAGGCATGGGATGAACCGAATCGAGAGCCAGAAAGGTGGAGCCGTTGAACCACGAAAGGGAGGCAATCGCATTTCTACGAAGACACGAAATGAAGCGAAATTGGCAGTTTAACTCAAGATTGGATGATAAAATGAAAATCAGCATGAGTAAGCTTGATAAATGAGTTATCTTAAATCCCGATTTTTTCTTACTTCAATTTTCAATCAAATAATTACCTTGAGAACCTTTGTCGAGCATGCCATGCCATAAGTCGAAAATAAACCACTTATAGATGCTCCATATGGTAACACCAATAACCCTAAGCGGAGAAATTGTCCCAAGCTGTCATGGAAATCAAACCCCTTACCGCATATGCCTCGAGAACTTGGCGGCCCAGTTTGGTTCCATTTCAATACAACAACGGCTTTCACTTTCATCTCACATTGGAAACGACGATCCACGAACTTAAGTAAAGTGGTAGGCACGTTTGTAGAAGAAACTGGTCTTGAATGTTCAAGCTAATCGAGAAAATTGAAGCGATAGAAAGTTCACTAAGCAGGAAAGCCCGGACAATATGCATTTTGAAATTTCAAAACTATTCACCGGCGGCTGCGGGATGTAGAAAAGGGAAAACCGCCAGTCCGCAGCAACATCAAAGAGGAAGCGAATGAAATATGCTTGACCAATGATCGAATGTGAGCGGTAAAGTTCGCGGTCGTGACTCTAAGAAGTGGTAGAGTGAAGCCAACGAGATCAGTTCTAGTCCGGTCGAGATCGACGGTTGATTATCCCACGAAGAAACGAGTACCCGATAGGGAAGAGAAGAAAATCAGTCACCCTTCCATTTCCACAAGCTCTCAAGAAAAAGAAAAATTCCGTTAACCAAACAGAAATGTTAGAAGTTTTGCGGCAGGTGAAAGTTAATATTCCTCTCATGACCTTGATCAAGCGAGTCATAGCGATATTCTTGAAGGACTTATGCACGGGTAAGGATCTTGTGTGAACAAAGCATTCATTGTGAGCAAGTGAGTGCCATCATCGAATGCAAGACTTAGGTGAAGAAAACAAAGACCCGGGATGTCCCTACAATCTCGGTTAATATTGGAGGCATTAGTGTGGAAGCTCGTAGACTTGGGGAGCTAGTGTGAATCTTTTATTCTGTGTACAAGCGGTGGGTTTGGGTGAAGCGAAACCCCACTTCCATCCTGCTTGTCATTGGTGATAGATCTGTTAAAATACCAAAGGACCGTGAGGATGTTCTAGCCACAAGTGGACCGGTACACTATCCGATGAACTTTGTTGTGCTTGTCTACGAGAACCGATTCGATGGACAACCAATGCCCATTATTTTGGGGAAGCCATTTTGGCCACTTCAAATGGCATAATAAAGCGCGAAAAGCGGGGGTTATGCAATACATTTGGGAATATGACCTTAGAACTCAATATTTTTCATTTGAGTAAAAGGCATATGCGCTCGGAGAATGGCCAGAAATACGTATGCGTAGATCACGATCTGGAAGAACAAATAGTGACAGCAGAACAGATTCAACTCAGAATTGTGAGTGTCGGAGGGTGCAACAGAACCTCCAAGTGAGTTTGGTGCAAGGGTATTGGAGAAGAAAACGAAATTTTATACATTGGCGGTAATGAACGAAGGGACCTCAACAGCTAGAGCTCGAACCATCGGCCAATTAAAGTATGCATTTTTGGAAGAAAATGGTGCCAGTTGTAATTTCCTCACGGGTTGATAGCACTTACGGAGGATAACACTGCTACACACCTTCTCGAAAGGAACAAGCAAGCATTGGGATGGAAAGATTTCTGATTTGAAGGGCATAAGTCCATCGATGCATTGCCCGTCACATCTATTTGAAGAGAGTCTAAAGCTGATAGGCAGCCCCGCGGAGTTGAACCCCACACATGGGATAGTTCGCGTGAGGTCTTAAAATTGCTCAATGGTATCATTACCATTTCGATAGCACTTGAGTGAGTCCGACTCGGGTGGTACCTAAGAAATCGGGAGTAACTGCGTGAAGGAATGAAAAGGGTGAAGAATTGTCTGCGACTAACTACCGGGTTAAGAGAGTGTGTATTGACTATAGGAGGCTCAATGAGGTAACAGACCACTTCCGTTGCCTTTTATTGATCGGCTCCTTGAAGAGTCTCACGGACACCCATTCTGATTGTTTTTGGATGGGTGTCGGGATATTTCGAGATAGAGATTGCTCCGGAAGATCGGAAAGAACGCTTTCACTTGTCCATTTGGCCTTACGTATGCTTATAGGAGGATGCCTTTTGGTCTTTGCACGCCTGGCCCTTTTCAAAGATGTATGCTTAGTATGTTCAATGATATGGTGGAGCGCATATTGGAGGTCTACGTGGATGACATCCTTGTATATGGAGGCAATTTTTGGAAGAATGTAAGCGTCTGGTATATCTTGCAGAGGTGCATAAGAAAGAACTTGGTGTAACTAGGAGAAATGTATTTATAGTTAACCAAGAATTGTCTTTGGGGCGTATTTCTAGCGGGGAATAGAAGTTGATAAAAGCAATGAACTTATTTCAAGAGTTTGTCGCCCGACCAGTGTAAAGCCAGTTAGGCAACTCCTTGGTCATGGAAGCTATAGACGATTCATTAAAGACTTCTCGAAGATTGCTAAACCCACAACAAGCTCCTAAGAAAAGATGCCAAATTTGTTTGGGGAGAGAATGCCGGGATAGTTTTGAAGAAATTTGAAATCTCATTTGACTCTTGCCACAGATAGTCTGAGCACCCTAATGCGGTTACCTTTTGAAGTGATGTGTGATGCAAGTGATCTTGCTATAGGAGCGATGCCATTAAAGAAGATAGGAAACCTCATGGTGGTCTATTATGCAAGCAAAACTGAATGAAGCACAAAGGAAATTATACCCTCTGTGAGGAGAAGGAATTGTATTGTGATGGTGTATGCTTTAGATTCGAGCATACTTGGTTGGGTCTGATATAGTCATTTTTGCAGACCATTCAGCTTTGAAATACCTCCTGACCAAACAAAATGCAAAAGCAAGGCTCATCCGATGGGTTCTTCTACTTTAGGAGTTTAATTTGCAAATTAAAGACGAAAAGGAGTAGAGAATGTGAGTGGCGAGATCATCTATCAAAGGTTAACAATAGCTCATGACACTCATAGTCCACCCATCAATGATGAATTTCTGAGAATCCACGATGCGGTGGAAAAAAAACTCCTGGTGTCTCATTGCCAATTTTCTCTCCACGGGAGAAACTCCATTGAGTGGAAGGCCCAGGGATAGGAAGTACTTTAGCTGTGGAATCATTCTTGTCTTTAGGGAAGAGCCTTCTTATTCAAGTATTGTGCGGATCAAATATTCCCGAAGTCTGCACGTGCACGAGGAGGAAAAATTAGGAATCTTGAACCCTTTGCCATGAGGAGTGCTCTGTGGTGGTCATTTCTTCGAGAAAACAACAATGAAAGGTGCTGGTCGGGTTTTTCCTCTTTTGGCCTTCCTTATTGAGAAGCACCAAATGTGCATTATATGTGTGGTCTTAAAGGCTTGGGAAGGCTGTCTGGCATTCTGTGATGCCTTTGAACTTGATTTAGTAGTCGAATTGTCAGATGTGTGGGGCATCGATTTCATGGGACACCGTCCTTGTAGTCGTACATACATTTTGGTGGGAGTAAGTATGTCTCCAAATGGGTTGAAGCAATCCTGCAAGACCAATGACAATAGGGTGGTAATTAAATTCTGAAAGCCAATATCTTTCCGTGCCTGGGGTACCGAAAACCATTATTAGTGATGGAGGTTCTCATTTTTATAATAAACCATTTGAAAACCTCATGGCTAAATATGGTGTGAAACACAAAGTGGCCACTCCTTACCATCCTCAAACAAGTGGTCAAGTAGAACTTGCCAATAGGGAGATCAAGACCATTCTAATGAAGGTGGTAAGCACCAACAGGAAAGATTGGTCTATCAAACTGCTTGATTCGCTCAGGCCCATGTGATGCCTTTCAAGACAATCCCGGAATGTTCCCTTATCGGGTCGGGTCTATGGTAAGGTATGTCACCTTCCTGAGATCGAGTACAAGGCATGGTGGGCAATCAAGAAGTCAACATGGACCTAAGTAGGGCCGAGTCAAGAGGTTCCTTGATCTTAATGAGCTGAAGAAATACTAATGATGCCCACTGAATTCGAGATCGCAAAGGAAAATCAAAAGATGGCATGATCAAATGATAATCGTGAAGAATTTCAAAGAGGGAGACCAAGTTCTTTTATACGACTCAAACTCCATCTTATTTCCAAAAAGTAAGTTTGAAGTCACGATGGATGTGTCCATTCATTGTCCAACAGCATATCCCAATGGTTCAAGACTAATCAATCCTGTATGATAAATGTGGCATTTAAAGTCAATGGACGCAGGGTGAAACCTTATGTGGTGGCGTAAAGAGCAAGCAGCGTTGAGAAATTCCATCACTGATCCTCCCCTCGAGCCCTATAATCCCCACCACTTAAGAGCCGGTTAAAGGTACTTCATGCTCTACATGTCCCGGGAATGTTAAAATTCTTTGTTTTCCTTATGGTTTCATATCGTGTCCCAAACTCAAAGGTAATTTTGCATATCATGCTGTGCCTTCACCATAAGTAATCGTTTTGTCTTCAATTGAACACTGAAATTGCTTCAATTGAACAATTGAATTGCTTCAAATCGACAATCTTGAATTGCCTTTAAATGGAAAATTTGAACCCCGCTTGTCGCCTTTATGTTTGAACAAATTCCATGTTTGAACCAGTTTTGGTCGGCCAGCTCCAAAGATGCTCGGCCTTGAAAATTTCTCCCTTGTTAATTCACACACTCACACCGATTGTTTCAATATGGCTGTGAATTTGTTTGCTTCCTTTCGCGGATGCCCTGGGCCGCCTGTATGCTGGCAACTTAGGATAGGCTTTGCACCTACATTTGAAGACCAATGTAGTCTTCCAAAAGGAAAAGAAAAGAAAAGCAAAAAGAAAAGAGAAAAGAAAAATAAAGTCGTGGAAGCCTTGCCTTGAAACCCGAGCATGGTCCAGGTATATGGCGAAAGCTCAGCCCGATGCCCTGCCTTAATCGGCTCGGGAGTCATCGATTTAGTGTTCATATAATGTGGGTGGATAGGTAGAGCGAACGATTTGTAGGTGCTTGATTTTCAAAATTATCTGAGTCCTGGTGAAGCTCGTAGAGTTTGTGGTCAGTGATCCTTGGCTTGATGCCCTAAACCTAATTAGTTGGGAGTCATCTGGACCTCGCTACACGGACTTTGCTAAGTCAATTTAAGCATTGCACCCTTACAATGTAGTTTAATAAAGAAAGAAGAGGTAACTAGTCTATCTAGGTTGTTCAACAACTAAGGCCATGTCGGCTGCTAGGTTGGGGAGGGACAAATTTTGCAATTTATTGGCTTAATCTGGTTATATAAAGAACCATTAGACTTAGGTGGAAATTCAAGTTGAGAATCATGGAACCAATATTGACCTGAAATTATTCTTGTATGGTTTTGGTTCTTTCATACCGGTTTTCAAACTTGGTGTCAATTTTTCAGTTTAAAGGTAATGTTTATATGTACATAAACCCTTTTGAATCATAAACTTTTTGAAAATCACTACATGCATCTCCTTTTTGTTTTTGCATTGCTAAGGGACTAGCAACGTTTCGGTTGGGGGGTGTGATTAGTACCCAAAAAGTGCTATTTTGAACCCTATATTAGATAGGTTTTGAGTGCTTTTTGTGCACTAATCATGTCATTTATGCCAATTGAAGTGTTCAAGTCTTCTTAGTGTCACTTATGCCGTTTAGAGGTTATTTGTGGTTGTTCTGTCATTGCGCATTGGGAGTTCAATATCGAGACATAATGAATCATGAAGATCGAACCCAATCATCACCATCAAACGGACAAAAATCAAAGAAAGAATGAAGGCAAAGTGATGGAAATCAATGCAAGTAAGAGAAATAAAGAGGGCAAAGTAGTTGAAGAATCAAGAATCTGTGGAATTTCGCTTAAGATTGCGAAAATTGCCGATTATGGTAATTACAGCCTTAGCGGTACTCGCAATCTTAGCGAAATTGACACTTTCGCTTAGACCCAAATTCTCAAGCACTATTCCTAGCTTAAATTTCACGCTACTTACTCACAAGAATTTCGCTTGTTAGCGAAATTTCGCTTAGCCAGCGAAATTGCTGGGAAGCCTACGCACCCCCTCGCTGCTTATTCAGGATTCGCTTACCTAGCTAAATTTTCGCTTAGCTATAAATTTTCGCCACTAGCGAAATTCATCATTTTGTCACACTTTTGTAATTAATGCAAACCGACTTCAATTTTGGTGTATTAATTCCCTTGTCCCTAAATTTAGCCAAATTGTTAGCTTTATGGTATTTTCATACATTGGGTGGCCTATATAAGCCTCCCTCCCATTTTGTAACCCTAAGCAACAAATCGAGGAAGCAATTTTTAAGTGTTTATTTTTGTAAATATCTTTCGTAGCTTTAGTTAGGCTTTTCTTTTCTCTCTTCTCTCCTCTTTCTTCTTATTTTCTTGGCTACCAAACACCCCTCTTGAGGTGATGACAACTCAAGAGATGCTTACTGCTCTTTCTTTGAAGAGGAAGGAAGCATGAAAAGGGCATACGTGATGTTTGTCCCTTGTGTTAAAAGTTACGGTGCACTGGTGTTTATGACCCCTATCTTCTCAAAATATGGTTGAATAGCATTGAATGTTAGTGGATTTGGCCAATACTTACCATGCTTTAGGATACAAAGGTATACTTATTGCTAGATGCAATCAGGGTTTTTAGATGGTCTTTACGAGCACCGAAATGATGTTTAATGTTAGGTTTCAAACTGAAGGGGCTATAGATGCATGTTATCCATTGTAAGGACTAAATAGGAGTTGATTTTAGGGGTGAGGTTTGCCAGTTAAACATAGATCCTGGCTAGGCTTCGACTATAGGTTGTTTGTCATAACGCGAGGATAAAAAACCCGAGACAATTTGTTTGCCCTAAGTTACCAAGGTTAGTGACTCCAAATCTTTAAAGTTAACTTTTCACACTTCATTTCAGTTTTTACGCTTAATCAGCTTTCAAACTCATTACACTGCTTTTGAAACAAAAAATCCAAAATTCCAAATAGAAAGCCTTACCTTTTACACTTATGCAACCATTCTAGATGAAACCCATCCCCGTGTTCGACCTTGGGACCACTATATCAAGTAGCAGTTTGACTATTTCAAGTAGTTAGGAGGAACTTAGGTATATAAATATTGTTGATTCAAATTTCACTTTTACCGTGGCACGGTAATCACTAATCTACCTATATTCCAAATTTCTTGTAAGATCTCGTGTTTTTTTTCTTTTTCTCAATATTTCACACCCAAGGATGCTAGAACTTTTGCTTTACCTTCTAAGGATTTTCTCAAAATTTCTACTACTCAATTGGTGGCTCAACCTTCATATCTATGGGTTCATCCATTTCCCTTGATTAGATCTAAGCTAACACGGGATTGAATCTACTCGTAGATTAAGCGTGAACCTTCCATTATTTATATATTTAAATACACCCTCCAACTCAATTATATTTAACGGGGATTTATCAAAATGAACTCGCAGCTCAAAGAGTCAGCCACCTAGTCGAACATACTTTAAAAGAATACTCAACCTCGTGAATCTCCGTCTCGTGGTCATGTAGGCATCCTCGGATATCGCAGTAAGATACATTCTCAACTGGTACTCAGTAATTACTATCAGGGAACTTATCCACAAAACGACACCGATTAAGTAAAAACCGAACCCAAATTAATTCTCCAGAAATTGTGCAGAGTTCAGAATTAAATGTAAATCAAATCCAACAGAGCCGTTGCTCACTACTTTACGCTGCGAATTAAGAAATGGAGCACCGATCACGCACAAATCACTATAATTGCAATAAAACTGAGAAGAAATGAATTCTAGAATTTTGTCTAGATTTCATAAATTTTCAGGCAGTAATACTTAAGAAAAATAACATAACTAAAAATCCATCTCTACTCGTCTCTGCACAGTTCGTAGACTCAAAACCGAAAAATTAAACTAAAAATGAAAAAATAAAATTCTACCCTAAAATATTCACTGAGCTCCTTCTTTTCCTTTGTCGGGCAGCTGAAGGCCAAGCCGCTTTACTATTTTAAAAAGCTATCTATTTATACCGTAAACGACCGGGCCGAATCCCCAAAATGCTCCGTGGAAATCCAAAGAAAAGCTCCACCACTGGCCCCATGTAGCTTACCCCGCTGATGTCGCGACAATGACTCGCTTTGATCGCCATGATCAACGCGAATCTTCTTTTTCTTTAAGTTGCACCGCTTGTCTTGCAAATGTTTTGATCGCTGGTCGCGACATCGTGTGTGGTCGCTGACTTCCATTAGCTCAATGTTCCTTCAATGTTGATACGCGATTCGCCATGTCGACATCAATTTCTTTTTTTTCACCCAACTTCCGAAAGGCGACGTCAGCTTCGTCATGCACTCAATTTTGCCGCTTGTATGATGACTTCATGTTGTGATCGATTCCTTTGGTCGAATTGTGTTGGTGGTCTTCTTTGTCTTCATATCTTTCATTTTATGTCACGACATCATGATGATGTCGCGACTCTTTTGCTTCCCATTCCTTTCTTTCACTTTGCATCTCGCCACGCTAAAGAATTTAATTTCTTCTTCCCACTTATTCTTCCGTGTCGCGGACTTTCGCTTGCATGTCACGACATCAATTTCTCCTCCTCAGCTTTTCTTCAAGTCGCGATCTAAATTAGTGATCGCGACATCATTTCTAATCCTTGACTTGTAAAAGGTCGCAAGTTCAGTTCCTTGCAAGTGCTTCTATCACATGTGTCATGACCTCCTTCAAATTCTATCTTGGTTGCACTTTTGAATGCCTGGCTTATAAGTCGCGACATAGTACTTATGTCGCGACATGAAATAGAACCTTGTATTTAAAACCAGTTGCAACCTCTTTCTTTTGCAAAGACCTCTCTTGTGGCTTCATAGACGGATTTTTGTCGCGACCTAAGAGTGGTGTCTCGACATCATTCATATCCTTTTGGTGTTGCGACATCAAAGTGATGTCGCGACATGAATTTCGTCATTTGATTGTCTCCTTTAGTCTCGACCACGTTTTCTTTGTCGCAACCTCCTTTTTCAAGTCACGACTTCACTTGTTCAAGTTTTCAATTTATTCTTCAAAGCCAAATTTGCTTCGATGTCGCACTTCGGAATGGTCGCACCTACACTCTGCCGCGACTTAAATTTCCAATGACCTCCCCAATTCACAAGAAATGATTTCTTCTCGATTTTTGCTAAAATTTGAGTTTCACAGCTTCTTTCCCAAGAAATGAAATTGAGTCAATTATTCACT
This sequence comes from Tetrastigma voinierianum, assembly GCA_016808115.1. Taxonomy (NCBI): domain Eukaryota; kingdom Viridiplantae; phylum Streptophyta; class Magnoliopsida; order Vitales; family Vitaceae; genus Tetrastigma; species Tetrastigma voinierianum. The sequence goes on along the minus strand of JAEQBH010000648.1, from coordinate 42,408 downwards.
TTCTTTCGGGAATCAACATTTATCTCATAATAAACTCAGAAAAATGGATTAAAAATCTAATGAGTTTTTAGACTCATCATGCACCAATCGGCATCCGTCATGATGACGTATGCCATTTAAGTGATACCACATGTCGAGGTGCACCAAACGACATCTGTCATGATGGGAGACCGAATTGTTAAATGTGTAAGCACATTATCGAATGATAATAAGGGCGGGATTCATCAAACGTAATCAGACATAAATGTGAATTGAATAGTCAGCGGAAAATAACCAAAATTGACGAAAGTGTAAATGGGATTTTATGTATATGCTTTCAGTCTCATAAATTGAATTGTTGCATTGAAAATGCATGTTGTGATACAGTAAATGAATTGTAAAATGAAAGCATGCGAAAGTGAATAGCATGAGTACATGTTGATATAATAGGCATGGTTTAATGTTAAATGCATGCCAAGTTAAATTGAATATTGAAATAGAATCAGATAAACCACTAAGCATGAAAATGCTTTTAGCGATAGTTTTATCTATGCGCAGTTTCAAGTAGACAGAAGGAAGACAAGATCGTGAAGCGCAGAGTCATAAAGCAAGTTGCGGCGTATAAGTACATACCCCGCCATGCACATATCATTTCTTTTTTTGAACATGGGATATTTTGTGAACAAATAGTCGAACTCCAAATAAATGTTTTGTTTTGTATATCATTTTGAAAGGGCATAGAATTCCTTCACTATAATTGCATTTTATGAAATGTAAATGTTTTAGGCCTTACCATTTTGAAAATGCTTCCGCGAAAATCGAAACCTAAAGAGAAATAACATAAGAAAATGTTTAGGATAAGATAATTGAAACGCCGGAGTAAATCGCTCGTTCGATCCACTCCTAGGTCGAGTCTGGGATTCAGTCGCGACACCTTTGAAAAAAGAAAACGTAATAAAATGTGAATAAAAATAATTAAATTGAGCGTCCTGGGTTTCGGTTCTGACTTCTGCCAATCTGGGTCATCGGCTCGGGTCGCGCTACACGTATCTTACAAGAGAAATTCTAATTACAAGTAATTGATTAGAATCATGCTCAGAATGAACATGAATCTCTACTGAAAAGTATGGTTATAGAGGAATCCAAACTATACTACCTTACCTCTTGACAAATTCAAATTCAACTCGTAGAGAAAATAGAATGAGATTATGATTTAGAATTGATACTCACAAATGCTGAAATCTCGGTGTCTACTCCAAAGAAATATTATGGTTCACTCAGTTTTTACATTCGGATTTAAGTTTTTCCTTTTATATTAGATGTAAGATTCTAGTTATTAAAACTCTTATTAGGTTACTAAATTTTCATATAAACTAGACGTTCAAATAGTGTAGAACTTGAGTAGTTGGGGTAGTTGATGTTTAAATTTCTTTCAATCTCTGTGGGAACAATATCTGGACTTATAGGTCCACTTTATTACTTGTATGACCTGTGCACTTGCAGTTTTTAAGACCAAATTAAAATTTTAATTGAGTTTAGTGACAAAATTATTCTTCTTATGAGCATACAATGTATGTTTGGTTTGCAAACAAGTTTTTGGTGCCTTTACCTGGGATTAATTTTTAGTCTTCTGGTAATGGTTTCAATCATTTGTATATATAACAATTTGGTCTCAACAGACATATAGCAAGAAGATATTCAACAATTAGAGACCACCTCTTAAAGAAAATGCTTAAGAATTCGAGACCACCTCTTATGAAGACTGAGTTGTATTTTTTCAATGATTATGTTTGTATGTAATGTTAATTGAATGTTTTTAATTAGGGTTGTTTTTTCTTGCATATATAAAAATGAAGAGCATAGAAAATATTTATTCAATTGCTTTTATATTTCAATGCATGTATAATAACTTTTCCTTCAATATTAGTTTATATTCTTTATTTTGTGGATCAATTGTTATTATTGTAATGTTGTATAGTTTCAATATTAAATACTTAAGGTTTTATTGACAACAAGATCATTTTCAATTAGAAAATAGGAATTAGAATAAAATAAATTAAATTTTTCATAAGCAATCTTGACATATTTTTAATGCTCAACATTGGTATAAGTTTTATCAATCTTAACATATGTTGAGTCTAACCTTGACAACCGAATAAACAACCTTGATATATATGAATGTCAAGGTTGTTTTAAACTTTTCTTGACACTGGCATAGATAACATATATGAATAGTAGCCTATCTTAACATATTAATCCTACCTTGTTAATGGAAAACCATTAACAAAGGCATTGTTTCTTGTAGTGATCCCATAGCATGTACCCAAATTCTTTATGACCATACCCCAAGAAAATACATGTTTGGCCTTGACATCAAGTTTTGACCTTTAATCTTTGGGGATATGAACAAATTCTCTGTTAAACACTCTCAGGAGAAACTGATCTATATGCAAACATTTTCCTGTCCACACTTTTTCGGGTACATCACATTTTAAGGCTGGTGGAGAAAGGTTTATCAAAATTCGATTGATGTTTCTCATGCCTCTCCTAAAAGGACTTGAGTGGGTCTTAGAATGGAGAAAGCATACACCTAATCCTTTCCTCAATGGTTATGTTCATCTTCTCAGCTACACCATTTTGCTAAGGAGTTTTGACATAGTTTTTCAAGTTAGATCACCATGAAGTTGCGATCTTTTTCATTGACCCTATATTCTACCACGCCCCAGTTAACTTTGACAACCCCCAATTTCTTTATGTTTCTCTTTCTATTCCTGGCATGGAGTTCTTTGAAGGAATACTTTTACTTGATCTTTAATTTCAAGCAAGCCCCAAACTTTTCTAGAGTTATCATCAATAAAAGTCACAAAAATCACTACCAACAGTCTTGGTTTGCATATTACAAACATCAGTATGAATTAAATCAATAACATTTGGCCTTTTAGAAGGTGGATTTATGTGAAATGCAACTCTACGTCTTTTCCGTCATGATGACCCTGAGTTTTAAGAGGCATACTGGTTGGTAAGAATTGATTTCTAGCAAGAGTTTGATGTCCTTTCTCAGTGATGTGACCAAGCCTCCTATGCCAAAGTTCAATGCTTATCTTGTTGAGTCGCATTGAATTTCTTCGCTATGTATCTTAGCTTCCATGATATAGAGGGTGTTTGTTTCTTTCTCTTATATAGCGAAACCATTGGTGAGCTTCCACTTATTTTCAACAAAAGAATTTTTGAATTCCTCATCATCAAGTCTACCTGTAGATATCAAGTTTAGACAAATATTTGGAACATGTCTAACATCCTTGAGTACCGATTAATTTCTAATAATAGTCTCTAAGAAATATCTCAAATGCACACAATCTTGGATATACTGCTATTTTTCCATTCTAACATTACCAAAATCAACAGTTTTGTAGGAAGTGAAAAAGTTACTATGAGAAGTAACATGGAATGAGGCACCATAATCAATTACCCCATTTCTATCTTGGGTTGCAAGACTGACACAACCATCATCAGTCATAGTTATAATATCACCTTCAGCAGCAATTGTAGTCTCTTTATTTTCTTTATTCACTTCATTCTGTTCATTTTTCCAAATCCTACACTCTTTCTTCATGTGCCCAACCTTGTTGCAGTGACAACATTTGATATATTTTATGGATTTGGATCTTCCTCTAAAACCATGGTGATGTAGGAGCTTCTACAACAAACATTGAGAATTCGATCTTAATTATGGAAAATTCCGATTCGGAAGGCTGTGAAACCTTGAAGACACCAAATATATTTCTAAATCCAAGTATTTGAGTCTTGTTACTATTTTGATTTGGAGTTGTTTTATTTTAGAAATATTTGTTCTCCAAGTCAAAGTAGTAGTTGCTATTTAATTTAAAGTTTGTTTTCCTAGTCCAAGGTAGGAGTTTCTATTCTTTTTAGGGTTCCTTTATTTAAATTAGAAAGTCTTCTTTTCCAAGTCAAAGTAGGAGTTGCTTTATTGGATTTAGAAAGTGTAGAATATATATACCTAATGTGGTCTTTGACAATTAGTTCAAGTTTAATAATATTCTCATATTTCTCTTTTAAGAGTTCTCTCTTGTTCTCTTATCACTTGGGTGGATTCCCTTGAGTGACGAGTTCGTTGCTTCTTATCCCTAGGTGGATTCCTTGGGTGATGAAGCATATATCTTGTTCTCTAATCTCTTGGGTGGATTCCCTTGAGTGGAGGGTGATGAGTAAAAACTCATAGGTACAGTCCATTTTCGAGTTATTCTTACAATATAATTGCTTGTTTTTATCGAAATGTACTATTTATCAAATTTCTATTTGCATAAATTATTAACAAATGAAAATTCAGTGGATCGAGAGTGAAAAGCAGGTTGATGGCGAGGTGAAGGGTGCGAGGAGAGAATCGAGTCCGACCATAAGTCATACTAAGTTGAATGAAAAGTTGTTGCGACAAAGGAGAAGTTGCTGAGATAGAAAAAAAGGGCTAAAAGGAAGGATTCTATGTCGCGACACCATTTTGAGGTCGCGACACAAAAGAAGACAATGATGGTCGCAAACATAAAATGGATGTCGCGACCAGGAAGGAATGCTGAAAGGACTTACAAGGTCACTACCAGGCAATTCAAGGTTAAATGACAATATAAGTTGGAGACTCGATCCAAAATTAGCTACGGATATTTATGTAGCAACTACATTTAAGCGGTTGGAACAAGAGCATGAATAAGAAAATCACCTTCAGAAATGTGTGACTTAGTTTAAGTCACGATCTGAGACATAGTTGGTAGCAAACCAAAATTGATGTTGCGACAGTCTTAATTGAGGACACGATCTAGGTCGCGACTAGAATTCTTGTTCACGACCAATAAAATGAGATGTCTGATTAAAAATGTTGTGACCAAGAAGTGGGGTTCTGCGATAGGATGGCGAAATTGATCGTCTGACATTCAGCTTTTGAAGTAGCGAGCACTAGATTTAAACAAGTAAGAAGCGAATAAGTATGACCTAAAATCCAAATGTCGCGCCAAGTATTGAAAAGTGAACAATTTTAAGTACAACATGAGAAGGAGTTGTGACCTTAAGATCTTCAACAAAGTAAATTCGTGACATCCTTTTGAAGTCATAACCATAGAATGTAGTAGAAAACAAGAACTTATTGAATTGTGACATGGAACTGAAGTCGTGACATAGAATTTATTGAAGGGTCAGAAAAACATGGTGCGATAAAGATCAACATAGCGCAGCGAGGCGATGTCGCGACATCAAATCGAGGTCGACATATGGTCAAAACATGGCTGCTTGGTTAAGTGTGACGAAATAGAAAAATTGAAGGCGGTTGAGGCGAAATGAGGTTGCGTGGATAAGAAGAAGATGGTCGCAACATGCCGCACCGAGGTCAGCGACAAAATTCGCAGTGATTAAAAAATACTTAGTCGAGACCTAATGTTCATGTCGCGACAAAGAAACAAACGAACCGGCGGAGTTTTTTAGTCGACACAGCAGAGGCTCAAGCTGAAGGATGCCATAACCTGAAAGTTGTGACCCGAAGCGAAAGGATGACAACGAAATAAAAGTCATGACACTCAATCAGTCGTGACATGAAATCTGATAAAGGAAGAGTGAGGTCGCGACGCAATTCACGGGAACAAAGAAAGGAGGTGCAGCAGGTCTCAGCGTGACAACTAACATAGTCCACGACGAAGAATTCATGTCGCGACCACTAATCGAACAGAAGAAACCGGTCAAGCCAGAACATCAGGGTCGTAGTTAAACAATTGTGAGAACAGTGAAGAAGGTTGCAAAACTAGTTTTACGAAGTCGCGACATACTTGACAAACCAAGCCGGGATTTTCACGTTCGCACGGAGCCCTGAAACAAGTGGGCGGGCCAATTATTTCTGAGAAATCCACCTGGAGCCTTGGAATCAGGCCCAATGTCTGAATGTTATAAATAGGCGTACACAGTTTTATTAAAGCATCTTTTCTTTTTGGGAACCTAGAACGGGGGAGAAGAAAACTCACTGTATATTTTAGAATAGATTTTTTTTTCTTTTCTTTCATTTCTTTGGATCCCGAACAGATTTGTTAGAATGTCAAAGGTACAGGTAATATTTCAATTCTTTGCGAGTTAAGTAATCTAAACTATTTACGGAAATCTTTTCTTCGGTTGTGAAGCTACGGTGGGTGCTCAATTTATCGATTGCTCCATTGTCGATTGTAATCACGGTTTTGGAAGCGCGACTTCCACTAGTTTGAATTGTGGTAGTTCTGAGTCTTTCTGCATAAATTAGAAGGAAGTACCTAGAATTTGGGGAGGATTTATTTGATTGATGTGTTTTTTGTAACACCCCGAAATATACCCTAGCAGTTTTCGGACTTGTTTAGGATATATTATAAGCTAAGTGGAATTTTTCGGAAATAAAACGATAAACTCGAAAATTAATATGAGAGTAAAGGGGTAAATATGTAATTTACCACTTGAGGACCTAATGGTCATAAAAGGGAAAGACTAGGGGTTAATGTATGAAATGCTTGAAAATGAAATGCAAATAGAAGGAGTTATGTGCTTAAAGGCAATTAGAGAGACTTAAAACCAAAATTGGGTTTTATTTGTCTTGGCCAAACATGGCTGTAAAGTGACCAAAGAACATATATAAATTTATGACGTTATTACCAAGGACTACTATCTAATCCTCGGCAACGGCGCCAAAAACTTGTTTAAGAGACCAAATGATGTATATGTGAAAATATGGTCAAGGGAGTGAATGTGGTAAATACTTTCAGCGATTTGAAACAAAAGTAAGTATACTCAAAAATTGAAATAGAAAAGTATTATGACACTCAGCCCCTTTCGCAAGTGCACGGGTCCATACAAGTAATAAAGTGGACTTTAGAATTAGGATATCAGCCACCCGGATTGGAGGTTCTCTCCCCAATTGGAATTTGATCACCCTAGATTACAAGGGCTCTTATTTTATTTAGGCGACCAAAGTAGGATGTCGAGACAAAATCAATTAGTGAAACAAAAGCGATTTAAAACTAATCCACAAAATCTACCAAATAAACCTTTACTTCATTTCTAAAGGTATGAAGAGAGTCACTAGGGATGGGGATAATTATTTCAAAAGCAGGTTTGCATTTTCCTTGAAGTCTGACATTTGTGGAGTTGAATGCTAGATTTGTCAAGGAAGCTGATGAATCTGTAACTCGGTTTCTCCATCACCATACATTTCACTATCTAACACACCCTTATTCCTTTTAAGACAAATGGGTCTAAATAGCTACTTGTAAAATTTGGCACTCTTTAAAGATTTGATTGTTTTCTTTTTCAATACTTCAAACCATTTCTTGGTGAAGAATTCTTACCCCATTAGACGGGATAATACAAGCCTTCTCAAAATATATTGGTATCTAGTCCTTCAAATCAAAAAAGAAAATTTTCTATCCTTGATTAGATCTTTGCTAACCACGAGATCAAAGAGTCTTTCCCTTCAGACTAAGGAGAAACCTCGATCAACTAAAATTGATACATCATCTAAGTAATCCCCTCACACCATGAGTAAATTAGTGATCTATCAGTATTTCGAGTTCATTAGTTCAAGATATTGATGCTGCTACCCCTGATTTTCAAATCTTTGCTCTCCGGAATCTCTCCATCTCTGTGTCCTTTCGGAGGGCCTCCTGAAATCGAGCAAGATACAACTCTTTTTTGGGTGCTGGCTTTGTATAAACTCACAATAATGCAGACAATTCATTATATGAACTATACGATTATATAAATTCAGTTTTCAAACCCACAAAATAGCGAAAAACTACAAATCTGAATGTTCAACAATTAATCCCCAACCCTAGAGAGATTGTTTAATGTTCCATTGCTAGTTTCATCATCACTAATCGAACAAAAAGTAAGAAAATGAAGAAAGGAATGAGAAAGAAAAGAAAACCAGTTTGAGCTAAATCTTCACCTCAACTGATAAATAAATTGAATATACGAGTCTGACACAAAATCTACTAATAGAAGCCAAATACCGCTCAAAAACTATTCCTAAGATCTATTAAAAATAAAATCACGACAAAACTAAGAAAATGAGCGAGTTTAGAGAAAACCCATGAGAGAGAGAGAAAATCCATATTTTTAGCTTCAATCCTTGTCTGAACCTTAGTGAAATACCCGAATCTCTCTTATCTGACAAGGAAATCTCTTCAATAGGAAACAAAAATGCAACAAGCTTTGCTCACCAATCTAAAACGAATAAAAATCTATAGAAAAACTGGAAAAATGGGCAGTCTAGAGAGAGAAACCCCAAGAAAGAGGCTCTCCACTCTTCCCCTTTACCTCTTTACCTAAAAACGAAAGATATATGTCCTAGGGTGAAATGGGCTTCAAATTAGGTCAAAACTCAATTTTCTACTTTTTCAAGTTTCGCAAAGATTTCCGGTCGACAATAAAGTTTTCCGTCATGACACCATTTCCCCCGTCGCGACATCGTCACGACATACGCCTCCGCCGCTGACATCGTCACGACATACTCTCTTTGTCGCGACATCGGTCACGACATACTCCTCGTCGCGACATACTCTCCGTCGCGACAAATTTTCCTCGACAAAGAATCGTTTTTCTTTTCCTCTAACTTGCTCTGGGCCATAACTTCGTTTAACTCCCATTTGGGCGTGAGTACTGCGAAACTTTGAATGTAGAATGCAGCCATGAGGGGATTTTGAACCATTTTATGTTCCGTGACGGGTACGTATAAATTCAATCTTCCAGTAGCGTCGTGAGACTCTCCGTTGACTCTTCTTTGGAAATAAATTGCTCATTTCTTGCCAAATCATTTGCTTTTCATCAATAATCCTACAAAACCAAGTTTAAAGGAAATTTTATGAGTTTTACATGAATATGGATATAAATGCACAAAGAAAAGGTGAAATGAACTCAAAACATAGATGAGTTTTACACTCATCACACACCCCCAAACTTAAAGTTTTGCTTGTCCCCAAGCAAAGAAAAGAAAAAAGTTGCTTGTCCCCAAGCAATGGAAGAGAAGAGTTCATCTCACCCTTTTTATTTAACCAAACTCGAGTAATTGCTTTGCAAGGTATGTGATATGTGTCTCAAGAATTACCCTTACAAGGAATATAGAGAATATGATCAAGATAATTTATTCTATTTTAATAGTGAATTAATCTCATAATAGACAAATTTAGATCATGGTTCTCACTAGTGTGTGTGTGTGGTCTTCCCCTATCCAAACAATTGCAAGCTAGATGAGTTTATGAGAATTGAGATAAGTATGTGGATCTCCTAAGATAATTTATTTAGGTTCCATAGGCTTGTTGTTCTTATCACTTCACTAATGTAGTAATAACTCTCACATCAAGTAGGTCTTTATGCTTGTAATGTAAGGCTTGGGAAAGGGGTAGTTGAGTAGTCATTTTAGGCTAAAACTTTACTCAAACATACATATTTTCTGCATTAACAGCCCTACTCCATCCTCATTCTACCATCGCATAGTGACACCCTTCAAACACCCCAAAATTTGTTTAGGTGCATCCTTCCATACTCATATCACTTTCCTCGCACAAATTTCGTATTCTTTCAACAAACACCAAGAGTTTTTCTTTAAGACAAGGTTATTAGAGTAGTGCAATGTCAAAACCCTCTTAAGCTTTACCAACCTCTTAGCGAGCTTTAAATCAATAGCTCCCAAACCAATTGGCCTTAGGGTATTAGGTGTTGAGACACCCCTTAGGATTTACTTGCTCTAGGGAAGGAAGGCTACGAGGCTAGACTCACTCTTCCTTGACTTTTTATTGTATTTTGCTTCTTTACACTCTGATATTTTTTTTTTTTTTTTGACAACTTTGATTTTCAACTTAACTCTTATTTCAACTAATTTTGAAGTTATTTTTCCTATGGAAAATAACTCCCAAACTCGCTTCTTCACCACATTTCTCAATTATGTTCAAATCCTCATGTTATGGGTGAGTTTGGTTCTTTATCAGGATAGTGATGTATGTGAAGGTTATTGATTCAACCGTTCTTTATAAATGCACTTCGCTCTTAAGGCTCAACATCTTGTACTAGAGGAATATGCATATGCATATTAATGTATTAGCTTCGAAGTAATAATAATCTTTCCAATGATGGCCTATATCATTTCTCAATTGTTGTGTTGCCTATGATTTCACCTCAAGTGATAATAGAACAATTTCTAGAACCTATGGAGATCAAAATTAGATGGATTCTCATAAACCTTCTCTAACCCAAGCAAAAACTGTTTTTCAAGGGTACTTAGTGACCACGTGCATGGATTTTGAGAAACCAATGACTAAATAGCCTATTAAAGAGATAACCTTATTGGCATTAAGTCCTATTATCTCTAATATTGTCCATATGCCAAGGGTTCCATTTATATCCTTATTGACATCACAACAACTCCAAGCAAAACTCAATTAACTCCAATAAATTCTAACTAAAAAAGATACCAAACTAAGATGTGTTAGAAGCATCAAACAAAGTCATTATCCGTAAAAGCACCAGAAAATTTCATCCTCAAAGTTGTCATTTGCAACATGTGGGTGTAACATGATAAACTAACTAAAATAAACACCCCTTAAACTTCGAGATGAACATTGTCCTACATATCTAACAATGAGCAAAAGGAAGCAACAAAGAAAAGGGTACAAGAGAGTTGGGAAAAAGTGAACTCCCTTTGTAGTCTTGGCCACTTTGAATAGGAACCTTACGATTTTCAGACATCGACATTGGTGTACTACCCTTGATATACTCTTTGCTTCTTGGAGCCATGAAAGTGGCTTGCATTTTTCTCAACACTCGTGTGCACCAACTTCCTTCACTCAAAATGAGCGAGTTTTGATTCTTCAAAACCTCCTTCAATACATGCAAATCACTCCACAATCAACAATGATCCACAAAGAACTAAAACAAACAACCAAGCACAAAAATTTTCTTTCCATTGTAACTCCTCTTGTTGATGCTTGGAATGATGGATGAAAATCAGTTCAACAAAGGTAAGTTTGTGGGCTTGTGATGGGGGTTTGAAGTCAAGATGATGGGAGAGAAAATGGGAGGAATGGATGAATTGGAGGGATGGAGAAGAATTTAAAGTGGTTAGGTTACAAGGGTTGGAGGGAAAGAGAATGGCAAGATAGAGTATAAAGTAGGAAGAAGAAAATAGGTTTTACAAGGTTAAAAGCCTGGTTAGTGACCGTGGTGCCGGTCACGTCGAAATTCTGCTCAAAGACTCGTTTTTTATCCAACTTGTTATACTCATATCTCTTTCATTTTAGCTCGGAATTGGATGTGTAAGGACTCGTTGGAAAGCTCTTTCAATGAAGAATGTGCTCATGGGATGAGGTGAACCATTTGGAGCCTCAATCAATACAGAAAAATCAGAATGTTCAATGCTGTCCAGTGTGATGATTTCTTGACTCCTTAGGTCTCTCCTTGCTTGGCCCTTGCCCATATCACTGCTATCCTTCAAAAGTCCTTCATGCTTATATATTCCCCTCTCAAAATTCCTCCAATAGCTACTCCTTAATGCTTTCATTCATGCTTAAAATCATCTCTTGCCTCAATTCCTCCTCAAGCATGATCATGAACCTTCCAACTTTATATTTCGGGGCTCAATTTGAGGTTCTTTTCATCTCAAAACCTAAAATTTGATGAACATCTCCACTCCATTTTTTTTTCACACTTCAAGCACTATAATTACATCAACCACTTTCCAACTTTTACCTTCATTTTGCAAACTAGTCATGAGACAACATGTGAGCTTCAAACTTATCTTATTCTCAAAACACTAACAACAAAGTTAAACACCGGCTGGAATTTTTATCCCAAAGAAAAAAAACAGCAACAAATAAAATAACTAAAAAATAGAAAAAGAAAAGAGAATGGATAGAATCCTTATTACCTAGCTTAGGTTGCCTCCTAAGAAGTCGCCCATTTTTAGAGTCCAATGACTCATTAGAAAAGTACTAGTAGCTTCCATTCGACCAATCATTCATCTTGGAAAGCACTTCCTCTTCATAACCATTCAACTCAAGGATGTTTTCTTTCATACTTTGAAGAGGGAAAAGAAACTCAAAATCCCCTTTAATTATGGCTGGTGGTTCAACCACAATTTCTTCAAAACAGTCCTCTATGTGATGTAGATAAACATTTATGCTTAAGAGGGACTGCTTCAAACTGTGCCTCTTGATTGAAGCAAGTCGCAGAATTTTCTCTCGCACACGACTCTTTCTCAAGCCCGTCAGCTGCAATGGCTGTGAAGATTGAACTTTGCTTTCCTCACTCATACAAGGTGAGCTCTTGATGTCAATCCATGTTGGCTTGGAGGAAAGAAGTGGTCTTCTTTAAAGTATATGAGAATTTTGTAGATCCTCTCTTCAATGCCCCAAGTCACAAAATCCATGGGAAGGTAAATGTTAATCTTCACTAAAATGTTTCAATAGCCACACTTGACTTACTTCTTCAAATTTCAGTTTATCCAATAATGACTCTTCATCATCTAAGTTGTTTAGGAGTGCCCCGTTCAATTTCCAACTCATTTCACTTTCTTCCACGTCAGACATTTCGGTGATAGGAAATTTCAAGACACCGGCCAAAGGAGTATCAATGCATTCATTGGGATTTGGCAAAGTGTTACTAGGAGAGGTCCTAGAGAATTTTTCCTTGAATGCTTTGACCAAGTGTCCAATTTGACCTTCTATTTTTTTCAATCTAGCACTAGTGTTGACTTGGAAGGTATGTAACCGAATTTCAAGCCATGAAGACTACCATCTTCGTTTCTCATCCATGTCTGTGAAAATTCTCGCTCCTCAGCAAACAACTCTTTTCTTTGAAATGCTGCTGAGCTCTTTGATAAGGCAATATTCCTTGTTCCATGAGTGTCATTCTGAATTTTTTGATTCAAATGATGAATAAGGGGTCGCTTCTGATTCTATGAGGCAATTCCATCTTTACTCAATATTCCATGAGTACCTACAAATAAGTAAGAAAAACAAAAGAAAAGAAAGTACAAAAATACTAATAGTAAAAAAAATAAATAAAAAAATAAAAACCTAAGAAACAACTCACAACCAAAAATAAAAAAAAATAAAAAAAAATTGCCTAAATTAGCAAATCACCCGTTCTTCAAAATGTCAACTTCCAATGAGAGAAAGTGAACCGCGCCATCCTCGGCAACTACACAAAACTCAGGGGAAGGTGACCAAAAGACATATACAAATTCTACGACGCATACTAAGGACTATTGTCTAGTCCCCGACAACGGTGTAAAAAACTTGTAAAGAAGACCAAAATACATATACAAATTTATGACGTTATTACCAAGGACTATCGTCTAACTCTACATCCAGGCGCCATAAAAACTCGATGACCTCGACCAAACATATATTAAATTTACTGCACAATTACCAAAGGGTTATTATCTAATCCTTAAACTCCACTATAAAAACCTGTTTGTACCAAAATCTCCTAGAGTTAATCATTTCATTTTTGGCTGCTCGAGATACCGCAAGCGCACAGTCACAAGTAATAAACGATATAAGTCTCTATATCGCATCCCACGTAGAGATCAAGAATTTTAAATCAATCCTACCCCCACTACTCAAGCTTCGTACTATTTGGACTTCATAAAGTGATATTGGAATCCCGGCCTTAAGAAGCCGGAAATTATACTAACACGAGTAAAGCAATGAGCAATCAACAAACTCGGAATATAAAGACTAAAGAATAAAGAATAGTTAAGAAACAAATGGACATCGAATAATTATCTTTCGTGAGAACACATCATGTATACAATATAGTGAAGTACCAATTCTCAGAAGTTAATACTGATAAAACTTCTTGAATATTTCGTGTTTTAAAATCGTCTGCTGGGCTGAAGGCAAGAAGCCGGATCTCTCACACTCCACATTTCCATTATCTAATTTTTCCCGATTCTTTCAAGACAGAATGAGATAACTACTTTAAAAGGGATTTCCTTAATCTCGGTATTTTGCAATACTTCATACCCATTTACGGATCAGAACCTTAGCTCCAAGTTATCACCACAAGGATATACAACTTCGGGATGCTCTTCCTCAAATTAGAATAGATCACCCTCTCCTCGATTAGATCTCACTTAACACCTGATTACCTCACTATTCGAATCGAGGTGAACTTCGCTTGTTTAAATTGATAACTCATTCAACTCTTCGATTTCTGCGATAAGAGATTTATCAAGTAAACTTACAAAGCTCATTAGATCTCAAATAACAGTTAATATACCTTCAAGCAATTGTTCATAACTTCTAGATCCATTTCTCAGGTCACCGGGAGGGCCTCCTTTGAAATCGTAGCAATGAGAAAAATCTTATACCCTGGGTATATAAGAAACTGGAGTGAGTTCAGATCAAAAACAAGAGAAACCCAACACCTAAGTAAATTCATAAACTAAAATTCAAGAGTCAGCTGAAACGACTACGTAGAAAGATAATTTCGACCATAAGATTCACTTAATGGAAGCCGGATTCTCACCATCAATTACACGCCAAATATTCCTCCGATCATAAGAATAATCGCAATTCGAAATCGAAGAGTTGAATTCAGAATTTGTCTCAACTTCAAACATTCCAGTAAGTAATTTTAGGCAAGAATAGAATTTATTCAAATTCTTCCAAGCCAAAATCGACAAACACAATGTATCCGTAAAATAAAACGAAAAATAAAACGATAAATCTAATCTAATCTCTAACTATCAACATTGAAGAAAAGAAAACTAAAAAGAAAAATAAAGAAAATGAGCCTTCAGCTCCCGCACTTCGCCCGTGTCACCGCCTGCCGCTCCTCTTCCGCAGTGCAGGTATTTATAGGTTTTCGCCCCAATCCCAACGCGATTCATTGGTGGATTTCGCGGACCGCCCAAGTTACTGTTCAAGTCGCGACCTCAAATCCCTTGTCGCGACATCATCCATGTCGCGACATCGATCTCACGTCGCGACATCAACTACATGGACTGCAGCTTCCAACTGATGTCTTCTGATGTCGCGACTTCGGTCCCTTGTCGCAACATCACTTTATGCCTCGCAGCTTCAATAGTTCTCTCGATGTTGCGACATCGACAAATTAGTCGCGTAATATCGCCCAAAGTCTTTGCGCCTTTCTATCCATGGTTCCCGGATGTCGCGCGACATCAATCTCTTGTCGCGACATCACTTTATGGCTTGCAAACTTTGAAACCGGTCGCCTTGAAGTATCGACCGATCTCATGTCGCCACATCGACTCGTTCTTCGAGGCTTCAACTGGTCGCTTTTGCGTCGCGACGCCATTCCTTTGTCGTGACATCAACTTAAGGAACTTACAAGCTCCAATCGATCGCTCTCGTGTCGCCGACAACAATATCCCCGTCACGACGCCGCCTTTATGGCTCGCGCCACTTGATGGTTCCTGTTGTCGCGACATCAATCCCTTGTCGCGACATCAATTCATGTCCTCGTTGTGTCAACTGAAACAGCATCGATGTCGCGACTTCAACTTTCCTGGTCAGCGACAACAACTTGAGTTACATCGGCTTCATCTCACCAAGCCTGTCATAGCTTCAAGGCGATTCTCCTATCGCCACTTATCAAATTTCTCCGACGCTTCCTCGATGTCGCGACAAGCTTGGATCATTCGCTGGATGTTGGCGACCTCTTCTCACTCATCATGGTCGACGCCATCGCTTTTATGATCAAGTCAGACATTGTCGATGTCACGACGCATCCGTGATGTTGCAACATGAAGTCTTTCTTCATTTCCGGTCGCTTCACTGCTTTAACCCTCACCGCCTTGTTCTTCTTCAAGTAAGCTTCGCTTTCCGACTCGGGAGTTTTACCATCGCTGGTAACCGGATATGCATTTTGATTGTTGCCAAAGCTTCACGACATCAGGTTCCTTTATCTTTGTGCGCCTTTTCTGCTGCAACTTGCTTCAGCCAATTATCTCATTAACACTCATCCACCTTCTGCTTCTTTTTCTGCAAATATTCTTCTTTTTCTTGAATTCCCTGCCATTTAACAGTTTGGTTAGTTATTCCATAATTCCCGCACAACTCACTTTGTTTAGATAAAAATAGATCAGAAAATGGACTAAAATGATGACTTTCAAGCTCATCAATGGCCTAAACTCAAAAAATATGGATAAGAGTTAATTGGTCTCTCATTTTTGAGAGACCAAAAAACCGTAGAAGAGAAGGAAGGCCAAGAGGAAGAGGAAGAGAAGAAGAAGAGAAGAGAAGAAGAAAGAAGAGAAAAAAGGTATGGAATCTAACATTTAGTATGGATCTTGGATTTTTGTATGAAATTATGAATTTTGTATGAGATTATGTGTATTTGGATCACGGTAAGGATTTCTATGATTTTTAATTTTGAATATGGAATCATGTGTATTTTGGACTTTGGTAGGGATTTTTATGGGTTCCAAACTTAGGGTTTAGTTAGGAATTGATCCTAACCCTAGGTTTGAATGAATTTGAGTTGAAAAACTCTAGCTTGGTTAATATAAGTGTTGATTGATCAAAAGACATATACAAATTTATGACTTTATTACCAAAGGACTATTGTCTAACCAGAATCCGCGCCTACAAAACTGTTGACTTTTTCTTTATGCCAACTATATGTAAGTTCATGACATTATTACCAAAGACTATTAATTAATCCTCAAAGAATTGTATCATGATACTTCGTCAATTTAAACAATTTAAACCAAATACACCCTAAGTAATTTATTTTCAAATTTTAGTTTGGCTTAATATCCTGCAAGTGCACAGGTCGACAAGTAATAAAATGGATATAAGTCCAGATATCGATCCCACAGAGATCTCAAGAATTCTAAATCAACTACCTTGACTACTCAAGATCCATACTATTCGACCACTAAATGGCATTCGATTAATCTTTAAGCTATAAAATATGCAATTGTAAAGCAACAACAAAGAATGGAATCAATTAATTAAACTGAAATTTAAGAAGAAAGCAAAAATAATGAATGATTAAAGCAAAATAATGAGATTGATGTTTATCTTTTGGAAGAACATTAAGAAAATCGTTATAGAAACATCAATTCCTCAGAGATAACTCGATATAATTGCTTGTATTTCGTGTTTCAAAACTGCCCAAGGCGTTTCAAGAAGGTACCGATCTCTCCACACTTCACAGTTCATTATATAATTTTCCTGATTCACTCGAAAACAGGGAATTAGATAACTACTTTTGATCAGAATTTCTGTCTCGGTATTTTTCAGAATACTATACTCATTTTGATGGATCAGAAACCTTAGCTCCTGCCATTCCACAAGTAAGGATATACAACTTCCTGACATTCTTCCGCCAAATTAAAATAAGATCATCCTCTCCTTTGATTAGATCTCGCCTAACACGGATTGGTTTCACTATACGACTGAGATGAACTCTCAAGCTTGTTTAAATTGGATAACCTATTCAACTCATTCTTTATTTCAAGTGAGAAGAAGATTTATCTAAGTAAACCCGTACAGAGCTCATTAGATCTATATTAGCGGTGTTAATATACCTAAGAAAATGTTCAAACTCTCGTGAATGCCTTCCCTGTGTCACTCAGAGGGGCCTCCTGGAAATCAGAGCGCTGAGACAAAGTCTTAAACCGGGTATAAGATAATCGATATCCGATCAAATTAAATAAAACCGCAACTGTAAGTAAATTCGTGAACCGAAAAATCGCAAACTGCCGCAACTACTACGTGAAAGATTAATTATGACCATAACCTTTCTCAATGGAAGCCGGGTTCTTAAATTAATGAATTACACACCACAAACCTTCCTCCGATCATGAGAACGATCAGAATCGGGAAATCGGAAATTCACCTGCAATTATTCGATCTCAATATCCAGTAGTAATTTGAATAGAATTGATTATCAGATTCGCCTTCGCCGAAAGTATAACATCCACCTGTAAAAGAAATGAAAAATAGAACGATCAATCTAATCTAATCTCTAACTATCAACATTGAAGAAAAGAAAAGAAAAGAAAATAAAACTAAAAGGAAAATAAAGAAAATGAGCCTTCGCCACCCATCCTCTCAGATGTGTCACCGCCAAGCCGCTTTTCATCTCGGGTAGTCGCTATTTGATAGGTTTCAATCAGTCTCTAATTCAATGCGCTTCTCAGGATTCCAAAGTTACTTTTGGCCTTACAGTTTTGCTCATACCGCGACATTGATCTCTCTTTGTCGCGACATCATCCATGTCGCGGCGATCGATCTTCTGGGTCGCGACATCAACTTAAGTTCAACAATTTTCAATCGATGTTCTTCTCGATGTCGCACATCGATCCCCACGCGATCTTATGCCTTTGCAGGTTTCAATTGTCTTCCGATGTTGCGACATCGATATTCACGCGACATCGCCAAGCTTCAGCCTCTTCAATCGATCGCTCATGATGTCATGACTCAAATCTCGCCGCGACATCAGCTTATGGTCTTTGGAGGCTTCAATCGGCTATGCTTTAAACGCTGATTTCAACTTTGTCACGACAATGCCGCTTAACTCACCATCCTTCCAAACCGCTATAGCTTCAAGGCATTCTTCTTGCCGCGACTTCCATCCCGAAGTCATGGTATTATCAACCCTGTCGCTGACACACGATGTCAGCCGCGACATCATTCCCTTAGCTTCCGTTAATCCTCACCGCGATCTGCGATTCCCGTCATGTACTCGGGCTTGCTTATTTCCTTCACTTATCCTCGCATGTCGCTAATTACACTGGACTGTGCGCTTCAAAACTGCATCAATGAATCAACCATTTGTTTCATTCTACTGTACCACTTGCATTTTTTATTCCACCATTTGTCGTATTTTTCCACCGTATTTTCTTTCTTTCTTTTATACTCCCCGCACAACAAATTTGGTGAGTTTCAATATTTCGCATCTTAATTATTCCTTTTTACATTAAAATCAAACGTAAAAACGACTAAAATAGATGACTTTAAGCTCATCAATAAGCATGGAATCCCCTCAATTCTATGTTTTTGTATAAAGATGGTGGACTTGGTATGGGTTCTTGACTTTACCTAGGGTTTGGGTATGTGGAAGTTCTAAACCACCATTACAAGATGAATACGGAGTGGCTTTCGAGGTGTATCGAGTATTGAGTTGGTTTGGGTGGAATATATGGACAAATGGGAGAAACCACAATTTCTGGGCATTTTCGGGGTTGGCATCGGTACCTCAAACAAGATGGTATCGGTACCATATTGGTTTGTTTAACCGGCACGCAGCATCAATTTTCGCACGGCACTCCAATTTTCTGCTTTCGCACTGTTGTTAGTATTTTGGCCATAACTTGGTCATTTCTATTCGATTGAGGATTCAAGTTGTCAGGTTAAACTAGGACTTCAAGGAGAAAATAACTAATTCTGAATAGGTACTTTCACATTATCACTTCTATGGGCCTTAAATTACTAAAGTGAGGCTATGTTCAAGCCATTTCTGGTTCTGTTTCGGTGCATAGAGTACCTTGTTAGGACATATTCTGAGTATTTGCCCAATTTAAGTGATTCCAATGGAGGAGAACCCTTAGCACCTTACCTTTAAAGGAGTACAAAGAACCAATGAAAAATATGGAGTCAAGACACTTGAAAATGGGTATTTCAAACTGTCCCTAGTGTAAAATGGGCAAAATGACTAGTTTGGCATGAAAATGTCATAACTCGAGTTTGAAGATTCAATCGATCGATTCCAATTTCTAAGTAAAGTAGATTCATAGAGAGGAACAAGAATACATGAATGATGTGTGAATACATAGGTTACAATCATCAATATATGAAATGCCATATGCACAGACATGAAACAGGAAAAATATAGGAAATGCAATATGTATAGATGTGTTCATGAAACATGAATATGATATGAAATATAAAAACGAACTGAAACATGAAAGACAATATGTCATGAACACATAATTTGGTTAAGTTATAAATTGATTTGAAATGTATTATTAAACGACCAACATGACGGGATTCACCAACTGAATTCGTCATGAAGGTAACCGTAATTGTTAAATGTGAGATCATATCATATCAATGACAAATGTGATAGGATTCACTAACCGAATTTGTCGTGAATGTCTAATTTCTAGTAATATGTGAGATTGCAATATTGAATGTGTGGTGATCACATTGCTACGAATGACATACGTGACAAGATTCACTCAACTCGAATTTGTCGGGAATGTCTAATTTCTATAGTAATATGTGAGATTGCAATATTGGAATGTGAGATCACATTGCTAATAATGACAAATGTATATGATTCACTAACTCAATATGTCGTGGAATGTTTACTTTGGCAGTAAGGAACCCACAAACCCGAACCAAAAAAGAAAGAAAATGATTCGGAAGAGTATTTGAACAAGTATAAGATTCAAATACCATAAGATCCGTAAGACAAGTATAAGATCCGTAATACAAGTATAAGATCCGGAATACAAGAATAAGATTCGAAATACAAGAATGAGCTCCGAAATACAAGTATAAGATCCGTAAACCAAGGATATGCTCCGTAGTACAAGTATAAGATATGAAGTACAAGTATAATTTCTGTAGTACCTACGGGTACCTCAGTAAAGGTCTAAGTATGTAACTCCTACGAGAGATATGGATAAGTATTAGTCTGATACAAGTACAAGTATGTGTCCTGTGAGAGACCTTAACAAGTATAAGATAGATAGAAGTATGAGTATGTGGATAAGTACCTCCGTCTAAGTATATGTATAAGTTCGCACTCCATACGAATAACTCATATGTCCATGTTATGGCATGTGTCTTACAGGAGATAAGTAGAAATATGTGTCCTACGGGAGATCGGATTAAGAATAAGTATGCCATAAGTGTAAGTTCTGAGTAAGTATAAGTTTGCTATAAGTATAAGTTCAGTACCGTATAAGAGAAATCTGAACAAGCATAAGTTTGTTACAAGGATAATTATGTATGTAAATGTGTTATATGAATTCACGAAGATTCGATATCTCAAGTATCAAGTATATGTTTATTATGATTCAGTATAAATGCATCTGCACAAGATAAGTTATAAGATACGCTTTCCCATTAAGCGAAATTTTAGTACGGGTTTTTAATCCGTGTAGGTAATCGAAGAGGAGGTGCAAGAGGGCGTATATCTCCACACCAAAGAAGACATTATCTCGTAGATAGGTGCTCACCAAAGACTGCTTTCCGCGATCTCCGATGTTTGTATTTAGACATGTACATGTATGCTGTATAAATGAGAGACTCAGTATATGTGTATAGATTTTGATGGACACCACCCGATGGTAGTTCTTTGTATATGTAAATGATTTTTTTGTTATTACAAAATTGCTTCAGATACCCACAGTACAAGTTCGCCGAAAGAACAAGCCAACGAGTTCCAAAGATATAGTCTCACGCTCGAACCCGGTCTGATCCGCCATTCTGGGTCGGAGCAGAATCAAGTGTGACATTTTTCATGTAATTGTTCCCACAGTAGCTCTTCACACTATCCAAGATCAGATCCTCGTCGATTTCCGAGGCCCTCGAGTGACATGCAGATGGCAATTCCCTAGAGTCGGGAACATTCTAATTATGGGCATGTTGGACCATTATTGAAGAACTATTGAACCTTGGAGACTTCACTCTAGATAATACCTTACTTCACTCATAATTGATGTCGAGAAGATTATTTATCAATTTAAATCATTGTGAGATTTCACCTTAATCAAGTGTTGAAAATCCTCGACTTCGTGTTAATGTGATCTAATCAAGTGAAGAGAAGACCATTAGATTTTAAGGCTGAGTCATCAATCAGGTTGTGGAAATCTTGCAATACCCTAGACTTTGGAAGTAAGAAATCTGCAGTCTCAAGAAATGAGTATGAAGTATTGAGGAAAAAAAAAACCTAGATCTTGTGAAGAATGTGCAAAATACAAGTAGAAATGGGTTAGACCCCTTCGCAGAGAACAAGGTCTTCTAATTTTGTGAAATAAAAGGAGAAATCCAACTGCAATGCAGGGGCCTCTCTTTGACAAATCCCTACCCAAATTTAGGATAGAGTTTTAATGGGATACACAAATTGACTGCTTCACCGTATTTCGTTAGTGTTCATTTTCACAGAACTCGATATCTCACCAACTAATCATAGTGTATATAAGTTCATTAGCTTATTTTTTAATGTCCTAAGTTGTCTATGTTATCTTTAAGATAATTATCCTTTACAATCTTTTAGTTGATAAACTTTATCATTGAGGTTTAGATAGTATGGACCTCGAATTAGTTGGGGTAGTTGATTTCAGAATCCAAGTCAATCTCTACATGGAATGATATCCGGACTTACATCCACTTTTACTACTCAGGTCGACCGGCACTTGCAGTCTCATAGACTAAAACCAATTCATACCTGCACATTAAAACCGCTTTATTCATTTTAAAGAAATTCCAGTCCAATTTGACATGGGCATAGGAAAGTTAGAAGACTCATGTGAGGTGTTAAATCGAGAGGTTTAGTTCCATATAACAAAAGGCAACAAAGGGGTTCGTGGCTTTTATATCTCTCGTGGATTCCATGAGTGCTGGCTAAGTACCTATCCTTCTATAACTTACTCATCTCATCATCTTCTCTTTTAACTCTCCAAATCCAATTCTCCAACCACAATCCAAGACTTTCCAAATCTCAGCCCATACATCTAAAACCTTTCCATATACTCAGTTCCACTCTCGTAACAATAAAAGCCATCATCCCAACCTTGAGAGATCCAAATTCATCCATAACCATAACCAACCTTTAGAAAAACCTGAAAACCTCAAATTAGCTCAAAATAAGTCTATTTTGCATCAAACTAAACCCGAACCTTTCCAAACCTAAAATCCTTCTTTATGAACCATAATTTCATCATATATAAACCCTAAATAATCCCTATAACCTTTGGAACCATACTTGTCCCTTAAGATTTTAAGTTACATCCTATACCTTTATACTTCACTACAAACCTATCCCTAATCTCATTTGAAACCATTGCATCATCCATCATGGTCCCGTCCTTGCATCAAAGTGGTATCAGAGCTCATGGGTTGATGGTTGATCATAATCTAAGAGGTGTTCTTGGTTCTAAATACAAGAGTTATAATTATGGTTCGAGTTGTTCGCAAACTGAAAAGCAAAAGCATATTGTTGATCTTGAGACTCTTACTCAACATCTACAACAACGTTTGAGACTTTAAGGAAGATCATACCCTACGGAGAACTTGATGGAAGGTATAGGCAAGTACAAGATCAAGGAGGTAAAATATAATTTTTATGAAGAGACTTTCCAGCCTAGTCAACTTCAAGGTTACTCGGGGCACTAGAAGGCTAAAGGTATGTATGCATGTTAGCGATTTTCCACAAGCGTACAGGTCGCACAAGTAATACAATGGACTAACAAGTTCAAATATCTATCCCACAGGGAAGGTGTGGTTTTAGTGGGGATTAAGTACCCCGGTTACTAAAGTCATTCACTATTTGAGCGACTGGCTGATCAAGTGAATAAGGGCTCAAACCACACTAAAAAAACAAAACAAAACAAAATAAAACAAAATAAAACAGGTGTGACTGTCCACTCACAAGGAATGGAGTGATATCAAGAATATAACTCAAGGCAAGATTCCAGAGTTGATTGTCTCCATTTATGCATTTATGGTTTTTATTCATTAAGCGCTGATTAAGTGGAACTACACTTGTGCATGTCCATGAATACATTACCCAGGTTTACACTTTTGTGTCTCCCCTCAATTTCTCACACCAACTCCTTATTTTCCTTTCGGTCCATCTAGGTCATTAAGTATGGTACTTTTATAAGGCAGTGCTTTCCTTGGGAATCCTATTGGTCACCTCTTGGTACATACAATAGACTACCCGGAGTACGCTTGATCATCACCTCTCCGGTCCATATAACCCCACATAATACTAAGATGGTGCTATTGCTAACGAACCATCCCAAGACTAGGCATTCCCCAACTCCCAGACTTTGATTAGGTTAATTAGTATTTCAATTAACTAATTCCTACCATAAGAGACCCAAGACCAGATTTTAGGGTATAATCCAAGTGTCACCAAGGATGCCCTAATATGGGATTCAAGACCTAGCTCAAAAAAGATGATTAATTAGTTAAAGCCATACATCCTAAGAACTACACTAATCAACATCCACCTAAACATGAATTCACAAAATCATCATAAAACATATATAAACCAAACATCAACTTCCACAATCAACCCTAGAGGATAGTTAAGCTACTCATTGCAACCAAGTAATCCAAAAAAATCATATTTAAGGTAAACCTAATAATGAAAGATTGAAAAAGAGAGAAGAGTTTAGAGATACAAAACAAACGAGAATGAAATTGCCTCAAACTCTACACCACACTAAAAGAGCTCCTCATAATGACCCAAATCTTCAGTAACTCCAAATCCAAAGTAAAAAGGAACAAAATCAAAAAACCCCTAGAATGGATCTACAATAAGAGAGGAGAAACCATGTAAGGAGGGTGTTCCTCTCTCCAAAACTAAACCCTGTACAAGTCTCTAAATACATATATTTATAGGTTGAAAATACAAATGTGGCGGCCTGGGGTAAGCTCGAGTTTTCTGTTCGCCCCGGTCGCCCTTGCTCTGCCAAGGCTTCGTCCTGGCAAACCCGAGGGTTGTCTTCCGATAATGCTCATTCAAGTATATTAAGGATAACTTCGCCTCGTGGACTTGTCGACTGACCAAAACATCTCCTGCAGTAAATCATTTTCAATATTGGTTTTAGCCTAACATAACGTAAAGGCACAGTCGAGCAAGAATAAATTGATTTAGAGTCCGTGACATCGATCCCACAGAGATCTCAAGAATTCTAGATCAACTACTCCCGACTCACTCAAGCTCCACTACCATTCGACTATAAATGACATCGTTCAAATTTTTTGCTAGTCAGAAATTATACAAGTATATAATACAAAAAGAATGAACAATCGAATAAACTCGAATCAAGAATAATGAATAAACTAATAGTTAAGAAAATAAATGGAAATTGAGTAATTATCGCTAGAGTACACATTAAGATCAATGCTACTGTGAAGTATCAATTCCTCGTTTTGTTAACACTGCTAATTTTGCTTCAGGTATTTCGTGTTTTAAAAATCAGCCCGCGTTTAGTAGTACAAATTCGATCTCTCTACACTTCACATTTCATTATCTAATTTTTACCCGATCCTCTCAATACAGGAATGAGATACATTTTATTAGGGACTTCCCTAATTCGGTATTCTTTTGGTAATACTTCATACCCATTTTATGACCTGTGAAACCCGCCTCCCAAGTTATCTGGCCACAAGGATACATAACTTCCAGTTACTTCTCTTCCTCAAATTAGAATAGATCACCCTCTCTTGATTAGGATCTCGCCTAACACGGGATTGGCTTCACTATTCGAATTGAGGTGAATCCTCTCTGGCTTTGTTTAAATTGATAACTCATTCAACTCATTCTCGATTTCAAGTGAGAAGAGGGATTTAATACATACTCACAAAGCCTACAGGATCTCTTATAGCAAAGTTAATATACCTTCAAAGAAATGTTCATAACTCCTGTGATTGTCATCTCCAGGTCACTCAGAGGACCTCCTTTGAAATCGTGAGCAATGAAGCAATTTTAATACGTATAAGAAACTCGATATTCAGACTAAAACATAAAACCCATAACTGGAAAAGCAAATTCATAAACTCGAAATTCGCAATTTGGTCGGAAACAACTATGTGAAAGATAATTTCTCTCGACAATAGCATTCACTAATGGAAGTCGGGGTTCCCACTCATCGAATTACACACTACAACATTCCTCCTCGATCATAAGAATAATCGCATTATGAAAAACCTGAGGAGCCGACCTTAAATTTTGTCTCGAACTTCAAACATTCCGTAGTAATTTGAAAAAGAATTGAATTCTGCTATCTGCTTCTCGTCAAAAGATAACATCCAGCCTAAAATAAACGAAACTAAAACGATAAATCTAATCTAATCTAACCATCAACATCAATAAAAAGAAAAGAAAGAAAACTGGGGTGAAAACAAAGAAAATGATGTTTCAAATACCCAAACCTCTCGTTCAGGTCGCCCAAGCTACCGCTATGAGTCGGGTAGTCGGGCAGATTTATAGGCTTCGGGCCAGGGGCCCTAATCCCCAATGCGCCTTTGTGGATTTGGCGGATTCGCCCATGTTAATGCCCAGTCGCTGAACAATCCTCGTCACATCATCCATGTCGCGACTATTCACGTCGCGACATCAACTTAAGTCTATGCACCCTTGAACCGATGTCTTCGATACACCGGGCTGTCGACTTATCCCTCGTCGACATCACTTTGTATACCTTTGCAAGCTTCAATAGGGTTCTCCCGATGTCGCACATCAGATGTTCCGCTTTACATCACCAATTCTTCAGAGTTTTTAATCGATTCGCCTTTGGATGTCGCGACATCGATCCTCTTATTACATCACTTCATGCCTTTGCGTGTTTCAACTAATGGTTCCCGGCGTCGCTGATAAATGTTCCACGTTCTTGTAACTTTAATCAGCTTCATGTTACACACGCCTTATTGTCGTAACATCAACCGGACACCGCATGCTTCAATCTTGTTACCACTTGTTTCTTCAATCGTTGCTCGTGATGTCGCGACATCAATTCTTTGTCACGACAACATCTCATGTGTTTGCAGCCTTCAACTGGTCGCTCGTGTTGTCGCGACATTAATCTCTTGTCGCGACATCAGCTTAAGGAACTTACAAGCTTCCACTGATTGCTCTTGGTGTCGCGACATCAATCTCACGTCGCGACATCAGCTTATGGCTCTGGAGTTTTCACTTGATGGTTCCTGTTGTCTCGACATCAATTCCTCGCGCGACATCACTCTATACTCCACGTGTCTCAATCGTGTCCCCGATGTCGCGACCTCAACTTCTTGTCACGACATCACTTTATGGCTCTGCAGCCTTGATCGGTGTTCCTTATGTCACACCCTCGCTCTTGGTCATCTGCAGTCTTTTAACTCGATGTCTTTAGGATGTCGCGACATCAGCTTAAGTCATCTGTTCAATCTTCAGCTGCCTATCTCATGATCCCTGTCGCGACCTGCATTAAAATTCCTTCAATTTTCCGATGTCACGACCACACCGACTATGCAACCCCAAACTCCAACATTACTCAACTGGGGCCTGTTTTCTCATTTCTACTCCCGCTATTTTATGCATTTTTACCCGCCGCCTGTCGTATTTTTCCACCGGTATTTTCTTCTTTCTTTATACTCCCCGCAAATAACAAATTCGTGAGTTTCTTAATATTTCTGCATCTCAATTATTCCTTTACATTAAAATCAAACATAAAATGGATCAAAAATAGATGACTTTAAGCTCATCAAACCTCCCCAAACTTAAAATTTTGCTTTGGCCCTCAAGTAGAGAAAGAAGATTTGTCTGTCCTCAAACAAGATAAAAAGAAAATTTTTTTAAGGACATTTTTTCGATTTGTTCTCATAAAGGCATTCAATTTAATTGAAATACAATGTATGCATTATTTTCTGTACATCTAGCTTCAAGGTTAGTTTCTACTCTTCATAGTATACAAAACTAAACTATTGAAATTGTTTTACAAACAACATAATCATTAGATCCTGTTGAAAAATAAATTGTTTTCCTTTCTCATCTTCATACTGGGTCACTTAACTCCCTAAAGTCTTTCATAGTTTTGATTGTTTCCATATTTCCAAATTCCATAAGTTTGTTTTCATATTGATCTCCACTCAATGTAGGTGATTTCAAATTCTTCAAGATCAATCAGTCTGGGGCTTATATTGTTAGTTTGGGTAATGGGTATGATGGAAGGAATTTTTAGGTTAAGATTACCTCGAACCTTTTCTTCCTCTTCTTCTGCCCTTTCTTTCTTGTAGTCTTCTCTCTAATAAACTCCCTAAACTTTCATGTTCGGGGCCATCTCTTTGATTTCTTCAATTCAAAGAATCAGATGCCTATTTCTCACTTGTAATTCCACTGGGAAATTTCCTTTGTTTGTCACTCATTCGTGGATAGTGCAAAGAGCCTTAACTTTTTAGGCTTTCTAACACTCCTTAGCGAACTTTTGGGTTAGTAGCCCCATACCAGATGGCATTAGTACTGTGTGTCTAAAACACCCCTAAGAACTTAATCGTTCAAGAGAGTTAGCCACAAGATAAAACTTATCCCTATAATCTTTCTTTTCTATCAGATTTTCTGCTCTTCGTTTGTTTTTTTTGTTTTTTTCATTCCTTTTGAGTTCCCTAAACATATACTCCCCCAAACTTCATTTCTTTCTTCCTCCTTGAATTCCTAGGTAATCATAGGTTCTTTACTGAAGGATTGATTTCTTGGGATGAGTTTGGGTTTCCATTGGTTTATTTTTTTGAAAAATAAGCTTGTTGGCTCAATTTCTGGAACTAAAGTATATGCATCAGCATATGAATAGGATGGCTAGAATGGCTCAAACTATCCAAGAATGGCCTGCATCATCTCTTGTCAGTTGTATCACCTAGGATTTCGCCTCAATCAATAATCTAACAAATCTCTAGAATCTACTGAACATTTTGTGACTAACCATAAGGAGTGCCTTGACTCATTTTTTGTTGATGAGTAGTTAAATTAATTGATATTCAATAGGTTCTTGACTTATTTTTCATACCACAAACTCAAAATATGTTTTGCTCTCTTCTATCGTATTACTTTCCTCTATTCTCGACTTATCGCTAGACTTAAGTAACTTTTGCACCTTAGGTCTCAATTAAACGTATCTATTTTGCCCTCTTATTCTCGTAATTTTCTGCATTTCAGCTTATTCCTAATCTAACTGCTTCATTCAATTCAGCTCATGACATATCAGCAGTTTTTATTCTGGAACTAATTCCTACTTAAATTTCCTAATCGTGCAACCACAAAGCAACACAACATTGAAGCAAACAAATTCAAAATAGCACACAATAATTCAATTTAAGTTTTTTATTTTATTTCTGATTCAATTGCAATGCTTGGATACAATTCAAATGGGAATAAGAGGGTAAAGAAGGTTAGGTGGAAAGGTCTATTTTTCTTTTCAACAGCCAGAGCAAAGATGTTGGGGGGATCTAGGTCCAGTGTACCTAAATGAGCTGGGAATTCAGGAATTTTAATTTCTCTTCTTTCCTTTCTTCACAGTTTCCTCCATTTGTTCTTCAATGAAAATCTCAATAGAGATCAACCTTTGCTCAACTCATCCTCGCCTTCCCCAAAACCATTCATTGTATTCCTCCATTTCAATATGACCCTAAAAAATTTGAGAGATTATTGTTAATTAGATCCAAATTTTCTAGCCATTCTTTTTGCCTATAGGATTCAGTATCCTTGCTTCACTCTATCATCCAGCTTTTATTTCAAACTTTCCCAGAGACTTGTATAGAACTCAAGCCCTTGATTCGCTTCCCAAATTCTAGCTTGCTCAGACTTTTCTTTATCAATGTTAGGAGTTGAGAATCATAGCCAAACTGATTGTTATAAAAAGCTTCATGACTTAGTTTGAGTTTCAGAATTGCATTGTGATCTCTTTCCTTCATTTCCTTCTTAAATTCTCCCTCACGCTTCAAAATTTTTCTCATCCTGTTCCTCTCTTCCCCTGTCTGTACCTCTTCTCCCCACTCGTTGTTCCCTCTTTGTAGCTCAATCTCATGCTCCTTTTCCTTCCTGTTTAGCTCTTCCTCCCACTACTGATCTCTTCTTTTCAATTCTTTTTCATAAATGCCTCTCGAATTCCTCGCTTTAGGTTCCCACTCTTCTCTGCTTTCTTTTCATCCATTCTCTTGCATGGCGCTGAGAGCTCTAAAGATCGAACTGTTTCTCAGGCTCCCTTGAGCTTTCTCCATGTTGAAATTTCCCTCGCTTCGCATTGTGAGAACTCGGCTAAGGGAATGGAGAAGTCTATTGGGCCGCCTCTATCCCGCCCTTCATTGTCCGCAAAAATGAAATCATCATGTCGTGAGCTCGTTGCTCGCTTCCTCGATCAAGAATCCTCCGAGTCTCCTTTTCCCGGTCTTCCCATTGGGCTTCATCTCTTTCTACCAGCACCCCTTTTTCTCCTGGTTTCTTGTCCTTTTGCTAACTCCCGCTTATGATAAGCCTGGTACTTCTTTCTCTCGACTTACATTCCTTTCACCTCAGCCTTCAAACATAGAATAGTGATTGTTACTGGGTGAGGAATAAGACCTCTTTGTTCCTTCATGATACCCATGATAGAATTCTCACGACAACTCCTATATCGACCAGATCCTTTTAGATGGCATACAAAGAACATGTTTTCTGCCTCTCACTGCGGCACACATGTTTTGTCGGGAATCCAAAACAGTAAGCCGTAGCAAACCATACCTCGCCCCCCGCTAGGCTTCCCTGCTCACTGCTTCGCTTCCTTCTTCTTGGTTTAGCTGCACCTTACCATTAGTGAGCTTCTTGGCAACCTTTCTCCGAATATGGTTTTTCCAAAGTTTCTTAAATTTGGAACCATGCTTGTGCATCAAGCATGCCATAGCCTCGCCGATGGCCTTAGCTTCATATGAAACCCGCACCCTCTAACGAAACCGCTCCATCCTTCCTTCCTACCAAATTTGAATAAAATTCTCTACCAAGGTCAGATAATTCCGATTTTTGTGCAAGCAGAGACTCTCCCACCCTCGCTCTATTATCTCTCGAAAATAATAAGCAATGATTTTTGAATCTCCTTCGCGACAAACCTCTTGTTAGCATAATATTTTTCCACTGGGAGTACGCTTCATCTGACACGAAATCTTCTACTTCTTCTTTCTCCCCATCTTCCCTCCCCTTTTCTCTCGGCTTCTTCGAAGCCACGGAGTTTCCCGGTGTTTCGATGGCACCTCTCCTCGCTTGTTCTTCCCGACATGAATCTCCATCTAACTGCTCTTCTTGGCAGTTTCTTCTTCCTCGTTGTTCATGTTCCTCATAATCTCAGTTTGTGTTGGGTGATCAGAGCTGGAATTTCACCATTGAAACTGACGAAAAGCTTTTCGTAAGGTTTGAAAAGCTAGTAGTTTTCGTGGGTCGAGATTCGTATGAGGAAATAAGGTGAATAGCTATGTGGTTCGAGGAATGAGAAAGTTTCCAACAGTTGCAATTCAATCAATGTTTGTGGCTAATTATTGCTTCATTAAGAACACGCGATTTCAATTTTCGGGCTCTTTTTATTTGAGATAATTGAATTTAGGGCTTTTAAAGTGAGTGAGTGGTACTGCCTTTCTTTATGTCGCTGACATACTAAGTTTGTCGCGACATAACTAGGTTTTCTTAGGAATTGTTTGATTTTCATGTTAAGTGACATCTATTTTTTCATTTTGAAACTTAATTCTCTCGTCGCGACTCACAGCCGTGTCGCGACATTTACCTTCTCTTCCTTCAATACTCACCGCTTGCCCTTCAAAACAGTCACGACATCAATGTTTGTCGCGACATCACTTATGTCGCGACATAACCTTCTCTGGCCGCGACCTAAGCCCTTAACTCAATGATCTCAAGAACCTTTTCTCTTATTGTTCCAACCCTTTAGACATTACTCGGCATCTCCAAGCAAAGATTTAACAAACAATTCAAGTATATCTACGTAATCAAGTTAGGATAAAGTTACCCCCTTTTCCTCATGTTGCACTTCTCTCGCAAGTTGCTGGAATTGTTCCCTGATTGCCTTGCCATTCATGTCTTGAACCTGCAAGCTTATCGTAATATTCAAGAAAATCTAATAAACTTTACAATTGATTTCTAAAATTAAATATATCCTTATAAAAACAAATCACCTAATTTGCAACTAAAGAAAATATTTCAAACTTAAAACCGTAAATTAATCCCATGGGTTGCCTCCCATTAGTCGTCACTTTGAGTCCCACTGGACTTGCCGTCAGGGTACTCTATTCTTTCCTCAAGAACCAAATGAGTTCCTTCATTTTCCTCTTCCCTCTGCTTAGATAATGCTTTAACCTCCATTCATCGACCCTTTCAATTCTCTCTCAAAGATTACCCTCAAGGTTTCACGCTTCCTCCAAATGTAGTACTGACACCACTTGTATGGCTCCACTAATCGATTTAATTTCCTCGGAAACACTTCAGCCTAGAATTAAACACTATAACTCCTGCTCTCTCTAACTTTTTTCAAAATTCTCTATCATGCTTACTTTGTCTTTGGTTGTATATTCTAGCACATTATAGGCTTTATTTCAATTTTCCACCGTAACAAATGAGCAATCTTCTTCCTTTTCATAAGAATTTTAAAATCGGTTTAACTTCTTTGACGGCCCACATTGCCTCAGATTCTAATTCAAGAGGTAGATGACATGGTTTACTAAAAACAACTCAGACTGGGACATTCCAATGGGGTTTAGAGAGGCAAATTCCTGTGAAGCCCAAAGTGCATCATCAAGTTTGAAGACCAATCCTTCATTAGCCTGGCGCCTTTCAAGTATTCTTTGATCTCCCGTTGGAAATTTCGCTGTCCATTGGTCTCGGATGACAAGCCATAAATCATTGGCGCCATCCATACCGCCACGAGTTTTGAAAATATTTTGTTTGCAGAAGTGGCTCCCATCACTAATGATAGCTTCCGGTGTTCCATATTTGCTCAAAATATTCTTTTGCAAGAAACTCACAACTCCAGATATAGCATCATTCCTTGACACATCGTTTCACCCATTGAACGTGACTCATCAAGTAGCGCATGTATATGTTTCAAATGATGGTGGGAAGGGTCCTATAAAATCTATTCCCATACATCAAAATTTCCGTATCACCATAATACCTTGAGGGTACTTCTATCTCGTCTGATATTTCCCAATCTTTTGGCATCTATCACACAATTTTAACCCACTGCACAATCTCTCAAGATAAAGGCCAATAAAATCCCGATCGAGTATCTCATGGGCTGTTCTTCCTAAAATAAACCCATATGGTGATGCATGGCATTCATTTATAATGTTGCCTCTTGCTCACTTTCCGCACACATCTTCTTATTATCATGTCGCCGCCACTCTCTTGAATAATAGTGGGTCATCCCAAATATAATACTCATTGTCGCCTCGAGTTTCCTCTTCTCTGTCATAGTCGAATTTAAAGGCATTACCCACAAGCCGATAATTCACAATATCGCATACCGTGGAAGCTGAAGGAAACCTTAAACAATTGCTCATCCGGGAAGTTCTCTATTAACATCACATTTCTCTTCCCTCTTTCATCATCGCTTCTTTTCACTCTTGACAAGCCACGCCATCACACTGCCACATCCCTTTATCCTTGATTTCAAATCAAACTCCCGCAACAAAGAAGCACCCACCTTATCAATCTTTGATTTAGCTCTTTGACATCAAGTATTTGAATTTCTGTCGCATGATCAGCAGTGACTTACTACATGAGATCCTAAAATGTACCGCTTAAATTTTCATGCTGCCAAGCAAATACTATGGCTAGCATCTCTCCTTTCGCTGTCGAGTAGTTCTCAGGCTTCATTAGTGTCTACTTAGCATAGTATATGGCCCCTCGAATACTTTCTCTTTCTTTTGCCCTCCCCAACACGCCTCATGGCAAAATCACTGCATCGACATTATTTCAACCGATTCCATTATGGTGCGCCCATTATAGGTGCTTGTACCAACTGATCTTGATTTCTTCAAAAGAATCCTCATAGGAGTCAAAATCGAACCTTGTATCTTTTCCAAGAATCTCGCATGTTGGTCCGGCTATTTTGAAAAGTCTTTGATGAATCTCCAAAATCCAGCATACCCCAAGAAGCTTCTACTCCTTTACTCGTGGTAGGTGGTGCAAGAGTCTTGATAATGGATACCTGACCTGTCAACCTTCAAATTCAAGAGCGTAAATTTTACGCCAAAGAACAATACCTTCGTCACCATGAAATGGCAGCATTTTTCCCAATTCGCTAGCCGCTTGTCTCTGCATCTGAAGTACTAAGCCTTTATTGTTTAAACATTGATCAAAGCCGGATCCACACACGCGAAATCATCCAGCATAAAATTTCATCATTCTTCAAATCAAATCTCTATTGGTAGACATCATACACCTTTCGAATGTAAATGAGCATTACATAGCCCAAATTAAGATCCTTCTAAAGGCAAAGGTGCCATAAGGGCATGTGAATGTGGTCTTCTTGATCCTCGTGCAATAGCAATCTGATTATATCCCGAGTACCCATCCGTAAAAACAAAAAGTGAGGGCGCCCCCGCTAACCCGTCCAACATCCGATCAATGAAGGGCAAAGGAAAAATGATCTTTTTCTCGTGGCCGTGTTCACTTCCCGTAATCGCACGCAT
This sequence comes from Tetrastigma voinierianum, assembly GCA_016808115.1. Taxonomy (NCBI): domain Eukaryota; kingdom Viridiplantae; phylum Streptophyta; class Magnoliopsida; order Vitales; family Vitaceae; genus Tetrastigma; species Tetrastigma voinierianum. Next base: position 7,999 of record JAEQBH010000648.1, on the reverse strand, counting down.
ACCCTCCATCCCGTCACTGTTTGTTGGAATCACTCCATTTTTCTCATTGCGATCACAAGAACTCCCTTTCTTTGGAACCACATGGACTGGCTCACTAAGGACTGGCTCAAATAGCAGATAAAAACCCAAGATTCAGTACTGAGTACCTCCTTCTCGACTACTCTTCATCACTCGGATTCAAATTTTCGTGTTCCACGATGGTTTTGAAGTCTCTAGCAGAATCTTGGCATGCAAATTGATGGACTGATACCCTTCAAATTTCTTCAATGGACTAAGCTAGCGATTCCTTTATGCTTCCTTTAATATTTTCAAAGAATCTTTGTTCCTCATCATCATCGAACTGGTCAGAATGATTATTGGATTTTTCTTTGCAATTTGGGTAAGCATACTTTAAATGACATGGCAACTCTTTCAAAACTAACCTTCAGACTGGTTTCTTGATGAATTTCCTTTTCAATATTTTCCCATTATCGCTTCGCTTTGCTTCAAGCTCAACATGCTTTCTATAGAATGAAATCACGTATGGAAATCTGCACAGACATCTTCTTTATACCGGGAATTCATCTCTTTTCATTGATAAAACTGAGTGTTACAATCATTGTTATCATCGATTGAAGTATAGACAAAATCGCCTACATTGCAACTTTCCTCGTCTCTCTCGTCTCATATTTTTCATACTTTTATCAAGTTAAAAGCAAACAGCTTTCCAACCCTCAAGGTAAGAACTCCCTTTGCATGTCAATCAGGCCCGGCAGTTGTGAATGGTCTTCCCAATAGCAAAGTACTTGTAATCTTCTTCCATGTCCAATGATGAAGTCTACTGGAAAACAAACTTCCCAACAAACACCAGCATCTTCAATGACTCCTTCCTGTGCTTCACTCATCGATCCGCCCGCTCATTTGAAGAGTAACAGTTGTGGGAGTAAGCTCCCCCAAACTTAGTTTCTTGGCAACAGAAAGAGGCATCAAATTGATACTAGCTCCTGAGTCACAGAGAGCTTCCTGGAATTCAATTCCTCCAACAATACAAGGAATCGAGAAGCTCCCTGGGTCTTTCATCTTTATTGGTAGTCTTCTGACATCGTGACCGCAAGTGGCAAAGTGAGATTCACTATTCCTTCCTCTACTATTTTTTCTTTCTTGCTCGCATGTCCTTCGAATTCAGATAGAGTGGCATTTGGAGTTACCACTCAAAGAAAAGGCATAATCGATCTCCACTGAAAGTTTTCAAGAACCTGCAACCGCTTCCTCCATCCTCGACTTCAGCCTTTGTGGAAATGGGACTGCAGGCTTTGATCCTTGGATGTTCTTCCTTTCTACTCTTCTTTTCATTCTCCAGCACTCCTCTTCCCTTTCCCTCGGGCTTCCTTCTTCTTTGTCAATGGTCACTCTTTCTCTCTTTCCTTCTTTCTAATTCCCTTTCCCACTCCTAAGCTACACAAACATGCACTGGTTCTTCCTTGTGTCACTTGGGAAGGCATCTTCCCTCTAGCTTTATAAGAGGCCACCGCCTCTACTTGTGTCTCCGTGTTCTTCAAAGGATGCATTGGTGGTGTTCAAAAATTTGAGAATTGGTAGCGCTTGCTCTAACTCGCAAAATTGCTCATGAGATTAAACAGCTTTATTATCCCCATGAATCATAAGACTGCTCTTCAAAAGATCGGGCACTCCTCCCACCCTCTCGATATTCATTTCGTGCTCATTTCACCGGGCCGTCGGAACCTCGTGGCCGCGAGCAACCCAGACAGCCCCACCGCTGGTCCATGGGGCCCCTCCACCATAAGAGAAATTCTCATGGTTCTCACAGTCGGGTGATCAGGCCGCAGGTTAGTATTGGGTTTAAAATGGTAGTTTCTCTTGGCTCACCTGCATAATTAACCCTCTTCAAAGATCATAGAATTATTCTTCGCCATCTCTCAAGACTTCCCTTCAATAACTCTCTTCAATTGCTCCTATTTCACGAAAGGTGTGTCTTTCTTTCTCGCTTTTGTCCAACCTTGTGCATAATGGCATCCAACTCGTCTCCATGGCTGTGCCATCTTGCCTAGCTCCATGATCCCCTTTCCTCTCATTGCTTCCTCAAAGCTCGTATGAGTTTTTATGTTACATTTAGCTGTGTCTTCAATCGCTTGCCTCTTCGCACTTTTCGTTCATGCTCCACAACATGAAGCATAATGATCCCTTTGATATATCATTCAAGGCATGATATACAATGTCCATCTGAGTCTTCGATCTATCCCATGCATTGACATCTTCTCAAGAACCGTTTGAATCTTTCCTAAGCTACATACGTGCTTTCATCTTCCCCCCCGCTTGAACACAATGATTTCCCTCCTTCTTTCGCAGGCGAGGGTCGGGGAAAGAATCTACCTACAAGCTCTACTAATCCTCCTAAGTATCAAATGTAACCATATGGTAAGGATTCATACCATGTAGCCGGCTGTATCTCTTTAGAGAATGGGAATAGATGCGCTTGATGACTTCTCGTCTCACCCCATTCAACTTCACTCAGATAAATCTTATCCCGAGAAATCTTCCCAAGTGCTCGCTTTGGGTCTTCAAAGCTGGGATGACCAAGAACCGATGTCAGCTGACCATTGTAATCGCTGGCCGGCTTCGCTCAAAATTATTAGCATCAACTCAGCCGTCCTCGATTGGCCGGTATTCATCCTCGTATAATCGGGTCCCGTAAGTCCTCCATCAGACGCGATTGGAGGTCTTCTAGCTTCTTCTATATGTACCTCATCCTGATCCTGCCTTTCGTCTGCCATGGTTAAGTTTTCTGCCTTCTTTATCTTTCTCAAGCTTCTGAGTGTCCTCTCCGATTCGTGTCACTGAATCGTGACGTTGTTCCCATTTCCTACGATTAAATTCTGTCCTCGAAATCAAAACACACTTACATTTAATGGGGATTAGCTCAATAACAAATATTTTCAATATGGTTCGTTAAAGGTTAGTGGCTAAAATAACCACTCCGCTGAAAGCTATTTTCTTGTTCTTTTCTTCAAAATGTCCAAATTGCAATTCCTTCGTCTCGAATATCGATGCATCACTCTTTCGATCCCCTAATCCACAATACAAACTTGTCGACCTGGACTAAACATCTCCTGTGAGTAAATCATTTTCAATATTAATTGGGCCTAACATACTACAAGCGCACAGTCGACAAGTAATAAAATTGATTTGAGTCCGTATATCGATCCCACGCAGATCTCAAGAATTCTAGATCAACTACCCCGACTACTCAAGCTCCATACTATTCGACTATAAATGACATTGTGTTCCGTACTAAGAAGTCAGAATTATACAAGTATATAATAAAAGAATGAACAATCGAATAAACTGAAATCTGAAGAATAATGAATAACGAATAGTTATGAAAATAAATGGAACCGAGTAATTATCGTTAGGAGTACACATTAAGATCAATGCTATTGTAAGTACCACTCCTCAAGCAGTTAACACTGCACTCATTGTGTATTTGTGTTTTAAAACTGCCTACTGGGCGTTTAGTAGTGACAAACTGATCTCTCCACACTTCACATTTCATTATCTAATTTTACCCGATCCTCTCGAATACAGTGGAATGAGATAACTACTTTTTAACAGGACTTCCTAATTTCGGGTATTTTTCTTTTTACTTCATACCCATTTTACGGACTGTGAAACCTTAGCCCTGCTATCGGTCAAGCAAGGATATACAACTTCTCAGTTACTTCTTCTCAAATTAGAATAGATCACCCTCCTTGATTAGATCTCTAATACTGGATTACTTCACTATTCGACCGAGGTGAACTCTCTACTGCTTAAATTGGATAACTCATTCAACTCATTCTCGATTTCAAGTGAGAAGAGATTTATCAAGTATACTCACAAAGCTCATTAGATCTCTAATAATAGCATGTTAATACACTTTCAAAGAAATGTTCATAACTCCTTAGATTTGTCACATCTCTATCACCGCTAAAGACCTTCTTGAAATCAGAGCAATGAAGTTAAATTCTAATACTTGCATAAGAAACTCATATTCATCAAAACATAAAACCCATAACCGAAAAGTAAATTCATAAACCCATATTCGTAATTTGCTGGAAACAACTACGCAAGATAATTTACAATAGCATTCACTTAATGGAAGCCGGGGTTCCTCAATTACCGACTACACTCACAAAGATTCCTCCGATCATAAGAATAACTCCGCACATGAAACTCGGAGGAGCCGACTCCGTAAATTCTCACTCGAACTTCAAACATTCCAGGTGGTGTAATTTGAAAAGAATTGAATTTCGTATTCAAATACTGTCAAAAAGATAACATCCAGCCTTAAAATAAAACGAAAACTAAAAGGATAAATCTAATCTAATCTCGCTCAGAGTCGCCACGCAAGCTACCGCATGAAATGAAAATTACAGATTTATGTGGTTTCGCCAGTCTTAATCCCAATGCGCCTTTGGTGGATTTCAAGTGGATCGCCCATGTTATGTTCGTGTCGCGACTTCAATCTTGTCGCGACATCATCCATGTCGCTGACCTCGATCTTTCACGCCGCGACATCAACTTAAGTCTATGTAGCTCAACCGATGTCTTCGACGCCTTCCTCTCGATGTCGCACCTCGGTCCCTTTGTAGCTACGTATCAATTTTATACCTTTGCAGGTTTCAATAGGTGTTTCCGGCTGTCGCGACATCGATGTTCGTCGCTGAGACGCCTCACTCTTCTCGTAGCTTTTTAATCGAACGTTTTTGGATGTCGCGATATCGATCCTCTTTATCGCTACATCACTTCACGCTTCTCGCAGGTTTCAACTCGATGGTTCCCGATGTTCACATCAATCTTGTCGCGACAATGGGCCAATGTTCTTGTAACTTAACTGAGTTTTTTGATGTTAGCGACAATGTCATTGTCGCGGATATCAACCCATCAACGCGATGCTTTCCAATCTTGTTACCACTTGTTTTTTTCTAATCGTCACGTGATCGCGACATCAATTCTTTGTCACGGCCAACATCTCGCTGTGTTTGCGTACTTCCAACCGTCGCTTCGCGTTGTCATACATTAATCTCTTTGTCGCGACATCAGCCAAGGAACTTACAAGCTTCAATCGACGCTTCAGTGTCGCGACATCAATCTCACGTCGCGACATCAGCTTATGGCTCTGGAGTTTTCACTTGATGGTTCCTGTTGTCGCGACATCAATTCCTTTGTCGCGACATCACTCTATACTCCATAGGTCTCAACTGTTAGTTCCTGATGTCGCGACATCAATCTCTTGTCGCGATACTTCCTTATGGCTCGGCAGCCTTGACCGGTGTTCCTTATGTCGCGACCTCGCTTTAAGTCATCTCGCAGCCTTCAATCGATGTCTTAGATGTCACATCAACTAAGTCTTCGCTTCAATCTTCACCGCTATCTTGTGATCCCCCGTCGCGACCGCATTAAAATTCCTTCAATTTTCCGAGATGTCGCGACCTCATAATCGGATCGTGCAACCCCAAACCGCAAGTAAACATTAGCCTAACCAGCTTGCTTTCATTTCGCCCGCTATTTTCTCGCATTTTTACTCCGCCACAATGATTTTTCCACTCGTATTTTCTTTTCTTTTACAATTCCCCCGCAAATAACAAATTTATCGAGTTTCTTAATATTTCAAGATCTCACTATTCTCCTTTTTACATTAAAATCAAATGTAAAAATGGACTAAAATAGATGACTTTTAAGCTCATCGTGACTCGAGGCCTCATCTTTTAGCTGGCTTCGCTAAAAGAAAGTCGCTCCTTCCCCTCGGCAATACGCTCCTTCGCCTCGCAATCCTTCCCTCGCCATGGAGAGCCAATGCTTCGAACAACAGGTTCTTCCTTCTTAGCTTTTTGCTCTTTCCTTGCTTAATTTTCATTTTAATCCTGCGAAACATAAGCAAATGGGGTATTAGTGTAATCTTTAGGAATATAGGTGTGAATCTAGCATTTAGGTTACATAAACACATGGAAAACACGCTATAAATGCTCGTATGATTCACACCTATCAAACACCCCCAAACTTGACATTTTGCTTGTCCTCGAGCAAAGAAATAACTCATTTTCCTTATTCAAAATTAACAGACATATTGAACATGAAATTGAGATAATTAATGATAATTGCCTCAAGGATTTAACCTTCATACAACACAAAGAAAACTTTGAGATAGCCTTTTAAAAAAATAATAGATTGATCATAAGTTGAACAACCTAAACCAAAGTTCTCAAGTGTGTGTGTGTAGTCTTCCCCTCTTTGGTCAATTGTAGTGCGGGTGAAATTAGATGAGTCTGAGTGGAATGGGGATCTCTCACTCACATGGTGAGTGTGTAAGACTCCATAGGCTTGTTCGGCATATCACTCTTCACTAATGTAGGCTATTCACAACTCTTAGGATCAATTAGGTCTTTATATAACGTAATGTATGGCTTAGGTAAAGGTAGTTGAATATGTAGCACCCCTTTCCGGTCCAACCCGATTGGCGGATCCGAACCGGTTCCAGGATGCTCGTTTAATTCTTTTTATTTACTTTCCATTTGGTTGTTTCGTTTTTTTGTAAATGTTTCGCGACTCGAATCCTTGGCCCGACCCGAAGGGCCGATCCGAACCGAAGCCTGTTTTACTCCAACCGTATTCATTTATCTTATCAAAACATTTTATTTGTCATTTCGTTTTAAGGTTTTCAATTACGTGGAAGCATTTCAAATGGTAGTCCCAAAAACATTTACTCTTATACAATTCGTTTACAAAATGGCGTATCACGGCTTTACAAAATGATATACAAAACAATGGTTCATAATTTAACTCTTTTGTTCATAAAATGTCGCATATTCAAAAAGGAATGATATGCATATGACGGGGTATAAACTTATACGTTGCAACTTTTTCTATGACTCTATGCTTCTTGATCTTGCCTTTGTTCCTATTTACTCGAAACCTACATGATAGATAAAATTACACGCTTAGATTTTCATGCTTAGTGAACTTATACGCTTCTATTCCAATTTTCAGTTTAACATGACATGCATTTATCATAAAACTATGCCTTTTATATCAAACTATACTCATGCTTATTCATTTTCACATGCTTTCACTTTACGAATCATTGATCATATCAAAGTATGCATTTTCATATGCAACAAATCATTCAACATTTCAATTCATGAGATTCAAACATACACTCGTAAAGATGTGTTTAGTTTACAAATCCCATTTATACTCGTCAAAGTTTGTTATTTCACTTTGACTATACAATTCACATTCATGACGGATTCGCCCATGAATCCCGCCCTCGTCATTTGCAAAGTACTACACATTTAATACCCCTCGTCTCCGTCATGATGGGGATTTCAGGACAAGTTATCCCGACATGTGGTCATTTAAAATGTCATACGCCATCATGACGGATGCCACTGCGCATCCCGCTGCCGACATCGACAATTCTGTGTTGCCTTCATGAGACGATTTGGTTGGTGAATCCTCGCCATGCTAGTCGCTCTGTGATATCGATTCAATTCAAGATACAAGAATTCACCAATTTGTTTGCAACTCCAATCATCACTCACATACAATTAATTGTCGACATTTCTAAACATCACATTTTCAAATCCATACGACTTTCAAAATATCATTTCAAAGATATACTATCTCCATATAATCATTTTATTTATTTTGGTATACTACCAAAACACTTGAAACAGATAGAGGGGTTAGTGAATAAACAAAAGTCGCTTGTTTCCTGCTTCTCTCTTCGATCTCAGCCTGTAGTTAGTGATCCTCAATTATCCCTTTAGTCAAATACAATTACGCCACTCTAGCGGATAAACAATTATTAACATTTTTAGTGAATGAAAATTGTTTTCAAGTAATGGTTTCAAGCGCACACTAAGTCTACCCAGCATCGAATCCCGCCAGGTGGCGAGGTACGACATTTTTCATTTAGCCTTATCCTTATTCAACTCCCATTAATCATGTATTAGGGTCTATA